>CM053783.1:218267552-218810052 GCA_028749045.1 Cupressus sempervirens
ATGTACCAATTAAACTTTTGAACTCTTCAAACAACTTAGATACAATCTTTAATCTACCAAGTCTCTATAGAAACTTATCAATAACATAAACTCGTATTCCATTGTCCCAATAATAACAAACTTGCAGAATGTAAAACATCAAACACTAAAACATCTCAAATAACATCCACAAACATAAGACACCATGATTTAACATGGAAACCCAATTCAGGAAAAACCACCAGTAGCATGTCGCCAATTTTTTACTCTTTTGAAGTGAGCTCTGTTAGGAGCCAACCTTGTTAAAGGTTACAATAGACATTGTTAGGTGTGACCCTGTTAAAGGATGTAATCAACCTATTAGGAGTGGCCTTGTTAGAGGAGTTAAAAGCATTCCTTTAGAATGTCACTTGATTAAAAGATTTACAAATGGTTGTTAGGTCAACCTTGACTAAAGTATTTTATTTGATATAATGGTTAGAAAGTAACAACAAGTTGATCTAATAAATACAACTCACTTTGCAAATACAAATCAAAATATAGCTCATCTACTAACTCACTGACTGAACTCCATTCTTGTCTCCATCACTATCTCTGATCTTCTTGGAAAATCCTTTAAGCATCTACTCTTCACATAATCTCTTCTCCTTCTTCACAACCTTCTGCTCAAGTTCACTAGTAAAAAAAACCAGCAAATGCTACCCTCTTTTAGGTTAATCTATATGCCTCCCTAAATAGGTAGCTTTGATATTTTTCTGCTTAACCATCACTGTTGATCTTAGGTTTAGGTAAGACTCATCGAATCCTTCCATCTTTTCATTTCCTCCTTCTAGAAACTTATCCTTGAATCCATGCCTAGAAATAGTCAAACATAGTTCCTCTTGCATGAAATGATCCAAGTCATCAATCCTTATCTTCAAAATTCTTTACATGTTTCAAGAATTTAATTATGTTGGCCAGGAATCTCAATTCCTTCACAAAATAACAAATGTTGACACTTGACCAAAATTGTGTTCCTCAACCTCGATCATCACTAGATAACTCAGTCAATAGTAACATTCTTTCTCAGCTTACACTATCTTTTCTTGGTCAACTTTTTTGATACTCTATCTTTACTAGTGCTTGGTTGACACTAGCACAACTCCACTTCAACTATAAGTTCCTTAATATTCTTCTTTGAAGCTTAGTTTAGCCTATCTATTTGGTCCTTAATTGTTGGATACAATTGGTTAATTGTGTGTTGTCTTTGATATTACACAAATGACATATCATTATCAGTCAGTATATGTTGAGCTCACTCGAGCAGTGAAGATAGTTCTCAATGTTTACCAAGCGTTCTTGTATTTTCTTAGCTCAGAAGGCAATGTTTACTAAGTTCACTCGGGTGTCAAAGGTAAAGTTGTAGGAAGTGAATGTTAACCGAGCTCACTCAGGTAACTAAGGAAAGTTGGATAGAACCAGTGCTAACCGAGCTCACTCAGTTGCCAAAGGATTTTCATAAGTTTAAAATATTAACCAAGCTTCTATTGGTTAACAAAGGAAATCATTTTAGAGTTAGTTTCTATCGAGCAGGGTCAGCTAATGAAGGATTTTCTTATTTTGTTGTATTAAGCTTAATTGATTTATCTATTGATTTGAGCTCACTAAGCTGATGAATATTGATTATTCTAAGTTGTATTTGAGTCAATTTGACAAAGTGGAAGATATAAGTATAAGGTCAAGTTGTGATTTCAAAGTGTGGAAGTGAATGTGTGAATTGTGATGATGTGATTGAAGATCTATTGATGAGCAGAGGAAGAAAATTTGAAGGATAAGTAGAATATCCTTGTGGTGTAGCAAAGCCATATTCAATCAGGAAGGATCAAATACAAGCTAGAACAGAGGTCTAAAATCAGCAAATTAGTTGCATTCAAATCAAGTCATCTCATTGTTACTCTCTAACCATTGTAGCAGTGATCTAAATCTTCTAACAGAGTTGGCTTAATAGCTATTTGCAAATCCTCTAACAACGTGGCAATTCCATTGAATTATTCTCAAGATCTCTAACAAGGCCACTCCTAACAAGGTGATTAAATGTTTTAATAGGGTCACACCTAACAGCATGTTTTTTAACCTTTTACAAGGTTGGCTCCTAACAGGGCTCACTTTAGAACACTGAAAAATAGTAACTAGTTGCTATTGGTGGTTTTTTCCAAATTGGGTTTCCACATTAAACCCTAGTGTCAAATGTGTTCATGCTATTTTATTTATGTGTTTGCAACTAAGTTAAAGTAATGGTAATCACAGATAACATCTAATGATTTATGTGTTAATCATTTACCGCGCTAATCTAATTATTACCGAGTTACAAGATTCTATCTATTTACTGAGCTTCGGTAGTATTCAATTATCTGTTTGCATTTTGTATTGACATCTAAGGGATCTAGGATTTATTTTTGTAGTAACTAATTCACCCCTCCCCTCTCAGTTACTCCTCTCTTATTTCCAAAATTTGGTATTAGAGCTTGTGATGCTTGCAGAGAAGGTTGCAAGGACCTAAGCTAAAGATCAGGATGTCTTACAAAAGAGAGATTCCCAAGCTGAACATAGACAATTTTGCAGCATGGCAAGGACTTATGAGATTACATCTAGCTAGTATTAGTGATTTAGGTTACAAGTATCTTGATGCTAAGTATAAGACTCCCATTGGAACTTTATTAGTTGAAGACATAGCTGAAAAGAAGAATCATAATATCATGATGATTGACATTGCATCTGCTCTTAGTTATGCTGAATTTGATGAAGTAAAAGATTACAAACCTGCTTTTGAAATGTGGAACAAACTGAAAGATATCTATGGAGGAGATGACAATGTAAAAAGAGTCAAAGCAGAAAATCTTAGAGGACAATTTGATCAAATGAAAATGAGATAAGATGAAAACATTAAAAAATATGTGGAAAGGATCAAAGCTAGTGTAAGTGCAACCAAAGCATTTGGAGGAACATCAAGGAAGAAGTTGTTGCAAGTAAAGTGCTTAGAACTCTTCTTCCTATTTATGCAATTAGAGTATCTTCTATTCAAGAAATGAGATGTGATCCAAATAATAAAATAGGGTTGGATGCTCTAGTTGGAAGTTTGACAACCTTTGATTAAACAATTATGATAATTATGTTCCTACTTCAAAGAATATTGAATCTACATTTAAAGCTAAACTTTTACTCAAAGAAAAGGGTGAAAAGTCAAAATCCAGTCAATCAAGAAGTGGAAAAGATGGATCATTGGAAGAAAGTTTAGACAATATTCTTGAAGTTTTTGAAGCCCTACTTGCAAGGAAGTATTCCAAAGGAAAATGAAAGTGCAAAGGTAAAGTTCCTCTGATCTATTTTTCTTATGAAGAAATTGGTCACATTGATGCTAGGTGACCAAACAAGGAAATCAAGGATGAAAAGAAAAGTAACAAACATAAAGGCAAGAAGGACTCCAAGAACTACAAGAGCTTCAAGGAAAAGGGTAAGAAATCTTGTTTTATGGCCAAAGATTTTGATAACAGTGAAGATGAAATGGTATATATAGTTGTGAAAGATGAATTTGATGATCGAGGAGATAAGATGGCACTTATCTCTTATGTTAGCAAAAATGATATGTGGATTATTGATAGTGGTTACTCACATCATATGATTGGTGACAAAACAAAATTTGAGCATATGGAATATTATGATGGAGGTAGTATAAGATTTGGAAATAATGAACCTTGTAATATAAAAGAAAAAGGATGTATCTTGTTGACTGAAGAACTTGTATGTGACAATGTCTATTGGGTTGAAGGATTAAAGCATAATCTATTAAGTGTGACACAATTGAATAACATTGGATTCAAGGTAGAATTCATGAATGGGAAGGCCAAACTGTTGGATGGGAAAGGAAATTTGGTTGGATTTGGCATGCAAACAAAAGGTAATCTATTTTATCTTGATCTAAATGATTGCTCATGTTTCATTGCTCAAGTAGTGGAAAGTTGGTTATGGCACAAAAGGCTATGTCATGTGAATTTTGATAATCTAGTTAAGATAAGAAAATATAAAAGAGGAAGAGGTATTCCTAGTTTGAAGAAACCTGACATGGGTCTATGCAAGAATTGCCAAATTGGTAAAATGGGAAAGATTAGTTTCAAGAGCAAAGACTATCAATCAGAAGAAGTCTTGAAAATTGTTCATACAAACTTATGTGGAACTATTGGAATAGAGAGTTATAGTTGAGAAAATTTTTTCATTCTTTTTGTTGATGACTATTTTAGAATGATGACACTAATGTACCAAAAAGAAAAATCAGAAGCCTTTCAAAAATCCAATTCATATCTAGCAAGAGTAGAAAAAGAAATTGGAAAGAAGTTGAAATGCTTAAGATCAGACAAAGGTGGTGAGTTCATCTCCCATGACTTCAATAATTTTTGCATTGAAAGAGGAATCAAAAGACAAGTATCAATCCTTGGTACACCACAACAGAATGGTATATCATAAAGAAGAAATAGATCTATTATGAATTGTGCAAGAACCCTAATGATTGAAAAGAATGTTGCTCTCAAGTATTGGAAGGAAGCTATCAGCACTATAGTTCATACCTTGAATAGAGGCCAGTTGAAGAAAGATTCAAACAAGACACCTTATCAGCTATGGTATGGCTACAAACCTAATGTAAATTACTTGAAAGTATTTGGCAGCAAATGTTATATATTAAAATAATCTAGAAAAGGAAAATTTGATGTGAAAGGTGATGAAAGTATATTTCTAGGATCCTCCTGTAGAAGTAAAGCATACAGATGTTTGAATTTGTCTACTCACAAAATTATAGAGAGTGCACATGTCAAAATTGATGAATTTGTAGAAAAGAGTGAAGAAGAAAGAAACAAGGAACCTGGAGACTACAAAAGATTCATTTACTATGAACTTGATACTCTCCCAAATATATCTGAGAGAAAAGTAGCTTCATCTCCCGAGTCCCTAGAAACTTGTATAGCTCAAGGTATGTAAATTGCATACGGCTCTATATGGATTAAAGCAAGCCCCTAGAGCTTGGTATGAGAGACTTCACAAGTATCTAGTGCAAATAGGATTTGAAAGAACTGATGATAACATCAACATGTACATCAAATCAAAAAAAGTTAAGGATATCCTTGTATCTAAAATCTTTGTGGATGACATAGTTTTTGGAGGAAAGGAAGCACTTTGCAAAAGTTTTGCTGACAAAATGAAACATGAGTTTGAGATGTCTATGTTTGGAGAAATCAAGTTCTTTGTTGGATTGCAAGTACATCAACTAAAACATGGTATATTCGTGACACAATCAAAGTACATCAAAAAGATACTTAGGACGTTTGGATTGGAAGACTCCAAACCTGTCAACACACCAATGGCAACAGGGCATAAGCTATCCAAAAATGATGAATCAACTGAAGTCAATTAAACAATGCACGGATCCATGATTGGAAAACTACAATATGTTGTACATAGCAGACCAGACATAGCATTAGCAATTGGAATAGTGGCTAGATTCTCTGCTAATCTTAGAGAAAATCATCTCATGACAGTAAAAAGGATAATGAGGTATCTCAAAGGGACTGATGATTTTGGCCTATATTACAAAAAGAATGAGAAGTTTGAGCTCAATGCATACACAGACGCAGATTGGGGAGGCAACATTGATGACAGGAAAAGCACAAGTGGAGGAGCATTATTCTTAGGTAAAAGGCTAGTTACTTGGACTAGCAAGAAACAAACATGCACATCTCAGTCCACTGCATAAGTAGAATATGTGGAAGCAATAGTCAATTGCACAAATATTGTGTGGCTCAAACATCTATTGAAAGGGATGAAAGAAGAGGTAACCAAACCTATGATATTGTATTGTGATAATACAAGTGCTATAAACATATCCAAGAATCTAGTAATGCATGCAAAAACCAAGCATATTGCAATCAAGTATCACTATGTTAGAGAATTGGTGGAAGACAAACAAGTGAAGATGGAGTACATTTACACAAAGGAACAAATTGCAGATATCTTCACCAAACCATTGCCCAAGGATACTTATTAATATCTTAGAGGCAGGTTGGGGGTAATGCCCCTAACTCAAGTATTTTAAAGCAACAAAGAAGCTGCCCTGCATCAACAAGAGTAGATCCTTGCAATATCAGAAGAATGATGCAGAGGATGACAATAGGAATAGAAATTCCAGATCAGTCACAAGCATGGTGACAGAGGGAGAACACATGAGACGCAAAGCTTATATTTAGCATGTTGAAGATGCTACATCTTTGGCATTTATGTCAAAGAGGGAGATTTATGAGAAACTGGTCAATGAAAGGTAAAGATATGGAGATGTATGAGAATGTATGAAAGGAGAGATGAAAGAGGGAGATTTTGAAGGGATAAGAAACTGATCAACAAGCAACTATGAAGGAAGGATCAAGAATACAGAGTAAAGACACAACAATCAAGAGTGAGAAGCAGAACAAAGAATTCAGTTAGTATCATCAAAAGAGGGAGACATGATACAAAGACGAAGATATGTAATGACAACAAGTTTTCTGTTTGGTATATAATTTTGGTGGTAACTAAGTTGATCAGCTCGATCAATTGATCAGTTTGGTTTGCCATCAATGCCAAAGAGGGAGATTGTTGGAAATGATTGAAAAGATCATGAATGAAGAATGATGGAACTAGTAAAGAATGTTTTCAATCATTGTTTTGTCATTGATGTCAAACTTGGAATGACAATTGCTTAAGTGATCCAAATACTATCAATTGGTTGATTGACAAGGGGGAGGCAATCAATAAGATGTAACTAGAGCACCTAGAGAAAGGTTGAAGTTATGATGTTGTAATGGAGTATAAGGATCAGCTAAGCCATTGATGAAATAGTGTAAGAGGATGGACACACTAAGACACATCAAAGATGTAAGGTTTTTCTAAGTCATTAGGATGGACACACTGAGACACATCAAAGATGTAAGGTTTAACTAAGTCATTTGTAAAGCCTAACTAAGTTCATTTGAGCGAGCCGAGCAAGTTCAACTTTAGTGGGTGCTGAGTAATTGTTCAGGTGCTGAGTAATTGTACAAGTGTTGAGCATCAAAAAAAGGTAATGGATGCTGAGAAAATTTCTTCAGGTGTCGAGCATTAGTAAACTAATGATGTCGAGTTGCTGCATTATTTGTTAAGTCAAAAGATTCACCAGATCAGTAATAATAAGTTTGTTACATTAAATTTTGTGAATTAGTTGGATGATAAGGATGATGAGTAGATGTCACAGAATTTTATGTAAACCATGCAAACCAATTCAAGGTGAATGTTGATGGATTTATCATGAATTTTCTGGAAGAAATAATTTGGAGGGAAAACAATATCTTTTTCTCAAGATTAAATCAAATTGATGAGCAGGAAATGAAGAACATAACTTCTTTATAAGGAGTTACAGGTTAGAGATCAAGCGTGTGTGTGATAGGGAGTTAGTCATAAGAGTGGTCGTGTGAAGAAGCCAAGAGAAGGCTAGTGTGAAGTGTCAAGAAGAGGACATAGTGAGGAGTAAGCATAGAGCATCAAGACTCTAAGTTGATCAAGTGACCATAGAGTGCATTGACATAACGAGTGGAAGAACTCAAGGAGATAGATCTTGAAGGGTGAACAAGTTGTCAGCATTGCAAGGGAGAAAAGCCAAGCAAAGAAAAGAACTAAAGAGTGATCTAAAATCTGCAAGGTTAAAGTTGCAATCTTTATTAGGTCAAAACCTTTCTAATACTCTCTTACCATTGTATTAGACATTGAAATCCCACATTGCTAGGTTAGCTTAATAGCTAGGTGGATAAGCCTCAGGAAAAGGATAGAAGATCCCCAGGAGAAGGATAAGAGATCCTCAAGAGAAGGATAAAAGATCCTTAGGAGAAGGATAGGAGATCCTTAGAGAGGGATAAAAGATTCTTTTGAGAAGGTGACTGTAAATCCCATGGACTTGTGTGAGTCTAACAGCTCTACGTAAATCCCTTAACAGGGTGGCATTCTAAGTTGAATGTTCTTAAGTCCTCTAACAGGGCACACTCCTAATAGGGTGTAGAAATCCTTTAACAGAGTCACATTTAACAATGTGTAAAGCCTTTAATAGGACAAACCTTTAACAAGGAAAACCATCAAAAGTGGTTGAAATCAATTGCGCAGTTATTTTATGGGTGTCATCACCACCCCAGTTTTACCTTCTTATTCCTGGAGGGTTTCTCGGTCACCAAAATCTTTTGTGTTATGGTGTGATGCATGTTTACTTTTGATGATTGTTTAATGTTTAATTGCATGCATGATGAGAAAGTAAAAAGGATAGTACTTCTAATTCACTCTCATTTTATTAGAAAATTTGGATTGAACATTATGGGACCTTGAATAACTGATTCACCACCCCCCCCCCCTAGTTTTTCTAAAAAATTCTAACAGGAACATCTATGTCTACTGGACATAAGCTCTCCAAAAATGATGACTCCAAAAAAGTAAATAAGGCCACTTATAAATCAATAATTGGAAAATTGTAGTAGGTAGTACACACAAGGCCTAATATTGCTCTAGCAGTTGGAATAGTGGCAAGATTCTTAGCAAATCCTAAAGAAAATAATATGATGGCAATGAAGAGAATCATGAGATATCTGAAAGGTACCGAAGATTATGGTTTATGGTACAAACTTGGAGGCAATTTGGACTTGAAAGTATTTACTAATGTTGACTAAGTAGGAAGTCTTGATGACAAAAAAACACTATTCATGGAGCATTCTTTCTTGGTAAAAGACTAATATCTCGGACAAGCAAGAAGCAAAATTGTACATCTCAATCCATAGCAGAGGCAAAATATGTAGCAACAATAGTCAACTATTCTAACATTGTTTGGTTCAAAGAACTGTTGGAAGGAATGAAGGCAGAGATCAAAGATCTAGTTGTCATATACTGTGATAACACCAGTGCAATCAATATATCAAAGAATCTAGTAATGCACTCCAAAACAAATCATATTGCTATAAAATATCACTTCTTAAGAGAGTTATTGCAAGATAAAGAAGTTAGATTGGAATATGTGAATACAAAGGAACAGATTACGGATATATTCACTAAGCCATTACCTACATATGCATTTTTGTATCTAAGAGGTAAGCTAGGGGTCATTCCCCTATTTGAAATTCACTAAATGAAATTTATTGAATGCATCAACCAAAACATGTTGAAGATCAATCAGTTGGTGTAGAATTGGAAAGGGAATATTGCTAGATGAATCAATACTTAAGGTACATTGGTATTTACAAAGTTATTGTCTTTGGCATGTGTTGTCAAAGAGGGAAAAATTTACTGTCATATCTCTGAGAAATTTTTGGAACCAGAATAAAGTTAGAAACTAGAGAGGGAGAAGTTTTCAAAGAAGAAGTTTGTTAAAAGAGGGAGAATGTTCTAAATGGACTTGGTAGCAACTGTTGAAGACAAAATCTAGTGAAAGGAAGAGCTCATATTGATAGAGGGAGTTCTCAAGTCTAAAATCCAAAATTTCATTTTGCTATGACATGTTGTGTTGCCATCAATTCCAAAGAGGGGGATTGTTGAATACAATTGGTCAATTGTGTGTTGTCTTTGATGATACACAAATGTCATATCATTATTAGTTAGTATATGCTGAACTCACTTTGGCAGTGAAGATAATTCTTAGTGTTCACTAAGCATTCCTATGTTTGCCTAGCTTAGAAGGTAGTGTTTATTGAGTTCACTTGGGCATCAAAGGTAAAGTTGTAGGAAGTGAGTGTTAACTGAGCTCACTCGGGTAATAGAGGAAAGTTAGATGGAACCAGTGCTAACTGAGCTCACTTAATTGCCAAAGGATTTTTGTAAGTTTATAGTGTTAACCAAGGCTCTATTGATTAACAAAAGAAATTGTTTTAGAGTTAGTTTCTATCGAGTAGGGTCGGCTAATGAAGAATTTTCTTATTTTGTTGTATTAAGATTAACTGATTTATCTATTGATTCCAGCTGACTAAGGTGATGAATATTGATTATTCTAAGTTGTATTTGAGCTGACTTAACAAAGTGGAAGATATAAGTATAAGGTCAAGTTGTGATTTCAAAGTGTGGAAGTGAATGTGTGAATTGTGATGATGTGATTCAAGATCTATTGATGAGCAAAGGAAGCGAATTTGAAGGATAAACAAAATATTCTTGCAATGCAACAAATCCATATTTGATCAAGAAGGATCAAGTACAAGCTAGAACAAAGATCTAAAATTAGAAAATTAGTTGCATTCAAATCAGGTCATCTCATTGTTACTCTCTAACCACTGGAGCAGTGATCTAAATCTCCTAACAGAGTTGGCTTAACTACTATTTGCAAATCCTTTACAAGGTGTCAATTCCATTCGATTTTTCTCAAGACCCTAACAAGGCCACTCTATAGGGTGATTGAATCCTTTAATATGGTCACACCTAATAGTGTGTTTTGTAACCTTTAACAGGGTTGGCTCCTAACATGGCTCACTTCAAAAGAGTGAAAATCAATAACTAGTTCCTATTGGTGGTTTTTCCCAAATTGGGTTTCCATGTTAAATCCTATTGTCAAATGTGTTCATGCTATTTTCTTTATGTGTTTGCAACTAAGTTAACATAACGGTAAACATAGATAACATCTAATGATTTATGTGTTAATCATTTACTGAGCTAATCCAGTTATTATTGAGTTACAACATTTTGTGTGTTTACTGAGCTTTAACAACATTTAGTTATTTGTTTGAATTTTGAATTGACATCTAAGGGATTTGGGATTTATTTTTGTAGTAACTAATCCACCCCTCCCTTCTTAGTTACTCCTCTTATATTTCCAACACTTCATAGATCATCTCTTCTAGGTGTTAACACAACTATCTTCTATACTTAGTGTTATGAATAAATAACAAATTATCAAGTACCCATTGCATTTCCACATTACTCAACCTTTCCAATAGGTCCTCTTGTTATCTCTTCTTTCAAAATACTCTTCATCAATCATCTTGATATGAAACTCTACTCAGGTAGAAACTATCTCACCAATAAAGTTTGACATCAACAACAACATAAAAATTGTTCCGATTGTGGTTTCCAACAATTTCCCTCTTTAGAATTGATGGCAACACCTCTAGTTACCATACAATCCAAAACACTTGGTTTTCTTCAATCAATTCCCTCTCTGTTTAGTAACAAATCTTCATTAATATCCTTAGTTCTATTTTTATTCTTATCTCATGTAGCTTTAATATGAAAGACCCTTAGTAACAATGGCAATAGATCTCTCTATCATATCAGAACATAATCTCCCTCTTTGATATACATCTCCTGAACTTCTCCACTATCTCTTGATGGCAACACCTCTTCCTCTGATTACTACATAGGTAACTACTTCATAATCTCTCCATCTTGCTATAATGTAACATACTCTCCCTCTTTATCTTTTTTGTCAATCTCTCCCTCTTCACTCATGTAACTTATGAACTTCACCCTCTTAAATTTTTTGACTCATGGTAACTAATATACAATTCTCTCCCTCTTTGACAACAATGCCAAAGACACTTCAACATCTTTAGTAAAATTGATCTCATACATCTTCAATGTGTATATATCTCTTGGTTAGTTCTCTAAACTAGATTCTTCTTTTTTCATCTTGCTTATGATTGATTCAACATCTTTTTCTTATCTCTCCTCACAACTATAGGCAGGTCCTAAAGTGTGACCTTCTACATCAATTTGTAAGATATTTTGATCAAAATATTTGATGCAGAACTCCATCTCAACTTAAGTAGCTTTAGTTAAGGGGATCACCTCCAATTTACCTCTTAGATATTCATGTGCATCCTTAGGTAAGAATTTTGTGAATATATCATCTATTTGTTCCTTTGTATTCACATACTCCAATCTCACTTCTTTGCCTTGTACCAACTCTCTCAAGTAATGATACTTGATAGCAATATGCTTGGTCTTGGTATGCATCATAAGATTTTTAGATATGTTTATAACACTTGTGTTATCACATAATATAACAACTAGTTCAATGATATCTTCCTTCATTCCTTTCAACAATTATTTGATCCACACTATGTTAGAACAATAAACTATTTTTGGTACATATTCAACTTTTGTTGTAGATTAGGAGATACAATTTTTCTCCTTGCTTGTCTGTGAAACTAGTTTAATTCCTAGAAAAAAAATCTCCACTGCTTGTACTCTTTCTACCATCAACATTTCTAGCCCAATTTGCATCAATATACATGTAACACCCCACCAAGGGATCCAAAATAAATAACCTAAAGTTTTACTAAGTTTGCCAACATTTTTTTTTGAAAGAAGAAGAATAATATACACATCAAACACATAGTAGTGGAAGCAATAACATACATTCAACTAAAACATACATAATAGGTTGCATTTCTTGAGGATCCCCAGATGTTGAATCACATATAAATTTAATTAATACTAAGTCCATCAAATACTGCATCCATATGAAAGAATAATTATAAAGTCCAATGTCTATTTAAATAATATACATTTGTTCCAAATGCCTCTTGGTAAATAAAATTCAAAATGTTCAATCATCCACTATATATCTCACATGGTAAGAAAGGCTAAAAGAATATACATATGTAGAAATAGAAATACATCATCCTCTTTAGATCCATGATACAAGTACAATAAAATAAATGAAACCATCCACCATACATGATACATCCATCCATCATAAAAGATATAACATCCAACATGAAATATAACCATCCATGATAATGATACATAGAAAGAATGAAAGTAAATGAAGATAAGGAATGCTTAGCTATGATGACTATGGATGAATCTCAATGGTAAGAGTGAAAAAGAACTACCACCTAACCACGTGAAACCTAAATGGCCCACTCCCACCACATTGAGGAGATAGTCTCAAGTCCCAAACATGATATCAAACCAAATATAAAAATACTCTCTAAGTCTAGGAAATCCTAAAAGTATTCTAACTCAAAGAGTTCCAAGATAGGTTGACATCTATACCAGAGGCACACAAGATATGTAGGAAACCTACTATGTAAGCGGACAAGTTTCATCGCATGAATCACACTAGAGTTACTTTGGTAGTCTCTCAGGGCCCCAGCCCCCTAGTGATCCCTATGTGGCTACTATTATCCTCTCGTACTGAAAAGGCATACTATGGATGCAAGGTCACAACCAGGTGTTCTCTCTACTCCCATCCTAGTCTATACTAGCACTAAAGGCATGGGCGAGAACATACAAAGACTCTTATTAGGTTCATTTTACTCTCATTTAGTGTAATGTTTTCACTTATTAAACAACTTACAATAGTTACCTTGGCAGCCACTTAGGGCCCTAGCCTCCATTGCAAGCCACTTCCCGACATTACATATAGATAACCTACCCTAAGCTCGTGAAATCAAAAATCAAATAATCATAGTAAAATTCATCTTAGTCCTATACAAGTGACTAGAAAGCATCAAAAGATAAATCACAATACCCATCGGTTCTCAATGAGCAACCAAAAAGTATCCCAATAATACTGATCAATGACTCAAAAATAGTTAAGTCAGATATCTCCTAGTTAAGGCATCAAAAATAGTAATCAACAATATAAACACACTCAACATAGAGTATATCAACACATACCATGGTTAAGTAAAATTAATCAAGATCAAGTTAGCATGATACCACACTCACAAAACGCTTGAGCCTCTAGTAGACATCCTATAACTGGTTAACAATCTAGTCAACCCCAAACCCCAAACATAGACATCACACAAAAATCAAGGTGTACGTTTCATGTTTTGGTTTGTCTTGAAAGCACATGGTTAGGTTAAATATAAGGTTTCAATTTTCATTTCAAAGTATGATTTTAAGTAAGAAGATTCTTTTTTTCCCTATAATTAACCCATGTGTTTGTTTAAATAAAACAAAGATTTACAACCCATAATATTTTAAATCAACTTTTCAAAATACCCTAAGGATAATTTGTTTGTTTATTTAAATCATAAAAATAATACTATTGATCTTTCAATAAGATAATTACAATTTTTTTAATAATCATTAATGAATTAAATTCATTAACTACTCTTTTTTTGATGAATAGTGTCATTTTCTATTAATAAAATATACTTAGATTAACTACTCTGAACCACTCTTTTTTTCCCTTTATCCTTAAAAAAAAAATAATTAAACTAATATCTATTAAATAACATTTAATTAATTATAATAAATTTATTTAAAATAAATTAATAACTATTAAATATCATTTTATTAATTATTATAAATTAAAATTTTAACAAATTTTATTAATAAAAAAATAATAGTAAACAATTTATAATAAATAATATTTAAAATCTTTAAATAAATTAACTTTAATAACATTTAAAACATTAAAAATAAATAAAATAAAATAAAATTGTGTTTTAAGCCCGTTGGCTTACATGTTGGGCCACGGCCTGCATGCAATACCTTGTTGTTGTAGGGCCTGTGACGATAGCAGGTATAGAGTACCGCTGTTGTCGCAGTACCTATGATGGCAGGTACTTTGCGTGTAGCCAATGATAGTGGGGTACGAGGTTATTTCCACCCTTCCCACTTTATATATATATATATATATATATATATATATATATATATATATATATATATATATATATATATATATATATATATATATATATATATATATATATATATATATATATATATATATATATATATATATATATATATATATATATATATAGATAAACAACATTTCCCCATTAAAAGGTTTTTTATATAATTAATTTTTTTAAATAACAATTTCGTAATTAATAGAATTAAACCAAACAATTATATTTTAAAAAATAATTTAAATCAAATCTCAGCATTAATTTGATTGGGAATTTACAGTGAACCCACCAATTAGTTATTATTATTATTTTAAAAAGAAATCTCCCATTTTAATTCAACCCTTCCCTGATTGATTTTTTAATCTATTGAAATAAAGACTATATTGATCAATTAAAAACATTCCATGTACATAAGAAATATCAAATGTCTAGAACTCACAACATAATACATTCCTTACAAGAATTATCCAGACAACTATCTAACAGACACGATGAAGACAAGAAATAAAAAAGTGTATTAAGATATGTAAAAATCACAAGCGTCTACCTAGACACTAATGCTAATTGCTATGCCCCAGAAAATTGTAGAGAAAATTTCTCCTCCCAGAACCTTCTCCTTTTCAAAAATTTCTTCCTTCTCCAAAATTCGCAGTGATTCGAAAATGAACCCCCAAGTTGTGATATGGAGTTCTCTCCCAAAAATCAGGGCACTAATTGTGCGTTCAACCGAAAGAACTCCTTGCTCACAACCCTTAACTCATTATTGACTATTATTTATCTTTCTTTTATCTTTTCCATTCACATTCATTAATTAATTAAATTACTTTATTTAATTTTTACTTGACTCTTTTTAAATTAATTTGTTAAATTTAATCTCATGCACGTGTCATGCAATCATGAAACTTTTAATAAATTAATTTCTTTTCCCACTTCTAAATTTATTTTCAAACATTAAATTTGATAATTATTTATTAACTTAAATAATAATATTATTTAGCACTTATTTAAAAATGAACTCAATATATATTACTATTAAATTAAATAAATATTATCACGTTCAAAATTTATACTTATAACTTTTATCTTCAAATTCAATTCTTTTTATTTAATTAATTTCTCAATTAATTAAATATTAAAAATCATAATAATTTCTATTAAATTAAATCATTAATTTAATCCTTTAATTAAACTTAATTAATAGAAAATTCATCAAAGACTCATAAGATAAAATACACAAACCCATCATAGAAAAATACATACAAAATCAAACTACAGGGTTATAATCATGAATTAATATCATTTGACACATTCAGAGGGTACACAACTTAGATACTTGTCCTAATTTTCTAAGACAAATGGTTCAAAGGTTTAGGATTTGGACTTAAGAGTTTATCTCCCCTCTCTTACCATTGAGATAATGCGATAGGGTATGCTCATGATCCTAGCAATTCAGGGAAGTTGATACCCGGTACCTGCAACCTACATAAAATCCACACATGTACAAACACAATATATACTAAGCTAAACAAGCAATGGTAGGAAGTGGTGCATCGTGTAGGTCCCTACTAGTAGGTGACTATGACTCCCCTCAACCACATCAGAAATGCCATACATAGAGAAAACAAGCATGCACACCATACACATGCAATATGGGGTAAGTATCCATAAGAAAACACATATAATGATCCATCTAACTAAACATCATCAATAATTGAAAAACACTATAATAGTCATCATGCACACATGAAGTATAGAGTACCAAGTAATCTCATCATATATCAACTGAATCTGAAACAATATCTGATAATCTCAAAATAATGCTACTAATCATCAAACATAAAATTGGTTTAAAAGAGTTTGGCAATAATAGCAACAATGTAAACTAGGGGAAGGCACTACAATACACTTTAAGCTCAAACTTGTCATTCTTCTTGTAATACAATCCATAATTATATGTTCCTTTCAAGTATCTAAGTATTCTTTTTACAACCATCATATACTTCTCCTTAGGTTTTGTAGAAAATCTTGCATCTATCCCAACTACTAGTATAATATCTAGTTTTCTATGAGCACCATATTGCAACTAAATTCAATCATTGATATGTACAAGGTTTGATTCACATCAGTAGAATAATCATTCTTTAAAAGTTTATGTCCAATAGCCATGGGTGTTCTAACTAGTCTTGAGTCTTCCATACCAATTTTTTAAAGTATCTCCTTGAAATACTCTGATTGAGTAATGTAGATACCTTGCTTCATTTGATACACTTATAGGCCAACAAAGAATTTGATCTCTCTAAATATATACATCTCAAATTCTTTCCTCATTTGATCTATAAATGAATTACACAATCCATCCTTTCCTCCAAATATGATATCATCAACAAATATCTCTACTAGTAGTGTCCCATTTTTAGATTCAGTCTTCAAGTAAAGGGTTGCATTATCATTTGTCCTTACAAAACCAATCTTCACTTAAGTGTGAAACCTCTCATATCATGCTCTAGGGGCTTGTTTCAATCCATATAAACCTTTGCGCAACTTACATGCCATATCAGTTTTGTTTGGGTCAAAAAATCCTTTAGGTAATTTAATGTAGACTTCTTCTTCTAGAATTCCATTTAGAATTGTAGACTTGACATCCATTTGGTACACTTTGAATCCTTTGTAAGTAGAATATACAATTATTATTCTCACTCCTAATACTGCAACAAGGAAAAATGTCTCCCCATAGTCAATACCTTCTTCTTGTGCATATCCCTCACAAACTAGTCTTGCTTTGTTTCTTTTTACTTCACCTTTTTCATTCAGCTTGTTTCTGAATTTCTGAATACCCACTTTGTTCTAATAGAATTTGTGTCTTTTGGTCTAGGTACCAGTGACAAATTTTTTCTTCTTCTCTATCTACTTAATCTCTTCATTCATTTCTTGAATCCAATGTTTATTATTCAAGGCATCCTTTATTGATTTAGGCTCAAATTCACATAGTAGGCATTATCACTCCTTAATATTTTTCTTTTCATAACTCGAGTTTTTATCTCCAATTATCTAATCAAGGTACATGATGACATAATGCAAGGTAGGAGAATCCCCAAAGGAGATGTCCAAACCCCCAAAAAATAACCACACAATGGAAACACAACAACAAGCAAGAGAATGCAAGATCTAATACCAAAAGACAACTCTGTATTCATAAAATAACTTATTACATGCAATATGTCTAGTTGTAAGGCCTTTCGGGTTAGGGCCAAATACAAACATCAATTACAATATTAGTTCTACAAGATCCCATAAGATCCAACTTACAATCACAATATCAGCTAGCCCAGATCCATAACTAGATAAGAATACCAAGAAGAATCCATAGTTGTACCCTTAGATCCACCAAGCAAGCAATCCTCTAATCCTCAAGCTCCAACTGCTATCCCTTCAAAGTTTGCATCCTCTTCCCTAAGATGGATCCTCCTAATAATGCATAAAGACTCTACAAGACCTCCTACTTATACCCAACTAAGCCACAAGTCAGACTAGTTCATTACAAACTAAATTAAATCCCTACATTGAATATATGTTGAGCCACAAGTTGGCTACAACACAAATTAGATACCCATACATAAATTAAATTCCAAAAGTTGGCTCATAGACAACTCAACACCTACAGGAACCAAGACCAAGATGAGCATCAAAAAATTCCTAAGCATTTCCAAGCTCCTAGAGCATACTAAGCTCCTAGCCCATGCCAAGTTCTAAGACCATGTTGAGCTCTAAGAATATGCCAAGCTCCATAGACGATGTCGAGTTCCAAGACCATGCCAAGCTCTACAGTGTATGTCAAGCTCCCTTCAAAGATTGAGCTAGTTGACCAACACTAAACCCAAAAGTGATCCAGCACTACTCCTTCTTCGACTAAGTACTAGCCCAAGCACCCTCCAAAGAAACTACTGAGCCTCCTTCCATGAACTCCAAAGTAGTCATTGAGAAAACCCAAGATGCTCCTACATCAAACTCTCCAAGTAAATAGAAAAGTGTGTCCCACACTTTGATGCCCAAAGAAAGATCAACAACCACCTTCATGTTCACCAAAGGCTTCCACTCGAATAGGGACAATAAAACCAACATGCACATCATCGACATTTGCAGCACTATCAAACACTAGAATCTCAACCAACCAATTAGTATGATCACTCCCAAGAACAAACTAACCATAATGCTTCATCGACAAATCCTCATCCACAGCAACAACTAGTGAATCCACACTAGCACAAAAAATTCCACATCAACTGTAATATGTAGATCTCCATTAACACATGTCAAACTCACAACACCATCAATCTCATTTCTCACAACAAGATGCTCTGCAACACACAATTCATCACCAACAACAACTAGATCATCCACAACCAAGTGCTTTGTAATCTCCATGTCAGTCCCAACCGACTAATCATGAAAAGCAATCTCCATCCCAACATCAACAAGGTTAGGAATATCCTTAACAATAGCTTCAAGTTGCTTTGCAAGCTCTATATCAGACTCCACAAACTTATCAACAAAACCATCATCTTCCACCTTGACCTTGTTATGACATGTCCTCTCTGGATCAAGTCTCTTAACCAACTAGAAAAATCTCTTCTAGATTGGTAGGCTTCAGCTCTACAAACATCAACAGAGTGCCTTTCACACCCCATCCTTAACTTGATCAGCTAAGCTAGCTTCAAACTGAGTATACATCAATCCATCTACAAGTCCTCTGTAATCGCAAGTCAAAACCATGATCTACCACCTCCCAACCAAGAGATCTAGGACTCCAAAAAAAAAAAATACACCACCAAATCAAGATCTTCTCAGATCAACTTCTCTCAACCCAAGTAGTGGTGCAAACTACCTAACTTTGGTGATCAGTCTACACACTTAGGAACATACTCTAATACCACCTGACATAGTGCAAGGTAGGAGAATCCCCAAAGGAGATGTCCAAACCCCCAACAAATAAGCACATAATGGAGGTACAATAATAGGCAAGAAGAATGCAAGATCTGATACCAAAACACAACTCTTTATTCATAAATTAATTGATTACATGTAATATGCTCAACTATAAGGCCTTCCAAGTTAGGGCCAAATATAAACATAAATTACAATATCGTTTCTGCAAGATCTAACAAAATCCAACTTACAATCACAATCCCAGCTAGTCTAGATCCACAACTAGATAAGAATACCAAGAAGAATCCACACTTGTACCCTTGGTTCCACCAAACAAGCAATCCTCTAATCCTCAAGCTGTAGCTATTGGCCCTTGCAATTTCACATCCTCTTCTCCAAGATGAATCCTCCTAATAATGCCTAAAGAATCTACAAGACCCCCTACTTATAACCAACTAAGTCACAAGTTGGCCTAGTTCATTACAAACTAAACTAAATCCCTCACATTAAATATATGTGGAGCCACAAGTTGGCTACAATACAAATTAAATACCCATACATAAATTAAATGCCAAAAGTCAGCTCACAAACAATTCAACACCAATAGGAACCAAGACCAAGTCAATCATTAGAAAGACTAAATCAAGCATTAGTAAATTCCCAAGCATTGCCGAGCTCCTAGAGCATGTTAAGCTCCTAGACCATGTCAAGTTCTAAGACCATGTCAAGCTCTAAGACCATGCTAAGCTCCATAGACCATGCCAAGTTCCAAGACCATGTCAATCTCCATAGTGTATGTTGAGCTCCCTTCCAAGACTGAGGTACTCGACCAACACTAAACCCAACAGTGACTAAGCACCACTCCTTCTTCAACTGAGTACTAGTCCAAGCACCCACCAAAGCAACTACCAAGCCTCCTCCCATGAACTCCAAAGTAGTCACTAAGGAAACCTAAGATCCTCCCACATCACATGATGTCTTATCACATATTTTTCTAATGTAGGCTTAGGTCTTCTCACTTCTTCTTCAGGTTCTTCTTGTAGATTAGCTATAGGTAGCACTTCATGTATTTTAGATTGTTCTTCTAGTTGTTCAACAATCACTTGTTGATGCTCGACATGCTCTTCCTGACGCTTGGCATGCTCTTTATGAAATATCCTTATAATATGCCTTCATCACTTTTTGCATCAAATTTTCTATTTTTGTTATTTTTTAGTATATAGAATTTTTCTTCCAAAAATTTTGAAATATTTCACATTAGGTGCATAACCATACCATAACTCAAAATGTGTGATATTTTTTACTTTTCTTGACTTGTAATTTATTCAAGGTATAAATTATTGTACTTACAAATTCTCTCCAATATTTAGGTACAAGATTCTTCTCCATCATCAATGTCCTAGCATAGTCCATGATTGATCTATTCCTCCTTTCAGCTATACCATTATGTGGAGGGTCCTTGGTGTAGAAATCTATCTCTTGATTCCTCTATCATTATAGAATATGTTTTCTCTAGATATGAATTCACTTCCTCTATCAGATTTCATACATTTCAATCTTTTTCCTATTTTCATTTTAATTCTATCCAAATACCACTTAAATATTTGAAATGTATCAGTTGTGCTTAAAGAAAAATCACAGTCATCATTCTAAAGTAGTCATCAATAAATAGAATAATTTTTTTTTCACCATAGTAGATTTGTACACCAATAGGTCCACAAAAGTGAGTATGGACCAACTCCAAAATAACATTAGAAGTATAGGTCTTGCTTTTGAAACTATACTGTGTCATTTTTTCCAATTGACATTGTTTACACATCACATTATTAGATTTCTTCAATCTTGGTAAACCTCTTAGTTTTTTCATCTTACTAATGCTTACCAAATGATCAAAACTCACATGACATAGCCTCTTATATCATAACTATATATCATCACATTGTGCAAACAAAAAGTATTATCAGATAGGTCTAGATAGAACAAATTACCTCTTGTTTGGTATGCACTTCCAATCATTTCACTAGAACCATTGTAGATCTTAGCCTTCTTGTGCTGAAATTCAACTTTTTAGCCTAAACTGTTCAATTGTGCCACACTTAACAAGTTATAGTTAAGTCCTTCAACCTAATAGGAATTATCACATATGATCTTATCAATCAATTTTACTAACCTTTTACCTTTCATAATACATGGTACATCATTACCAAACTTAACACTATCTCCTTTATAATGTTTTGAGGATTCAAGCTTACTTTTATCACCAGTCATGTGATGTGAGAAAGCACTATCAGTTATCCATCTATCACCTTTACTCACATATGAAATAAGTGTAGTTTTATCATCTTCATCAGAATCATCTTTCATAGCAACATAAGCAACTTCTTCATCATTAGTATTAGAATCATCATCAGTTTCTTCTTCAACAATGTAACAAGACTTCTTAACTTTTCCTTTGTAGTATTTGTATCATTTGTTGTCTCTTAAATATCTTCTTCCTTTGAAATTTTCATCTATCCTTTCATCCTTGTCATCCCTATCAGGACATCTTGTAGCAATATGACCAATTGTAATGCATGAAAAGAAGATTATAAGAAGTTTACCTTTAAATTTTCCTTTTCCTCTAGGTAGTCTCCTAGATATTAATACTTCAATATCATCAAGATCATCATCAAAATATTCACTTTCACTATCATCATACTTTCCTTTCTTTTTCTCAAACTTATGCAAAACCAGTTGTGACTTGAAAGAAGATTCAATAGCAGGGGTAGTAAAATTATCAAAATTTGACAATTCAAAATCAACTAGTCTACCAACTAGACTATCCAAGGTTAGATAATTCCCAAGTGTACATCTTAGTTCTTGTATTTTAGGAACTCTAATAACATAAATAGGAAGTAAATTTATCAATCCCTTGCTTATCATAGTCTCATCACTGATTTTTCCATCACCTTTTCTGATAGCATTCACAAAACTTTGATTCTTCCAACATATTGAACAATGCTCTCACCTTCTACCATCTTTATGTCATTAAAATTTCCTCTCAATATTTTTTATTTGGACCTTAGTAAATTCTTATCTCCTCCATCGACCTTTGTCAACTTTTGCCACATCTTCTTTGTAGTGTTGTAGTCCTTTATATCACCAAATTCCAAATATCTTAGGTTAAATGTAATATCCAACATTGCATTATTATGTTCTTGTTTCTTCTTTATCTGATTGGTTGTCATAGGTGTAGGTATAATTACATATTCATTATCTAAGTAGAATAATACTAAATATGTAATTCTAGCAATGTGTAACTTCATCAAACTTTTCCATGCAGGAAAGTTCTCCTTTTTCAACTTGGGTATCTCCTTCTTATACATCTTGATCTTTAGCTTCGAGTACCTTCAAACGTTGCTCTACAAGCACCACAACTCTGATACCATATGGTAGAATGATTTGTAATAACTGAGAGGGGTAGGTGAATCAATTATCCTTAGGTCCAGATGTAACAATTAAACTTTTGAACTCTTCAAACAACTTAGATCTAATGTTTAATCCACTCAATCTCTATAGCAACTTATTAGTAACATAAACTTATTCCTCTATCCTAATAATAAAAAAATTGCATAATGTAAAACATTAAATAGTAAAACATCTCAAATAACATCCAAAAAAAGTAAGACACCAGGATTTAACATGGAAATCCAATTTGGGAAAAATCACCAGTAACATGTCACCAATTTTTCACTTTTCTAAAGTGAGCTCTATTAGTAACCAACCCTATTAAAGGTTATAGTAGAAATTGTTAGGTGTGACCCTGTTAAAGGATTTAATTACCCTATTAGGAGTGGCCTTGTTAGAGGACTTAAGAAAATTCCTTTAGAATGTCACCTTTATTAAAGGATTTAAATTGATATAATGGTTAGAAAGTAACATGATGTTGATCTGATAAATACAACTCACTTTGCAAATGCAGATCACAATGTATCTCATCTACTAACTCACCAATTAAACTTCATTCATTTCTCCATCACTATCTTTGATCTTCTTGGAAAATCCTTCAATAAACCATTCTTCACCTAAGCTCTTCTCCTTCTTCACAAGCTTCTACTCAAGTTCACCAGTCAACAAGTTTAGAAATTGCTACCCTCTTTTAGGTTAATCCTTATGCCTCCTTAAATAGGTCGCTTTGATCTTTTTTTTATAAAACATCACCATTGATCTTAGGTTTAGGTCAGATTAATCAAATCCTTCCATCTTTTCATTTCCTCCTTCTCCTTCTAGAAATTTCTCAAAAAGTCTCTTTGAATCCATGCCTAGAAACACTCAAGCATGGTTTATCTTCCATTAAATGATCCAAGTCATCAATCCTTATCTTCAAAATAATTTACATATTTCAAGAACTCAACTATGTTGGCCAAGAATCTCAATTCCTTCACAAAATAACAAATGCTAAGACTTAGCCAAAACTTTGTTCATGGGCTTCTATCATCACTAGATAACTGGGTCAATACTAATTGTCTTTCTTAGCTATTACTATCTTTTCTTGGTCAAATTTTTTGATGCTTTGTCTAATTGGTGCTCGGTGGACACTATATTTTCTCAGCTTCTACTTTTCACTTGGTTGATACTACCATAGCTCAATTTCATCTATAAGTTCCTTAGTCTTCTTCTTTGAAGCTTGATTTAGCCTATGTATTTGGTTCTTCATTGAAAATCTCTTCTAGCTACTTAGTGTTATGATTAAAAAACACATTATCTTGTCAAGGTCCAACTGATCAAGTGCCCATTATAATTCCACATAACTCAACCTTTCCACTAGGTCCTCTTGTTATCTTTTTTTTTCCAAATCCTCTTCATTGATCATCTTGATATGGAACTTTACTCAGGTAGCAGTTGTCTCATCAATAAGGTTTGACATCGATGACAACATAACAATTGTTCCAATTGTAGTTTCCAATAATAACTTGCATATGAAAGTAAACTATTTATGTTGACATAAAACACAACCATAAAGTAATGCAACTCATAACACCTTATTTTTTTTTAACTAGGGAATCCCTAGCTAAGGAAAAACCTCAGTGGGGATGGTACCGACTAAATGATCTACTAATCAAAAATATCTTGTTAAAGAAATTGACCTTGTTAGGGGGCTATTACATTTGCATAGTGTCTCAATCCATTTTAGAGGACTAGGCCTTGTTAGAAGACTCAACCCTATTAGTACTTGTTATTACAATATACATAGTATGCAAGATCAGCCCACTACCCAAACATGAAGTATACAATGAAGTTCTTCAATTCAAGAGATCGATACAAAAACCTCTTCACTACTATTGATATCTTCAATATCTAATTTTTTCTTTCATTGCTCTTCACAAAAAAATAAATGTACTACTGATCATACATTAGAATTCACATCTTAAGTCAATCACTTACATATCACAAAAACCACACTTACTTTCACATTTACAAATTTTCCTTTATACCTTATTTCTTTGTTCTAATGGCCTTCATTACTTCACATGCTTGCCAAATCACAAAATTAACTCTTGCTCAAGTTAACATATAGGATGTCATCCCTAATTAATTTAGTAATTACTTTGATAAACAAAATAATTCATTAATGTAAATTACCCATTTTCTCAAGTTTGCTCTATTTTCTCTTTCCAACACCGTTGTTGTAAAACCAAAATAGCTTTTTCTATACTAATTGTATTATCCTGCACTCATTCATACATCATTTTGATATACTCTACTACTTCTAGGCAAGTACACACATGCCAAAAATTCTTATGTAGACTACACAGACCAAAATAGTTCACGTGCTTATGGATAAACTTTGTTGTACTTCAACAATTTTCTAAGTCTTTATCCCAAAACTTAATCTCCAAGATCTTTTGACATAATATTGACTATATTTTTCCATAAATGGCAACATCATCCTATGTAACCTAGCCAAATTTTCAACAATCTCCCCCTTTTGCATTGACCAAAACATATGGGAAAATTGGCTAAGTTCCAAAACCAAAAGTTCAAAAACTTGTACTTTTTTTATATAGCCATACAAAATTTACAAAAATTGTGGATTTTCATATATACCCTCTTTACATACATAGGGATACTCCCCCTTTGACTATACTCTATCTTTTACATATTTTTACATACAATTTTCCTCATTCAATCCCCCTTTGACATAAATGAAAAAGGTAGTGACAAAACTTATATACATGTCAAAATTGTGTTACCTTTTTCTTCATGTTGATATTCTTGAAATGCAATCAACAAAGCTTGCTTTCATATTTCCAAATTATTTGTCTCACATGTCTTTGACTACTTCAAATACATTGATCATGGCACATAGTCCATAAGATGCTACCTCTACTGCATTTAAATATGAATATAGAAATTATTTCTCAAATGATGTCTTAGCCTTAAGTCATTCCTCTAGTCACTTCTACACATTGGTGGTCTTTAATGTCAAATGTTCTCTAAATAATGAGAACTTTTTGATAATTCTCTCTCTTTTCAACTCAATCAAACCTATATCATCATAAATCTTTGCAATTCCTATCTATAAGTCTTTAATCATCTTATCACGCTATTGAATCTCATTTGCAAAGTTCTATCATTTTTTTGCTTATAAGTTAGCTCCTCATTTAGATATTTGATGAAATTGTTTGAATATGTAGATTGTCCATACAATTTCCCTCCTTTTATTACACATCTCCTTAATTGTTCTATACATGAGTCAAGTTATTTTAAGTTATTTCTAATGTTACTATACATTGTATCAAATAGTTTAGCATCATATATAGCTGCTACTTCTGATAACTAAGTAACCTCTTTATCAAAAGCCTTAATCAGTTCCTTGGCTCTCACTTGAGGATCTACCTCTGTTATTTTGGTAGACACAATACTTTGTAGTTTCTTAAAGACTTGCTCTAAAGTTTCATGAAGACTCTTTATCTTCTTTTTCTTTTCAAACAATTTAATTAAAGATGATATCTGTCCAATTTGATCATCATCATCACTATATAAATTTTCCAATGTTGATTCCAATGGAGACTTGGATTTAACTGGGGTTCTAATAGGATGTCTCCCTCATGATAGAAGATGACTTTATCAATCACGGTCTTTGCATACTTTAACTATGAAAAACATATTAATTCCTACATGATTATTCTCCAATTGTTCCAAATTTTCTCCTCTTGATTTTGTTCCTCTTTTTTCTCTTCTTCTTCTTCATCTTTCTTTACTTCCCCCTCTTTCTTTTCTCTTTCTTCTTTCTCCTTTTCTTCTTCTTCTTTCTTCTTTCTCTCTTCTTCTTTCTTTTCTTCTACTTTTTTCTTCCTTTCTTCTATTTTCTATTTCTTTTTTGCTTCTTTCTTCTTTTTTTCTTCTCCTCTCTTCCTCTTTTCCTCTCCTTCATCTTTTGAGCTTGTATAGCCCACCAAATTGTCAACAATGGAAGTACCATAGTCCTTAAGTATATCTTTTGTAGTATCCACTATTCTGCTAGTTCTATTGCTAATCTCAGATTGGTTTTGACATATTAGTGACATAATATTTAAGTCATTTACTTAGTTCATGCCAAACAAGTAATACATGCTGAGCATAAAGTGTTAGATAGTATATGACAAGTGACAAATATTTAGTGTGATCCCAGTAACTGGTAAGTGCTGAGTCACTCAAATGCCAAGTAGATGTTATGTGGTAAGCTATTCAGATGTCGAGTGATCAATGGATGCTGAGTCATTCAGAGGCTGAGTTATAGCATTGAAGTTGTAGTTGATGTCGAGCATTAGGAACTTCAAGTGACAAGTTACATAGTTTTGACATAGTTGTTTGTAATGGCACAAACTTTTATGTAAACCATTTTTGGGCAACTTAAGGATTATTTTACAATCTTTGTTAATAAGGACAAATCATAAATGTGAATCCCTATGTATTAAATGCATCCAATCAGAAAAAGGGAAGGTTTAAACAAAAATATGAGTGCATCACAATCGTTAATTCATACCTAACCCTAAGTCACCTAGGTATTCTTAAGGAAGAAAAACCCTAAACTTTCAAAGATGCAAAAAAAGTAGAATTGAAGAGAGTTTGCATGCACAAATAGAGCATTTATGGTGATTAAGGTGTTATGAATTGAGTTACATTGCAGAATTAGTTAAAGGAGAATAGAGGAAAGGAATTAGAGGATGACATAGATACATCTAATTAGAAAGGATCAAGTACACATCAATATAGAGGTGATCTAACATCAAGAAACAAAGTGCTAAGAGAAGGATCATTGCTGAGACATTTTAATAGGTGAATCATTTAAATATCTCAATAGATTAGTCTTAACAAGCTATTATAAATCCTTTAACAAGGTGCTTACTTCATTATAAGTTAAAGTCTTCTTACTAGAAATAATTTTAGCATGGTGTTTAAATCCTTTAACATTGTAAGATATAACAATCTTGTAAGCCATGAATTGGGTAGACCTTTCACAGGCTAGATCATGTTTCATGATCAAACATTGTAACCTTCATTGGATACACTTTATTACTATAGTAGTGAAGATTTGTGGGTGTCATCTCCACCCTAGTTTTACCTTCTCCTTGAAGGGTTTTTGGATAACCAAATATCTTATGTCATACTTGCGTTGAATATTTTAATTTCATGCTATGGATGTATATGTTTGATTTGGTATTTCAATTTATATGCATAGATTGTGAGATGGATGTGTGTTGAATAGTTTTTGAGGTTGATAGTTTTAAGTGTTTATTTACCCCCCCACCCCCCCACCCCCCCTTCTTAGAGTTTACTTTTCCCTATTATATATCCAACAATTGGTATTAGAGCATAGTTCTCTAAAAGAAAAGCTTTGCAGCTTTGAGGAAAGATCTTGAAGATGGAAGTGTACAAATTGGGAAAGACATTGAGAACTAGATGATTAAAATACAACTTTCCCTACATCAGCTAAATGAAGCAAGAGATGAGTTAAAGAGATCAGTGAAAAGAAGGAAGGAAATTTCTATTGAAGAGAATAATACACAATACCAAGAGATTGGCACTACTGAATTATTTGCAAATGGAAACTCTAATAAATTTGATGCAAAAATTATAGATCTAATGGAAAAGAATGGAACCCTAACTGAAGAAGTCAAAAATTTAAAGAGAGAACCAAAAGTCCAATCAATATTGCGATTTGAGGTGATCGAGTAGAAAAAAAAAGTTGAAGAGGACAAAGTCATGATTGAAGATGAAAAAATGATTTTGACCAACAGATTGGAAGAGGAAACATTAGAGATAACTAGGATTGCTAACATGTAATTGGAAACTTTGGGTCAAATGATTATTGCAAATCATGAACTGAATGTAAATGATATTGAGATCACAACACTAAAGTTGCAGAATGAACAACTGAGAAATGATCTGAAATGAGAAAAAGAGTTTGCTAACAATTTCAACAAACCTAGTGAAGCTATCTAGTACTCTAAACACTTGATGGGATCCCCTAGATCCAACAATGATACTTTTGGATTAGTATACACTAGTACTAAAGAAGGAGAATCATCCAAAAGTGGTGAAGAAAGAGGTAATAAAGGTAAGAACTCCAAACCTCCTTGTCATAATTGTGGTAAGATAGGTCATACTGCTAATATTTGTAGGAGCAAGACTACAAATTAGAATCCTAAGCAAAAGTTCACGGGTCATTGCGATAAATGCAACAAACAAGGACATCAGGTACATGAATGCAAAACCAAGACCATAAGCACACAAATATTTGAAGGATAATGCTATAACTATTAGAAGTATGGAAATAAAGCATATGAGTGCATATCCAAGCCTAAATGGTCATCAAACAAGTAGACAAAAGTAAAGCATAATGGAAAATCTTATAATTGGGATTATAATACAAGGTATAGTTGTCACTACTATCAAGAGTATGGACATGTTGCTGAAAATTGCATAAGAACACATCTCAGAAGTGACTGCAAAAGGTGGTTGAGTCAAACCACATGTTTTAGTTGTTTGAAGACTAGTCACATAAGCAAAAATTGTTTAACAAGGTCAAAGGCACCATGTAGTGAGTTCAACAAAGGAAAAGGAAAGGTAGATGTAGAGAATGTTAGAGAAGAGATGAACATGACATGGAAGAGAAAGAAATATTGCATCACATCAAGTTCAGAAGGGATCACTTCACCCAATGGGTTAGGTGGTCACACTTCCTCAAATTAAGAAATCAAGAGGTAAGTGGGAATGATATTTAAAAGGATATACTATACTTTGGTTTCAAGGATTGAGTTCTAAAAATATTACATATGCATGAAGAAAGATGCAAAGTGTTGATTATAATCTAGAAAAAATCTTTAAGTTTTGATAGTTTTCGTGTTACTGCTAAGCATGAAAAGTTTCACTATGGCTGTTGAGTGAAATGTTAGTAGATGTTGAGCTATCAAAGGTGATAGTGTTGACTAAGCTTTTAGTGGTTGATGAGTGAAAAGGAAACTTCATGGAAGTTGAGTGAGTCAATTTTTTTATTGAAGTCAAGCTTACAATTGTGTAAGCACTAAGCATTAAATGCAAGATTTTAAGGTCTATATGATTGATTTCTGCTCATTTGACATCATTCAAATTTGAAGGAGAGCATGAAGAGGAAAAGTTGAATTTAAAGAGATCATACTAGCATTTTCAGGTAGAATTCAACAGTTTCTCAGCACAATAACATTAGATTTGTAAAGTTATTTATCATGTGTCGAGCTATGAAGTTTGAATTTTTGCAAACCATAGTTTACATAATGGCATCTATTTCTTCAAATCTTAAGGTTAAATAGGTAAATAAGTTTTGAATGTGAAATTGGTAAGCAATGAGATCAAAAAACCAAGCTTTGGAGCCATTCCTGATATTGTTTACAAGAAAGATCCATCTAGTGCATTGTTGATGATACCACCTCGAGTTTTGATGATTCAAGATGTAAGATGTTGATACATATGCAAGGTGGGTAGTATAGGAGACATGGAGATTAGGGAGACCTATGGGGAATTATGTGAAATTGGAGCATTAAAGGATGAATTCAAAATAGTAGAGAGAAAAGGGTTGACCCGTGCCCTAGATTTTCCAAATGTTTTCAAGACTGAATGGATTAAGATAGTCCTGAGTAGAATTCATGATAATTCTATATGGTTGGATAATGGACCAGTGAAAATCACAAAGAAAATTATACATAGAGTAACAAGATATCCAACACTTCATCAACCTAAAACCATGAGAAGTTAATCTAAAGAGGTAATTGAGAAGTATACAAGAACAATGTGGAACAAATGGGGCATGAAAAATTGCATTTGTAGTGAGGATAATAGCACATAAATTTTACCAATCAAGAAGGCTCAACAATGTACCATGCATTGATGTTGACATGGGCTATAAGATAGTAAAGAAGGATCATACCTATGACCTTGCTGAGTTGCAGATGCAACAATTGTTAGAAAATTTGGGAGCTATAAGGAAGACCAAAAGTTCACAATGTAAATTTGGTTCAATTCTTGTATGTATCTTCTCTTATGTACTAAATACATTCCACACATTTGATAAATTTTCTTGGAAAAAAAATGGATCTATTGTAGTGTAGATAGGTGAGTTTATTGAGAAACTAGGAAACAATTTTGAGTCAATTGTGACCAACTATTTTGAGGACTTCAAGAAATCAATGAAGAAAAGTCTAAGGATACCAGTTTCACTAGTTGAGAAACATTTTAATGATGTTTTCTTTCTAGTTGACACTAATTTTACATATGTTCAAGCTATTGTTCCAAGGGTGAGGTGGCTAAGGCCACTAGGCTATGACATCAATGTCAACGAAGCCTTTATAGCAATAACATCACTACTTGCAAAATATGTAGATGTTAAGGCTACTACCTTTGTAAATTATGAGATGGCCAAATATAAGATAACAATGAACTTGAAGACTACCTCAGTCATTAGGAAGAAGAACAAAATTGTCAAGAAGTTAAAAAATAAATTTGGTGAAGGAGCAAATGATGATGATGAAGAAGAGTAAATACTAGCTCAAGAACCATTGGCCTTAACTCAAGGTCAAGGAGAGGATCAAGTAGAAGAAGAGGAAATTGAAGAATGTTCTAAGGGAGAAGAAACCAATGAAGAGCCTGAGAAAAAGAAGAGGAAAGCTAAGACCCTAGCTACTAGCAAACCAAGGAAGGTTGCAAAACCTAAGCCTACAGTTTCCTCTACAAGAGAAAACACAAGGGCTACTACAAAGAAGGCTCAAGAAGAAGAGAAGCTAAAAGAGAAGAAAGCTAGACCAACTAGCAATGGAGAGTATCTTGAGAAGAGATCAAGGAGAAAATGCAGAGCTTCAGTTGAATCTGATGAAGAGAAGACAAAATTTAATGACAACAACCAATTTCAAGTGGTAAGTCACTGTCCTTCTTTATATTTATATAATATATGTGAGAACATAAGGAATAATGTTGATTTATCTAGTCTCACACATATTAAATTTGATACACTTGGAAAAGTTGAGATGAACCAAGTAGAGGAGTCAATATATGCCATGATGGAAACATTTAAACAAACTGCAATTGAGATTGCCAACTCTCTACCAAAGGGATTATCTAATAGAGTTGAGCAGAAGTGGTAGTATAGTCTAAACATTGAAAGATAAATTAGAGAGACTAAACTTGCACAAGTAATGCCAGAATTGGATAGGGAAACAATGGCCAAGGCATTAAAGAAGAATTCTGGAAAATTTACACTAAAATATAGGGCATTCAACATATTTCAAAACAAGGTTGAGGATGTTGTACAAAAGATCACTTTGATTTGGAGATCATTATATAATTTGACAACACCCAAGGCAATTATGCAAGCAGCTATTGAGGTAGGTAATGAAAAAGTTGAGCAGCAATAGGTAACTAAGATAATAATAGTTGACACTGAGATAATTACACAAGAGGAAGGAACTGAAACAAATGAAGAAACACATGCACTAGCTAAGGAAGAGCAATAGATAGAACATAGTGTACAAGATACACTAGTGCCAAGTGCTAGTCCTCAACATGAGGTGAATAAAAAATGTGATAATGTAAAGATTAATGATGTTTCTAATACTATCACTTAGAACATCAATCCCCTCATAGAGGATGACTTTAAGAAGATGCTAGTTGAATTCACTACCCAAGCCAAACTTTGTGAAAATCCTATACTGGCGAGTGTTGATGAAATTGAGAAGGTAGACAAAGTATCTATAGGGGAGGAAGTACAAACTAAAGAGACATATATAGCCCCTTCTTAATTCACATTAATGTAATCTATATTACCCATTGTGGTATATCAAAGGAAGGAGACAACAACTTCCACTATTATTGCATTGATGCAAAGGTACTCCAGTCTTAGTTAATATATAGGAAAAACAAAAATGATAAGGGTAAGATAGTTGGAGAACACATAGATGAGATAGAAAAGAATGAAGGAACCCAACTTCTAACAGGTCAGGTAGATACTCCTGCACCTACAACACAAGACCAAGGTTCATCTATGAATATAGAGAAGGCAAAGGACAAGATTGAAGAGCTAGGTATGACTACCAAACATGAGGAGCAATTAGCAATATGAACACTAGTAACTTTACCATAAACTACTACTCCTATTCAAGCTCTTCATAGGCTGAGTATAGAAGCTATACCCCTACAATCATCATGACCAAGTCCAAGCACATCCAAGGAAGCTAAAGTTATATCATATGTTGATGTGAACTTGGATGAAGTGATTGAGTTGCCCAAGTTTGATTTTGCAACTATCACTATAGAACAAATGAACATACTTTAGGATGCTACTGCAAAGAAGAAGAATCAACAACTACTTAGATAGGAGCATAGGAAGAAGCAAGCCTTGATAGATATAAAGGTTATTTTTATTGATGCATTTAGTCTACCAGCACTAGAAGCAACAAAGCTGATCATAGAGAAGCTAACCAGCTTAGTAGAGAAGCCAAATGACATAGACCTAGATTCAAATGTTAAACTATTGAATGGTTTGAAAGGAAGTTTTAGCATAAGGTTGATGAAAATATATCAAGTACTATTGTGCTATCACAGATTGAGTTAGCAACCAAAATTGACTATGTGAAGAAGGTACTAGAGAAAATTTTCTCTTTGTACATCAAATTGTATAATCCCACACTCTTCACACAAGAAATAACGAGTCACATACTAAGTTTGGAGACTCATATATAGTCATTTGGTATTACTCTGCCTAAGTCTCTAGCCTGGAGTGAGAAACATTTCAGAAACCTCCTCAACTTCTAGAGTTAGTTAGTAGTATTACACATAGATGAGGCTAACATCAACACTAAACTGATCAACATCCAGTCTATTCTAACTCCACATATGGAGATATTGCACAAGGAACTAGCCTTTATAGAAACACTCATGAAGAAAGATCCAAATCTTTCTACTCATGAAGGCTTAGTTCACCTTACTGCCAAGCTGGCCATCCAGATCAAATCATTGGAGGTAGCTTGTGATAACTCAAATATAGCTTTGAAAATAATGCTAGAGGTCTACAAATCATTTTTGGACAAACACACTCTTAGTGTATAACCCTTTGACCTAAGTGTCAAAGTGGGGGAGAATAAGAAATGAGGAAATGCAAAGTGGGGAGTAATATGAAGGGATAAATAAGAAGTATGGGGGAGATACTATTTTTGAAGAAAAGAGATGTTAATGATAGAAACAAAGTACAAGTGCATCTACTCATATAAATATTATTTGAGTTATGCTTGCAAGGCTAAAAGTTATTCATACATGATCAAGCATTTTTCCACTCATGTCAAAGGGGAAGATTTTTAATCTCAGATTGGTTTTGACATATGAGTGACAATATACTTAAGTCATTTACTTAGTTCATGCCAAACAAGTAATACATGCCAAGCATAGGTTGTTAGATAGTATATGTTGGGAGAGAAATATTTGGTGTGAGCCGAGTAACTAGTAAGTGCTAAGTCACTCAAGTACCAAGTAGATGGTATGTGCTGAGCTATTTAGATGTTGAGTTATCAGTGGATGCTGAGTCATTTAGAGGCTGAGTTACAACATTAAAGTTGTAGTTGATGCCAAGCATCAAGGACTTCAAGTGCCGAGTTACATAGTTTTGACATAGTTGTTTGTAATGGCACAAACTTCTATGTAAACTATTTTTGGGCTGACTTAAGGATTATTTTATGATCTTTGTTGATAAGGATGAATCTTAAATGTGAATCTCTATGCATTAGATGTATCCAATCATAAAAAGGGAAGGTTTAAGTGGCAATATGGGTGAGTCACAATTGTTGATTCATACCTAACCCTAAGTCACCTAGGTCTTCTTAAGGAAGACAAACCCTAAAATTTCAAAAATGCAAAAAAAAAAGGAGAGTTGAAGAGAGTTTGCATGCGAAAATAGAGCATTCATGGTGATTAAGGTGTTATGAACTGAGTTACATTGCATAAGTAGTTAAAGGAGAATAGAGGAAAGGAATCATAGGATAGAAGAGATACATCTAATCAAAAAGGATAAAAGTAAAAATTAGTATAGAGGTGATCTAACATCAAGCAACATAGTACTAACCGAAGGATTATTGTTGTGAAATTTTAATAGGTGAATTAGTTAAATCTCTTAACAGAGTAATCTTAATAAGCTGTTGTAAATCCTTTAATAGTGTGCTTACTTCATTGTAAGTTGAAGTCCTCTTACTAGGCACACTTTTAGTAGGGTGTATAAATCCTTTAACAGGGTAAGATCTAAAAATCTTGTAAGCCTTTAATAGCGTAGGCCTTTCATGGGATAGATCATGTTTCATGATCAAACATTGTGACCTTCATTCGATACATTTTATTACTTCAATGGTGAAGATTTTTGGGCATCATCCCCACCCCAGTTTTACCTTCTCCTTGGAGGGTTTCTAGGTAACCAAATATCTTGTGTCATACATGTGTTGAATATTTTACTTTCATGCTATCGATGTATATGTTTAATTTGGTATTTTAGTTTATATGCATAGATTGTGAGATGGATGTGTGGTGAATATTTTTTGAGGCTGAAAATTTTAAGTATTGATTCAGATGCCCCCCCGCCCCCCCTCTTAGAGTTTACTTCATTGTTATATTTCCAATAGCTATCTATTTGCATAGAGTCTGTGACAATTGTTACCTATGTCATGTTTCATGATTATGTTACTTCTTTCATCTGTAAACATTTTTTGTGTGTGTTGCTGGTGTTTCTTCTCTATCCTTTAACTTTTCTGGTGATTGAACTATAGGAATTCCTACCCCTATCACAATAGTTTCTTTCTTTTGTTCTAATGTCTCTAGGCTAGATGTCTTGAAGTCTACCATCATCTTTATGATTGTTTCCTTTTTCTCCTTATTAACCTCTTTATAGTTTCCCCCCATGATTAATATAGGCCTTTTATTGTTCCTAAGATAGGGTCCAAGACTACTCACTAAGCTTTGCAAGTTCTATTCTTTTCACTAGTATTTGCGCAAAGCTTTCTCACTTGATTTTCTCTTAGTTTTTGGTCTTCTTCTACTACTCTCTTATTTCAATTAGTAAGTCTTGAATACAAGTCTTTTGGAATAAGATTTTTTATATCTAGAAACTTCTTGCCACTTAGTATCAACTGCTTTATTATTGTGTTCTTGGTGTAGGAGCACTCAGGGATTGTGGCTTAATTCTATAAATTTTTGACTTGTGAGTGGTTCTAGCCAAACTAATCTAGAATAAAGAATTGGTTGGAATCCTCATAGTGTTTTTAGGGGATTATAATGTTTCCTTCATGCATTGGTAATGTTTAGCCTAGTATTTTGGATTCAATAGGTTATAATAGGCAATATCTATCAAAGAGTCAAACTTGGTCAAATAGTTGACTCTAACCCCAAAAAGATTGTAATGGCGTGAATAGTCCTTATATAGTCTTAAGGGACCAATTTGGACCCATTTTTTGTCTCATTAAGGGATAAAAAATATAGATTGCAAAAGTTGTCAATGACAACTTTACAACTTTGTAAAGTTTCATTGAGAATAAAGAGTAATTTTTCCCCAAGGAACCAAGAATGAGTTGAGAATTGGTTCTGATAATTGGAGCACATACATATAAAGTATATAAGCCCATTTCAAAACCATTAGAGGGGTTGGAAAGCATTTGCATGACTTAATCATTTGCAACAATAAGGAATTACTAGTAAACTGTCATAGTGAACTTACAAGCCTGACATCCACAAATTAATGGATTGACTTGGACATCTTGTTGGAATGAAAAGTTAGTGTTTAATTTTTAGTTTAGTGTGTGCAATTTTATTTTACAAATTTTTTTGTTTTGATAGGTGTTACTAAATCTTTCAATATGTCACCTGTTCATAGGCCCAATTGGGGTTGTCACAAAATCTCCTCTAGCATGAAATCTACTTAATGAAACTTTATAACCCTTTGGAATATGTTAGAGTAATATATATACATTATATATATGCAATTTTGTTTCATTATGGCACTATTTTCTATTTTTCCACCAAGCCCTAGGTGAGCCATGGTGTGTTTGGCAAGGATTTTTGGTAATTGCAAAGAGAAAAAGGTAATAAACTTGGATTGGTTTATGCCAATAAAGTTTTGGAGAGTGAAGAGATATGTATGGACACCATTAGGACATGATCTTGTGAGAATTTGAATTCAATTTGACCCAAAACAAAGACTGGCTACTATAAACCCTTGAAAACCCTTAAAAGTAGGGAATATGTGAAAAGGTACTATACAGATTGAAGAGTAAACTAAGACCTAAAAAATATTGAAGGTTGTCCAAAAGGGTGTTTGGATCCAAAATTATTTTGACACCTTGTTAAGTAGTTTGAGGATATATTGCTTTAAATTTCCAATAGGAGACCTAATTGAGGCTCAAGGGCTACAAGGCCTAAAATGAATTTCTATGAGATTAGTAGAAAACCCATGATGTTAACCATCAATATAATTCCAAAATCTAATAAATAGATCATAAGAGGATACTTTTCATGCCATCTTGATTAGGGAAGCACTTTGGGTGACTGAATGGAAGAGTGGACACAATGGAGCATTGGTGAGTTTCAAGGTTTGAGGAGTGGACTTAATTAATTAGTGAGGATAAGAGATTAAGGGGAATAGAGAAGAGTTTCCCTTAGGTTAGGGTAAAGGAAGAGACCCTAAGAGGCTAGTAGAGAAATCCTAAGAGAGCGATAGTGAGTAAACTAGGACCTTGTGATGATCCTCCCTATCAAAGTGGTATCAAAGCACTAATAGACTTGGGATTAGCATTGTATATGTTTGAGTCAGTGGGTGAATCCATCATGATTACTAATATTGAGTTAGCTAAAGAGGTCACATAATAGAAGGAGAGGAATAGAATCCTAGAGGAATCCCTAGAGGCTATGAGGAACAAATTGGATGAGGTTAGAAAGACAAGTGTGTGAAAGAAAATTTAGAAGTAGATGAGGACAAGGGGAAAGTAGTGAATGAGGATGATGTGATACCTAAACTAGACCTTCCCTTACAAAAATAACCCTTCCTCAAAGCCATCAAGGTATTAGGTGGTAAAGCACTAGAAGGCATATCCCTTGTTCATTGGTAAAATGGATATCAAGTTAGTAATGGGGTGGATAGAAGGCACAAAGAACCATTTGTTGACATTAAGTCAAGTTTGTTATTAGTGACAACACTTATTTAGATTATGTATGACTACCAATCTCATTGAATAGTCTATAGTGTTTTCCATGTAATTTAGTACCTACTGAGCTTTATAGTTCCTACCGAGCATCCCAGTGGTTACCAAGTGAATTTAGTTAGTATGAAGTGCAATAGTTTAAACCGAGTAGAATCACGCAGTGTGAAGTCCAATAGTTCAACTCGAGTAGTTCAATGGTTACCAAGCTTTGTAGTTTCTACTGAGCTAGTAGTTCATGTGATATGAAGTTAGTGTTAACCAAGCTATGTGATAATTAGTGTTTACTGAGTGCAGTCATGGCAAATGAGTAATTCAATTTCTACCAAGTTACACAGTATCTACCAAGTCACTAGTGTAGACTGAGTTTGAGACTACTCTGAGATGATTAGTATGGATCGAGCTTCTACTTCTACTGAATGCATGATGATGCCAAGTAGTGACAGTGGACGCCATGTATCAAAACTTCAGCAAGTCAGTCTTTAGAACTCGAGTGTCTTCATTTGAGCTGATTTTGTAATATTAATTTTAACTTCTATGTTGGCTGAATTTGTAGTTTTGTAAATTGGATTGATATATATGTAATGTATTATATCATATTCAAGTGTGAAAAAAAGAAAGCAAGCATGAAATGATGAAAGAGTAAGAAGGATGGATGTAAAGCATGTGAATGTGAATCAGTGGCAAAGTGTATTGTAAGGCCATATCAACAAAGGAGCAACAGAGTCATATCTATCACATAAAGGTGATCAGTACTTCAAAGAATCTGTGTTAGCAAATTAGTTGTAAGTTAGAGATCTACTATTTCATCCTAACATGTGAACCAGTCCAAATCCTCTAACAAGGTAGACTTAATAGTCTTTTAACAAATCTCTTTACCAAGTGCACACTTCATTGTATGTTTGTAAAACCTCTAACAAGGTGGACCTAGCAATCCTAATTGCTCCTAATAGGAAAAATCATCAAAAGTGATCATTGTAAGCCTTAACAACCAACTTTATGCTGTAGTGTTGAAGTTTTGTGAGTATCATTCCCACCCTAGTTTTACTTTCTATTTGGAAGGTTTCTGGGTCACCAAATTATTGTGTTCAAGTGTTATGGATGTTATGTTTTTAGTTTCTCATGCATGCAATTAGATTTGATTTAATGAATTAAATGATAATTGGATGATTACAATTAAGATCTAAATTTGGCAAAGTTTTTGAGGTTATTGATTCACTCGTCCCCTCTCAGTAACCTAGCATAGTCTTAAATATTTCCAACAATTGGTATTAGAGCTTTGTGGTTCTCAGGATAAAGCTTGATAGCTTAAGCAAAGATCAAGGACGATGGAGATATTTAGATTTGATAAGGCAATTGACAATGAAAAGCTAAATATAGAAATGGCCATTGCACAACTCAAGAAAGCTAAGGAGCAACCTTCCCAATCCCTGAAAAGAAGGAAGGAACTTGCAAATCAAATGAATGATCATTAGTGCATTGAAGACCTTTTTCCTTCAAGTAGTTTAGATGAAGCAAATGATGTAATCAAAGAACTCTTAGAGAAGAATAGTTCCCTACAAGAAGAAATAAGAAATCTCAAAAGAGAACAAGAAATTCAGTCAATAAGGCTATGTGAAATCTTGGAACAAAGGAACAAGATGAAAGAAGAAATGGATGGAAGAAACAATGAGATCTAGAACCAATCCCTTGAACATATAGATCTTATAGATCAAATCTTTGATGAAAATGAGGAAATCATGAGCCAAAGATAGATCAAAGAAAGATTAAGGAATGATCTAGATTTAGAAAGACAAATCAATGAAAAAAAAAGAAGTGAGCTAAGATCTGAAAAGAAAATCAGTGAAAGATTGAAAAATGACCTAAATACTAAAAAGAAAATTAATGAGAGAATGATGAAATCCCAAGTAGACATGAATCAAATGAATGAGAAAAATCTCTATACACAAAAAGGTAAAGTAGGAATTGGATACAAAGAAGAAGGTGAATCCTCTAGACAAGGTTCTCAAAGGAATCAAAGACCTACTTGCAATCACCGTGGTAAGATAGGTCATACATCAAACAAATGTTGGAGTAATGGTAAAGAAAAATTCAATGGTTAATGTTACAATTTCAATTAGCATGGTCACAAGGTTAATGAATGTAAAGAGAAACCAAAATTTGAAGGCAAGTGTCACAAATGCAAGAAACAAGGTCACAAAGCATTGTACTATAGAACCAAGTCATTCAATCTAGTAGAGCAAATTGTGAAAGCAATATTTGATTGGGACTATAACACTTGGTGTAGATGTCATTACTATGGGAGTATGGACACATTAGCATGAACTATGTTAAACATCACATAAGGAAGAGAAATACCACCATAAGATGTTTCACTTGTACAGAACTTGGTCAACTAGCCAAGAATTACATGAATATAGGTAGAATTGAAGATGAAAAGAAAGAAAAAGCAAAAAACATCAAAAAGAAAATGAGGTAGCAATGGATTCCTAAATCCACCAAGGAAGCTAGTCCAAGAAATGATGGTCATGTCACTCAAGAAGTGGGTGACTCCACCATTTCCAACTAAGTTCTTAAGTAATAACTAGAATTGCATTATCATGATCACATCCAAATAGTTTCAAAATTGAAAGGAAACAAAGATCCAAATTAGTATTCAAGATATAAAAGGATCATAGAAGATTAGTATCAGTTATCACCAAGTTACCTTCTCTATCAAGTAAGGTTAGGTCATGGACTCTATCGAGCAAGGTTAGGAGTAACAAGTCACACATGTTTGGTTACTAAGTTATGAAGCATTCACTGAGTGATCTGAATAGATAGTGGATGATAGCCTGTTGCACATAATGATGTCATTATAGCTACCTTTGTATCAAACATTAATGGTGAAGTCTTATAAAAAACCATGAAATCAAATTCATTTTTCATCGAGAATTTTAAGTGTTATTGCGATCAAGAAAATTGCAAAGCGATCAAGTGACTTCAAGTGGAATTTGCAATAAAGTTTTTCAAAGTTTTCCATAATGTATCGAGTAGCCATGGAAACATCAAGTTACACTAGCAAGGAAACTAAAGGGTCATAAATGTTGGTTTGAGGAGTTGAATGGAAACCACTAGATTTCAAATTTGTACTAGCAATTGTTGAAACCCTCAATCCAAATGAAGCACAATCACAGATCCCTCCTAAGGTACTACTCATTAATGATATCCAAACTCATTTTTAGTTTGCAATTCAAGAAATTAGAACCCTAGAGATAGATGATTCCCTAGGTGAATTGTGTGTGAATGGTGTTCTTAAACTCGAACATAAGCACTTGGAAGATAAGGGTTTAACCCACATTCCCCTCCTACCCTAAAGCTTCCAAATCAAATGGATCAAATACATCCTAAGCCAAATTCACAATGGTCAGTTATGGCTTGAGCAACCAATTTTGATCACTAAGAAGATGATTCATTGTATTACCAACCTTTCCATCCTCTCAAAGCCAAAACTACCAAAACCCTAAGTCAGGTAACTAATGTAGCACTGAAATTCAGCATACATGTGATGCTCACAAGATCTACAGTTCTAGTCATCTAAATAGTGTGTCATGTGAAGTAGTAGACTTGGCATTCAAGGTTGTGAAGAAAAATCTATCATATGATCTTGTAGATTTGTTGTTGAAACAGTTTAAAAAAAGCATGGAAAGTATAAGGACATCCAAGAACAACCCTTGTAAATTTGGTTCTTTTTTGACATGTTTTTTTTTCTATGTTCAAAAGTTTTTCCCTTCAAAAGGCACGGTAGTATGGAGAAAGGATGTGCTAGTTTTGTATTAGATTAATGATTATATTGCAGAAATGGGTGAGAATTTTGTTAGTATAATGGATAATTACTTTGATTTTTTCAAGGAGAAAATGAATAATAGATTCAGGATTCCCAGGAAATTGGTTGAAGATTACAAAGAGAATGTTTGTTTCATGGTAGATAGTGAAAAAGTCTACATTCAGGCAGTGAAATCCAAAGTTGTATGGGTAAAATCTCTTCCCTACAAGGTGAACATTGATGAAGCAAAGGACATAATTGAAGCCTTGATAAATGAACCTATTGATCCAAAGACACCACACTTTGGAACATATGATGAGGTCAAGGCACGAATAGAGCTTGAAATCAAGCTTCCATAGGCGATTAACAAAGGGAAGAGGAGATTAGAAAAACTCAAAATCAACACACCTCTTATGTTGATTGAGGGTAAGGGAGAAGATGATGATGAAGTAGAGGATGAAGAGGAGTTAAAAAAGGAAGAAGATCTAGTGAAGAAGAAAGGCAAGATGATCATCAGAAATCCACCCAAGCCATCCACTGCAGTGTTCACTAGGAGATCTAGGAAGAAAAGTAGTGAAGTTATGTTTAGCAAGCCTCCTCCCACCTTCCAAGAAAAACTAAAAAAATTAGAAGAAGGTGAAGGTATAACTAACTTCAAATCATTAAAGTATTAGACTAGGACAGAGGTTGAGAAGAAACAATTTGAAGAATTGGTGCTAACCAAGATGGGCAAATGGAAGTATTGCCCTGATCAGATAGCCTCCCAGATCTTTAATGAATTATTAGAGAAATTAAAGCCAAGATGGGACTCAACTATGCAAACAAAAAAAGATATCTATGAACAAACCTTGAGGTAGTTGTTACTGAGCATCACAAATGCTGAGGTAAAAGAGTTTATAAAGAAAAATGAAGACAAGATGACTCTTGGATTTAATACTTGTTTAATTTTGTTAAAGGATATAGAGCATGTAGTCAAGAATGCCACAGGTATGTGGAAGAATGCTTATCATTGGCATAAACAAAGTGACTTCCTAGTAGAAGTCAAGGATGATGACAGTGATGATGAGGAAGAAGAAACATACTCTGTACCAACACATTTTGACAATGAAGAAGTTGAAGAAGTTAAAGAGAAAGAAGCTATCGAGGAAGAAAAAGAAGATGATGAGGAGACTAATCCTATGAAGATAGTAGCTACAGTCATTACCTCACTTCCTCACTCTCCAAGAAAATCAATAGCTACATCAAGTTCAGAGACAACTTCAACAAGTTTGATCGTGACCATAGTAGATACATCAAATGTCCAATCACTCTTCATTCCCTCATAGCTCAGTACATCACTAATAGAAGTGTCTACCACTTCATCTACTGAACTACAACCTCAATCTTCTTCAAATCCTAAGTTAACATCATCAACAATGAGTACAATATGTTCTACAATTTTGTGTTCTTCAATAGTAAGTAATTCAGTTTCGAGTTCTACAGTTTTTTCTTCTACAACTTTAGATACTTCTATAAGTACTTCAGTTTTGGATTCAGTAAGCATACCAGTTAGAACTCCATCTATTGGTACTATATCAGTTTTCACATCTAGTCCTACTATCTCTACTATTATTTCCATTCTAGATTTTAAGGCATTAAGTATAAAGGAAATTGAACCTAAGGCTCAACCAAGTACAAGATTTTTGAGTGAAAGGAGATAGAGGAGGATATTGACCTAGATGAGGAGATTGAGATTCCAAAATGGGATTTTGATAATGCCATTGTAGATCAAATGCAAATAGCTACTCAACTCCTCCAAAAGAAGGAAAAACATAAGAAATTGAGAGAGGAAAGAGATGAAGAATATAAAATCATAGAAGATGCTAAGAATATTTTGACCGAGGTGATAGGTGTTGAAGTTGATAATTCTCAACACATTTTTTTTCAATTGGAAGAGGCAGTCCATAAATTTAATGAGGACTCTAGTGGTCAAGACAAATTTATTGAGAAAGCAGAGAAGAAATTTGATAACAAAGTGCTTGAGCACATTGCACAACAAATTTTCATTCAGCAAGTAGAGCTTTCCTCAATTTTGACCAATCTTGAAACCTCTTGCACAAATGTAACATTACTTTTTGGAAAGTTATCTAATGTTACCTTATTTACAAAGGAAATAAAGAGAAAACTAACAAAGATTGATGAAGATCTGAAGGCTAGTGCACAATAGTTGCAACTTGACCCTAGTTCAAGCTCTGCACATCATATGAAAATTAGATTCTTGTTAGATATGTAGGCAGAGTTGTTGAGAAAAGTAGCAAGGATCTAGTCTTCATTGATAGATGTTCAGAATATAATAATTCCCATCATGGATACAATATAGAAGCACATTGTTTACTCAAAAACATTGATCCATGACAACATCTTCTCCATTGCAAATCACATGATAAAACTCTCTGTAGAAGTCCAAATTTCTCTACATATGTGCAAAGTTTTATAAGAAAATTGGGATAAGTCCTTAGCACTAATACTTAATGCTGCAGTATTGAAGTTTTGTGGGTATCATCCCCACCCCAATTTTGCTTTCTATTTGGAAGGTTTCTAGGTCACGAAATTATTGTTTTCAAGTGTTATAGATGTTTATGTTTTCAGTTTCTCATGTGTGTAGTTAGATCTGATTTAATGAATTAAATGATAATTGGATGATTACAATTAAGATTTGAATTTGGTAAAGTTTTTGAGGTTACTAATTCACCCCTACCCTCTTAGTAACCTTGCATAGTCTTGAATATTTCCAACACCATTTTGAGTGTGAAGGAGTCACAGAGGTTCAAAAGGTGAAGGTGGAAAAAGAAAGGTTGAGAGAATTAGCATTAACTTGGTGAAAGTTCCTCCAAGAGAAAGGGAGAGAGAAGGTAAGAAGCCAATAGCTAATTGGAAAGCTATGATGGAAAAAGCTAAAGAGAATTACCTATGAAAAGACTATGAAATTAAGTTGCACAAGAGAAGGCAAAGTTTAAGGTAGAAAGGTATGGACATGGCATCCTATATAGAGGAGTTTTAAAGATTGTGTTTATGGTAAAAAATATAAGAAGATGAAAATATTAGGGTGGAAAGGTATTTAGGAGGTCTTAGATGGAGCATCCAAGAAGATGTCAGTTTGTAGACACCTACCACCATTCACAATTGTTATCAGTTGGCACTTAAGGTAGAGGAAGAGAACAAGAAAAAGCAAGATTTAACCTCAAGGGGAAGAGGTAGAGGAAAAGAATAAAGAGGAGGAAATTGGGGTGGATATGGTGGTGGGATTACTAAGAATAAAACTCAGGGAGACTCAAAAATGATTGAACAAAGTAATGAATTAGGTGGAAGGGGAAACCACAATAGAGGTAGAGGTTTTAAAAATAGTGGAAGAGGTAGGTTTGGTAACTTTAGAAGAGGTTCACACTTTTCTAACATTGAAATGCTACAACTGTGGCTAATTGGGTCATCGGCTTATAATTATCCTGATAAGGTATCAATGTCACAAAGTGAAAAAAAGATAGTCTATGCATAAGAACAAACTAGTAGTGTCATGTCACCTGAGGTCAATCTTGACTCTGAGGGTAGAGAGACTCTGGTGTTCAAGAGGGTGTTGATAAGGGAACCAAGTAAAGAAGAACCAAAGTAGAGAAGGGAATTTTTTAGAGTCAAATATAAGATACTTGGGAAAGTGTGTAGAGTCATCATAGATCTAGGGTCAACTAATAACATCATCCTAAAGGAGGCAATGTAGAAGCTAAAACTGAATACATTACCTCACATTGATCCTTATAGGGTCACCTAGTTGAACAAAGGAAAAAATGTGTTAGTGAATGAGTATGGGTAGAGTTCACTATATGTGGATATCAAGATAAAATATTGTGTGATTTGGTGCCAATGGATGCCTACCACATGTTACTATGTAGACCATGGGAGTATGAAAAAGATGCAGTGCATCATGGCAAGAAAAAAATGTATACTTTTAAGAAGGATTATATCACTTTCAAGATTCATTTAGTGATAAAGGAGGAATTAGATAAGGCAATGGAAACCAATGTATTTCTAATGAGTGGTAGGGATTTTTTTAATGAACTCAAGAAAGACAAGGAAATAGGGTTTGCTATCATAGTGAAACCTAAAGAAGAGCAATTTTTTACACAAGTAATCATGCTAGAAGAATTCAAACAACTATTAGCACAATACAAGGACATTCTTTGTGATGGGACACCAGCTACACTACCACCTCAAAAAGAAGAAAGTCAATAAGTAGTATTCATACTAGGGGCATCTTTACCCAATAAAGCTACATACAAAATGACACCAGACCAACACAAGGAGATTGCTAGACAAGTCCCAAGAGCTATTAGATTAAGGCCTAATTAGAAAAAGCATCAACCCATGTGTAATTCCAATTGTATCGTCCCTAAAGAAATGAGGTAAGTGGAGAATGTCCACTAATTCTAGGGTAATATATATGATTACTCTCAGATATAGATCTCCTATACATAGAGTAGAAGATTTAATGGATTGCTTAAGGGGTGCTAAATATTTCTCCAAATTTGACCTTAAGAGTGGTTGCCACCAAATTAGGATGAAAGAGGGAGATGAATTGAAGAAAACCTTCAAAATCATAGAGGGTCTCTATGAGTGTTTAGTTATGCCATTTGGCCTCACAAATGCACCTATTACATTCATGAGATTGATGAATGAAGTGTTAAAATATTACATAGGTAGGTTTGTGGTAGTCTACCTAGATGATATACTTATTTTCACTTAGTTTAAAAGAAAAGCTCATAAAACACCTAGAGTTAGTGTTGAAGAGGTTACAAGAGGAGAAATTAGCCATCAATTTGGAGAAAAGTTCATTCTTAAAACAAGAGATAGTATACCTAGGATTTTTGGTTCATAAGGAAACCTTAAGATGGATCCAAGCAAGGTGGAAGTCATTTGAATTGGCCTACACCTAGAACATGGACTGAGGTGAGAAGCTTCCATGACTTAGTACAATTCTATAGGAAGGTTGTCAAAAGGTTCAGTGAAATTGGTGCACCTATCTTAAACACCATCAAAGGAGGACACATGACCAACTTTAAGTGGACCAAAGAAGTCATTGTAGCTTTTGAAAAATTAAAACAAGAAGTGGCTATGTAACCCATCCTAGGGTTGCCAAACTTTGAGAAACCTTTCATAGTGGAGTGTGATGCAAGCAATATATTAGTGGGAGCAATCTTGAGCTAAGAGGGAAAACTAATGACATTCTTTACTGAAAGCTTAAATGAAGCTAAGTCTAGGTAATCATCTTATGACCTAGAGCTCTATGCATTGGTGCAAGCCCTTAGGAAATGGAGGCACTACTTGTTACCTAAAGAGTTTGTGGTGTTTCTTGACAATCAAGCACTTAGCTTCATCAATACTCAAGATAAGATTAGTTTGAGACACATCAAGTGGATGGAATTTTGACAAACCTAAACCTACACCATCAAGCACAAGGTGGGGTTGTGTAACAAGGTAGTAGATTTATTGAGTAGAAGACTACTCATAGTCTAAGAGATTCAATTGAAGAGTATTGAAATAGAAGGATTCAAGGACCTCTATGAGGAAGATGAAGACTTTAGAGAAGCTTACGAGGTATGTGTAGAGTTCAAGAACCATTTTCATAGTGAATTTGCTAACTTTACTTGGAAAAATAGCTTAGTATTTAGGGATAACCAGTCATGTGTTCCTAGAGGTTCCATGAGGGAGAACCTAATACAAGAAAAGTATAATTGAAGTTTGAGTGGCACTTTAACCTAAACAAAACCTTGGAACTGGTAAAAAGATTCTACTATTGGCCTAGGATGCAAAAGGACATTAGGAGATATGTTGAACAATGCAGATTATGTCAAAAAGATAAAGGAATCTCTACTAATGTTGGTTCGTATCAACCTTTACCAACTTCAAATAGGCCATGAGAATGCTTGAGTATAGGTTTTATAGTAGGTTTGCCAAGAACCACTATTGAGTTTGACAATGTGTTTATAGTGGTAGAAAGGTTCAATAAATGAGTCACTTCATACCTTGCAAGACAAAAAATGATGCTAGCCATATTGCACATCTCTTCCTCAAGGAGATTGTCATGATTAATGGGTTGCTAAGAAGTATAGTTTTAGATAGAGATGTCAAATTTATGGGCCATTTTTGGAAGACTCTATGTAAGATATTGGGTACAAATCTAGTTTTTGGATTAGTCTATCATCCTTAGACAAATTTTTAGACTAAGGTAGTAAATAGTGTGCTTGAAAACTTTCTTAGGTGTTTGACCAAGGAGTATGGTCAAGTGTGGGACCGAGTTATCTCTCAAGTAGAGTTTTCCTACAATGATAGCACAAACATGATAACTAGAAAAATTCCATTTAAGATAGTATATGGAATGCATCCTAGGGGTGTATGTGAGCTTAGAGAGTTACAAGCCAAGAAGGAGTGAGTGGCCTTGCTGATGATTTTGTATAGTTTATGAAGGAGATACATGAACAAGTCAAGAAGACACTCATAGAAGAAAATCAAAGACTCAAAGTTAAGGTGGACATGAAGAGGAGAGACCTTCAATTTGAGGTTTGAGATTGGGTGATGGTTCACCTTAATAAGGCTAGACTTTATAAGAATGTACCATGTAAGCTACAAATGGGGATGATTGGACCCTGCATAGTCTTATAGAAATATGGTCCAAATGCTTATTATCTCTCCTATATTCAATGTCAAAGAATTAGTCAAATAAAAAGGACCTGATGTTATAGAGAAAGAAGGCATCACAAAGTTGGATAAATATGTAAGGGATCTAAGTGTACTTAATCAACCCAAACCCCAAAGCATAAAGGATACTTGACTTTATGGTGAAGAAGAAAACTAGGCATCAAGTATACATGGAGCACCTAGTAAAGTGGAAGAGCCAACCTGAGTTAGAGGCTACTTGGGTTTATGAAGGTGATTTCCACAAGTTTGGAATCAATTTAGGCCTCATTCCTCAAGGGGTAACTTGACTTGTTTGTTGCAAGGGAGAATGGTGCAAGAACACCTAGGGATTATGGCTTAATCCTATGCATTTTTGGCTTGTAAGTGGTTCTAGCCAAACCAATGGAGAATGAGGACTTGGTTTGAGTCCTTAGAGTGTATTTAGTAGATTAAGATGTTGCCTTCATGAATTTATAATTTTTAGCCTAGTGTTTTGGCTTCAATAGGTTATAATAGGCAATAGTTGTCAAAGAGTCAAACTTGGTCAAATAATTGACTTTGACCCCAAAAATATTTTAATGGTGTGAATAGTATTTATATATTCTTAAGGGACCAAATTGTATCCATTTTTGGACTTAGAAAGGGATAAAATATATAGATTTCAAAAATTGCAAAAGTTATCAATGAGAACTTTGCAACTTTGTAAAGTTACACTGACAACAAAGAGCAACTTTCTCCAACAAAACAAGAATGAGTTGGGAGTTGGTTTATAAGATTGTAGCACCTAAATATCAAGTATATAATCCCTTTTCAAAACTATTAGAGGGGTTGGAAGGAATTTTGTATGACTTAACCATTTGTAGTAATAAGGAATACCTGTAAACTATCACAGTGAACTTACAAGCCCGACATCCACAAATTAATGGATTAACCTAGGAACCTTGTTGGCATGGAAATTTAGTGTTTCATTTTTGGTTTAGTGTGTGCAATTTTTAAAAAAAATTATGTTGTTTTCAAAGGTGTTACTAAATCTTTCTATAAGTCACTTGTTCATTGGCCCAGTTGGGGTTGTTGTCACAAAACCTCCTCTAGCATGAAATCTACTAGGTGAAACATAATAGACCTTAGGAATATGTTAGAGGAATGTATATACATTTTATATATTTAATTTTATTTCATTAAATCACTATTTACTATTTTTACCACCAATCCCTAGATGAGTCATGGTGTGTCAGACAAGGTGTTTTGTTGATTGTAGAGAGAATAAGGTAATCAACTTGGATTGTTTCATGCCAAAAAATTTTGGTAGGATGAAGAGATATGTATGGAGGCCATTAGAATAGGACTTGGTGAGAATTTGAATTCATTTCACTGCCCATTTGACCCTAAACAAAGATTGGCTACTCTAAACTCTTAAAAACCTTTTAAAATAGGGAGTATGTGAAAATGTACTATACGAATGGAAGGAGAAACCCTAACTTGAAGAATATTTAAGGTTGTCCAAAAGGATGTCTATATCCAACAATATTTTTTCACCTAGTTATGTAGTTTGATGAGGTATTACTTCAAATTCCCAATAGGACCTAATTGCGGCTCAAGGGCTATAAGGCCTAAAAGAGTTTTCTATGACATTGATATAAACCCATGAACTTAACCATAAAGATAATTCAAAAATAAACTAAATGGATTATAATAGGAGACTTTTCATGTCATATTGATTAGGTAAGCACTTTGGGTGAGCGAATGGAAGATTGGACACAATGGAACATTGGTGAGTTTCAAGGTTTGAGGAGTGGACCTAATTGATTGGTGAGGATCATAGATTAAGGGGAATAGAGAAGAGTTTACCTTAGGTTTGGGTAAATTAAGAGACCCTAAGAGGCTAGTAGAGAAACCCTAAGAGAGTGCTAGTGAGTAAACTAGGATGTTGTGATGATCCTCCCTATCAGTTCTTAAGTTCAAACCTTTCAAAATTACTATACAAATCTTAAAATTTTTTCAATTGCACAAAGTTGCCATCATTTATAATTGTGCAATTCAATGTCTCAATCTTTGGCTTCCATGGTTTCCTTCCTCTAGTATGAACTTTTGTCTTTTATTTTTCATTTTCTTTCACCATTTCCTCTACTTATGTATCTTCCTTCTCAAATTCCTTTGATTTTGATTCAATAATCTATGTTTTTCTTCTTCGTGTGCCTTTGTAAGTAAGAAGTGTCTTTCCTTTATTTTCTTTCCCACTAGCAATTTTCTTCACTCTCTTGTATTTAGGAGGTTTAGTTGGCTCTTTTTTGACTTCAATTAACCTCATAGACCTTATGGTGCTTGGAGGGGTGGCTAAATGTACTTTAATTATATTGAGATCTTCTTCTTGCTTCTTCTGAATATGAGGGATAAACTGAGCTTGCACCTATGACACTATTACATAGGGTGCGCTTGGTATTTGTGTTGATGGTCCTACTATAGTCACTCCTTCTATAGTACTTCCAATAACTAAAGGCTTAGAAATGAGTACTTCTGATCACCCACTAGACTACATCTTCATTATTATACCCATGGCTTCTTTAAACTCTTCTCTGCTCATTCTTGATTCCTTTAGTATAATATTGATCTTCTTTTCCACTTTCTTCTTGATGTCTTTTCTATGAAAATGTATATGTATTTCTTTGACTTTTTCTTCAAATGTGCCTCATCTAGGACACTCCTTGCCTCTTTCTAACTCAAGAATAATCTTTGCATATCCTTGTATCAATTCTTCTATCACTTCATACCCCATAGCATCAATGAACTTTACCCTTGATTCAACTACTTCTATGCAAGTTATATTAGTTTCAAACATGAAATAGATGTCATATTTGTGTTTCTCAACCAATGGAGGAGGCATCCTATATTTTTGTTTCATCTCTTCTTGAAAACTTTTGATCATCCCTTTTATATCTTTAGTCATTATGTCCTTTGAATGTTTTTTGTAGAAATATGTGACTAGGTTCATTATAAATCTATTTGTGTTCAACTCATAGTCTAGAATTCCATGGAGTTTCTTTATCACTCTAAAGAATAGATGTGGAATGAAAGATTCAAACCTAAACATTGCATTCTTTGTCTTCTAGATTATGTTAATGTCATCCAGTATCTATTGCTTAAGTATCTCAGAAATTTTCACTTTTTCTTTCTTGACCATCATTAGATAGGTTGCATGGATAAATCTAGTAGGTGATGAGTTCAATCTTAAACTATAGTTCATCTTATACCCAATAACTTTTGTTATCAATTTGGCATTAGTTTCCTTGATCATGTCCAGTTTCATGTTTCTGCCACCTGACACTGTCTTTAAGTTTATCTCAACCAACTTCTTAGCATTGTTGACATTTATAGATTTACTACCTTCATTACTTAATCTAGTGAGTTTGTGAATCATGGCATTATCTGTCATGACAAGTATATATCCTATCCAAAACATGTCCTCATATATACAACTCATAATTAACCTTGTTCATTCATGATTATCAAATTATATATAAAACATATGTCTAGTGATGTTAAGGTCTTTCATATGCTCAAACCCTTGTTTAAATCATAGGTCATTGTTGAAAACCAAGTCCATGTCATTATAGATATCATCATCACCTATAATCTCAAACTTATAATTTATATACACACGAATGCCCTCTATGTGTAAAACATTGTTGGGTACTTCTTCTAATGCTCCTAATTGGTCATCTTCTAATGAAATGTAGGGATGAATCTTAAATTTGTACCTAGACGTCTCACAAACATCACATAGAATTGAGGTTTCCATTTCGTATAGATTCAAACTTTGAATGATGATTGTGCAAGCGATAAATACCTCAAATTTGTAAAAGTAGGGCTTCTTGAATTTTCTACTTAAAACATTTCAATTTCACCTTTTAATTTTCTCCAAGGAATCCTTTAACTCTTATGTGATAAAATTGTACTTGAAAACTCAACTTTTCCCTTTAAGTAACATCTAATTCACTTATGCATTAATTATGTAAGTACTTATAGTTGAAAAAGTTGTGCATACTTTACTAGTAACCTTGTTTTACTTCACACACTCACATATTGATTCAAAATCATATGCACACTTAACAATAGGTTCTACTCATATTAACTTTGCAAGTCATAATTCTTATCCGAAAGTTTTCTACACTAATCTAATGCTAATTTAGTCATGTTAATTGATGAAATGATATAATTAATTAGTTTGTGATTGGTTGGAGACCATAACTAATTTCAATTTGTTCTCAGGTGCTTCACTTGATTGACTTTCCAAAACAACAGATGAACTTGTTGGTTCCTTAGCTTTAACAAATGATTCATCAAGGTTTCCTACAAGATCTTTCATGTTCTCTCTTTGAAGATTATTGTTATTCTCATTCCTTTTATTGTTGTTCATGTTCCTACTATAATTTGGGTTTCTCATGTTATTTCTCATGTTGTTAGGCATTATCATATTGTTCATCCCATAATATCTTGGTGCATCTCCCATGTTGTTACAAATTTGACAAACTTTAACATTGTTTCCATATCTAGGTCTTGACTAACCAATTTGTGTTATGCAATCTCCAATAATGTGTCCAATGTTTTTGCACTTATAACACATAATATCATTCCTTATAACATTGGTTCCTCCAATAGTTCTATTTTCTATAGGGTTAGTACCTCTAAGCATTCTACTATTATTACTTTTATCAAATTTAGGTTTCATACATTTAACTGCTCTATGACAAAAGCCATGAAAATTATAACAATAAAAAGAAATAGGTTTAAATGAATTACATCTATAGTCCCTTTTCATGTGACCAAATTTAGTGCATGCATAACACCTATCTTTGAATTCATTCCTCACTTCTTGGGGTGATTTGACTTGCTCAAGTTGCTTAAGTACATCAATTTTCTTAGGTTGATTAACTTTATCAACTTTTTTAGGTACATCTTTAGATTGATTTGACTCACTCTTTCTTTGATTATTTTCCTTATTTTTAGGCTATTGAATCATAGGATCTGGTTGTTAGAATATATAGTCCACCAATATAATTGCGAGGGGGGGTGGGGGGGGATGAATTGGTTTTCCAACTACTATCACAATTATCAACCTTATTAAATCTTAACCATATAAGAAATATAATTATAAAGCACAAAAATATACCCATGCACTATAACACTAGGTATGTTAATGATGATGTACTAATATAAATATTCCTTGTTAGAGGATAGACCCTATTAGGAGTCTATGTAATACATTTAGTATATATTAGTCCCTATTAGGAGACTTTGAATCCTTGTTAGGAGATTCCAATCTTGTTAGGAGCTATGGAAGGTAGATGGACCCACTGTCCAAAAAACTTCAAGGGAAAAACTAATAGACCCAATATACAAATGATCTCTATATTATTCCTTGCATAATAATAGAATAGAATTATATTACTCCTTCCTCTTTCTTTCTTCTATCAACCAGACTTCTACTCCTTTTGATCTTGATACCATATCACAAAATTTGCATCTAATAATCCCTTGGATCACTTACTTGTACTACCCAAATACTCTACTCTTATTCACACTTCCTTGATTACTTTGCATGCTTCATCCATCTTACAAATAAGGAAAATATTTTTCTTTATACCAAGTCCTCAAAACAATTCCTTGATTTGACCTTGAGGCTTTCTCAATTAATTATAATAGGACCACAATAAGATAATTAATTATATTGCAACCATATAGATATGTTAGATCATAGTCTATACAACTTCTCACATGTGTGACTCTAGGACTTGCACACTCACTAAAGTCATTAGTAGACTATCCTCTATCACTATCTTACTATAGATCTCTAGATTATATCTTTGTTAGAAGATATAAAATTATCATCAAAAACTATTTTCCAGGCACTTTGTTTCTATACTGCTCTCTACAAATCACATTTAACTTTTTAATATCTTTGACTTAGATTATGTGCACTTAACCTTGCTATTAGGACATAGTGTGTAACATGTCCTTAACCACACATCTCTTGACAATCAAAACTCTATCCATATGATCATGATCTCTATCTGCTACTCTAGCAATCTTCATAGAAAATTGCTATGTTGACATCAATGACAAACATATTCATGAATGCAACATGTTAATACCTCCACATGCTCTACAATTCCTACGAAACTCCCCCAAAGTAATACCATCAGCATTCATGCTAAAATTGGTTTCTTTCTAGCTTTAGACTTCTTAGGTGACTTTTTTCCAAGATATCCAAGACCTGTCTTATCATAAGAGGGTCTCTGTATATAGATATGTTCATCAATATTTTTAGTACTGGAATACAACTTCTCAAGATGTAGCTTAGACCAAGTTAATTATCCTTTCTTAATTTTATTGTATTTCTCAAGTTATGCATATTGCAATTTTGTAGACACAGGCTTAGATGTCACGTTGGTAAGGTTGGATCTCAAATCTACATTATTGGATTTCACATTTGACTCAATCTTACTATCATCATCCTTCAAGCTCAACTTTAGATTTTTGATCTTTAGTTCATGCTTCAAAATTTCATTTTTTCATTAGTCTTGAAACTTCATCACTATCCTTGATATGATCTTTAGGATCTTTCTTGGACTTAAGATCATCTAGCTTATCTTTCATCTTCTTAATGTAGTCTTTTACATCTTCATACTTGTATTTTAGAGTATCTCTTTCTTCAGTTAGAATATCAATCTACTCAAGGCCTTCTTCAAGGTTTCTCTCTAACTATTCCATATCCATAGGGATCTTACTCAAGTTGTTAAGAGTTCTCTGAGTAAGCGTGGTTTGATACCAATTTTTAGAAATAGGAAATATTGGGGGGGGAGGGGGGTTGAATTAGTATTTCATAAAATTTTGCCCAAAATTGAATATCTTTAACAAACTTATAACTTTCATATGAAAGTAAACTAATTATGTTGAATAGTAAATACAACCATAAAGTAATGAAACTCATAACACCATTTTTTTAAACTAGGGAAACCTTGGACAAGGGAAAATCTTAGTGGGGATAGTACCCACAAAATGATCCACTAATCAAGAGTATCTTGTGAAAGATATTGACCATGTTAGGAGTCTATTACATTTGTATATTTAATTTTCCCTTGTTAGAAGCCTCAAACCTATTAGGAGTTGTTATTAAAATATACAAAGTATGCAAGATGAGCAAATTTCCCAAACATGCAATATATAATGAAGTTCTTCAATACAAGAGATAGATACAAAAACCTCTTCATTGGTGCTAATATCTTCAATATCTAATCTTTCTTTTCACTACTCTTAACAAAAAAAATTCACATTGCTTTGATCTTACATTATAATTCACATCTTAAGTTAATTACTTGCATATCACAAAAACCACACGTAACTTCACATTTACAACTTTTCCTATATACCTTATTTCTTTGTTTTGTTTGCCTTCATTACTTCACAAACTTGCCAAATAATAGAATTAACTCTTTATCACTTAGGGTTAACATCTAGGATGTCATCCCCAATTACTCAAGTAATTATTTTACTTAAAATAAATCCTTTATCTAAAATACCCATTTTCTCAAGTCTGCTATGTTCTATTTTTTCAACACTGTTACTGTAAAACTAAAATATCTTTGTTTGTACTTACCATACTATCCTAAGCTCATGCATAGATCATCCTAAAATACTATACTACTTCCAAATAAGTGTACACATGCCAACAATTATTTTGTTAATTGTGTTGACAAAAATAGTTCCTATGTTGATAGATAAACTCTATTGTACTTAGACAATTTTCTAAGTCTTTGTACCAACACTTCATCTCCAAGATCTGTTGAATTAATCTTGACTATATGATTCCATAAATGATAACATCATACCATGTAAGCTAAGTGAATTTCCAAAAATATTGAGTTTTTGGAAGGGCAAAAAGTGAACTATTGAAACATGAGGCCCAACATTGGTATAGGAGCTCCCTAGGATAGACCATTTGCACAATAGAAGAAATGTGTCACCTATGTCCCCCCTCCTCTAGTACAACATCTTGATGTCATCATAAAGGCTAGCTTGTAGGTTATTAGAGTTATCACACATTGAATGGTATGTTGCTAATCCATACTAGGTTAGTGTTGCCTCCTCATGTTAATGATGTCATAGGTACAACAACTAATAATTCAAATGTCTATGTTTCCTATACTTGCACTATGTTTAAGAATTTATAATTGGGTCCCCTATGTAATTATGATGCATATCATTATGTATTTAAGGACAAGGATACAATGGAGATGACTATAGATATTTTAGCATCTCATAAGATGTCTCATGTGAGAGTTGAGAAGGGGCAGGAAAAGCCATAGACTCCTATTATGGCAAGTCTCTACATTTTATTTGTCACAATGTAGTTAATTTAAAATAAATATTTATATTAGAATAATTTTAACAACTGCACACTTATGTTCATGTATGTGATTCCATTATGTTCAACTAATGATCGAGGATGAGATAAGATAGGTGGATGATATCACACTTCTTGCCATTTTGTTTGGCCTTGAGGCCTCCACGATATATTATTTTAAGTACTCATTACTGTCCTTTTTTATATTGAATTATACTTGGTTTCTCATCTTATTTTTCTCTTACATGTTTCACCTATTAGTGGGGGGCAATGTGAAGGGGTTGACCCATTGTAATTGACAAGGGGAAGGTAATTACGTGTTTTAAAGTGATTAAATACATATGTGTACTTGCCACTTGTTTGTACTAGTGAAATATTAATATATTATTTATTTAACAAAGGGTGGTCTTTGATGAGGATGCCACATAGATTCACTAGACCAGACCTTCAGACATTTCATTTTACAATTAAAGCACTATTGTATGTATATTTATCATTTATTTTTTATTTTATTTTTTTCTAAAATTATATAAAACTAATGTTATGATTGTAACAACTATTTTTTTGACTCTAGTAGGCAAAACCCACTGTGATGGAGGGAGAACAACAAAGTTTTGTATCTTTTTTGACCCAGCTGACACTTCCAAAGGAAATATCACCACATCTAAGTTTTAGTTTGAATTCTTGATTATGTTATAAATTTATTATGTTGTCAATAATAATATTATAGGATAAGTTGTAGATTAATCTTATAACTATACAAACATATACAAGTTAAAGTTGGTGATGCCCCTATGTTGTTGAAGAAATATGTGAGAACTTTTGATTACCACAAAAAGGTGTGGAAAGAGGTACATGAGAGTTTCAAATTGAATTATTGATCAATATTCATTTGAGTAAATTTATGTTTGATATCTGCAAATCCTATAAATTAACCAGTCTAATTTAAGGTTCTTCTTTTGTGTTCATGCAAGATCTATAGGACCTAAAGTGCATGCCAAGGAGGCTACATTTTGATGATCCACTGACATCATAGGACATTGTAGTTGTTTTGAGATACCTCATAACACATTTTGAGATGGCATATGCCACATAGTATCTAGAAACTTTGATTTTGTAGACATATTCTAATGCCATGTGCCACATTTTGTAAAATTTTGTTCAAGATGATATTTGTACCATATTTGTATATCAATATATACTTTTTTATAAATATTGTTATCATTTATTGTGCATGTGTATTATTCATGTTTATGTAATTTTGTCCATTTTAATCATGTTTCATATTTTTTGATTTAGTTACTTTAATTTATTCATATTGAACTTAGATATAAAGTCAATAATGCCTCAAATGGACTAAATCACCTCACTAGACTTTATTTGTGAAGAATGTTCAAATAGGTCAAAGAAAATTAAATATGTCTTATTAGGGATTATTCTTACCCTATTTAACATGTACTCAATGCCTCTTATTCAAGTTGTAAAGTTATTCTAAATATCTCCATCCTTCTACACAATAGGCTCTTTAGTGCACCTTGGGGACACTTCAGTGCATGGTTGTTGCAAAAATTCTACTGACTTTTTGGTCAAAATAGTTTTTTCATTAGGATTCACCTAGCCATATGTATCTAATGAAATAGAAGAATGGATTTTATGATAAAGGGTTAGAAAGATATGCATTCCAATGCACCAACAAATTGAGCTTCACTACATGGTTTGAAACCAAGTGAGATTGTTGTGCCAAATTCAAAGAAATTTGAATCTCACAAAATTGAGGGAGGTTATTGTAGAATTTGACAATATAGCCTTATAAAATTAAATTTTTTTTGATGCCCCTCACAAGTTGCAAGTTATGGACGTCTGAAGATCATAACTCAATAGAGCTTAGTGCACCTTGGGGACATTTTAGTGTGTGGTGGTTAAGAATGTTCTAGAGAGTACGTGGCTAAAATGAGATTTTTACTCGGGTTCACCTATCCATCTAGATCTAACAATATAGAAAAATTAATGCCATGATGAAAAATTGGAAAGATACTTAGTGGTGCACCAATGAACTAAGCTTTACTGCAAGTTTTGGCATCACGTGAGATTGATGTGCAAAATCCAAATAAATTTGAATCTCCTAGAAACTAAGAGAGGTTATTATATAATTAGATAGCATGGTCTTATAACATCTGATAGTTTTTTGATACCCCTCATGAGCTGTGCACCAATGAACTAAGATTTACTACAAGTTTTGGCATCAAGCGAGATTGATGTGCCAAATTCAAATAAATTTGAATCTCCTAGAAACTAAGAGAGGTTATTATATAATTAGATAGCATGGTCTTATAAAATCTAATAGTTTTTTGATACCCTTCATGAGCTCCAAGCTATGGCCCTTTTAAAATTGTATCTCAATAGTGCCCTTGGAGACACTTCAATGTGTGATGGTCATAAATGTTCTATTGAATATATAGCCAAAATAAATGTTTCATTAGGTTCAACCACCCATTTGGATCTAATGGTAAAATTGAATTGGTGCCACAATGAATGGTTGGAAAGATACACAGTGGTGCACCAATGAACTAAGCTTCACTACAAGTTTTGGCATCAAGTGAGATTATTGTGCCAAATTTAAATGAATTCAAATCTTTGAGAACTAAGAGAGGTTACTATAGACTTCTCCCAAAAATGAGAGATGTTATTGTATACTTTAACAAAAAAGTACTATAGAATTTGATAATTTTTTTATACCTCTAATGATCTATGAGTTATGGTCATTTGAAGATCACAATTCAATAGTGCTTAGTGCACCTTGGGAACACTTTGATGTGTGGTAGCTGCAAATGTTCTAGCAACTTGGTATCCAAAATGGGGATGTAACTAAGATTCACTAGTCTATCTAGATCTAATGGTGTAGAAAAATCAATTCCATGAAAAATAATTGGAAAGATACAAAATGGGGCACCAATAAACTGAGCTTCATTGTAAGTTTTAACATCAAGCGATAATGTTGTGCCAAATTCAAACAAATTTGAATCTCCCAAAACTGAGAATTTTTTTGTAGACATCAACAAGACTATATTGTATTATTTGATAGTTCATTAATACCTCTCATGAGCTCCTAGTTATGGCCCACTATATATTGTGAGTTAATATTGCTTAGGACAACTTAAGGACACCTTAGCCTAGGGTGGTTGTAGATGTTATAGTGACTCGGTGGCTAAAACTAGATTGTTACTAGGGTTCACCCACCCATCCAAATCTGACAACATAAGTAAATCAATACCTGGACAAACTATTTAGGGTCATTTGATAAATTTTTATAATAATTATAAATTATGACACAATTATGTTAATGACACTTTTAACTTTGTAAGCATGGCCGATATTAATTAGATGAAAGAAAGGAGTCATTTTTATGCTCCCTCCACGTTATTTGATGGCTTTGACTATTTTGACTGGCCTTTGAACAATAGGGACTAATAGGTGAAATGGATACATAGACAACAATAGGATATTATAATTAAAATCTACTTGATGAAAATAAACTATAGAACCATGAAGATAGTATGCTTGGACTTATGATTTTTTTCATTAAATTAAGGAACATATTTACAAGTATGTAGTTAGAACTAAAGGTATGAAAAGTACATCCTTGTGCATATGTTACCCATGAATGGTCTACATTTTCTTTTTGCATTATCATGGTAGTTTAAAGCTTGTTGTTAAGAAAAGGTCTCCTATTAAAGTTCACATTCTAAACACTGGCTAGTTTGACATTTCTTGATGTTAAGTTGTTAGTTGAAAAAAATCTTGAACATGAACATTGAACACTTTATTCAAGGTTCATGGTTCATAAGTTCATTAGTCTTTGTTGGTTGAGTCAATTCAAAGTTGAAGAAGTCATGTGTCCTCATGGATACTTTTTCTCATCGTTGAAGTTTAACATCAACATTGACCACTTTGCTCAAGGTTCAAAGTTCATGAGTTCACCTTTGTTTCTAATTTTTGTTGTCTCAGAGAGCATAGTTTCCAACATATCTTGACTTTTGAACTTGAACATTGAACCATTCTTGTAGTTCAATGGTTCATGTTTGCTTGGTCAGATAGGTTGATACCATCAGTGCAAAGTGTCTAGATAGGTGGCCAAGAGAAAAATTAACTCTTCTTTACAGATATCTATGGGAAAGATATGTATTAATTAAGAGTTAATGGTAATGATGTAAAGGCATGTTATGATACATGCAAAGGCCTAATAAGCTTTTAATGATGGAAAGTACTTGTCTCATCACCAGTCTTGTCAACCATTTGCATGTTTTTTGATCTAGGTTTTATGTTTTTTAAGAAGTTACCTTATTTTCATTCCTATTGTCATTGTTGTTTTAAGTAAAGACTTGTCTAGTCTTTTCTAGAGATACATTAAGGTAGCTTAAGCATTTCTTTCAAGAAAGCTGGCATGTGCCTAGTATACTGAGTCTCTCGCCCTTCATTATTAGGTGTTATTTCTTTTCATACATTATATTAAGGGCTATGAATTTTTTTTGTCTTGTTCTATTCTAGTTAACTTTCCTACCATGGCTGCATTTCACCCTAAGTTACCTAATAAAGTTAAGGAGTTTGTTATACACAATCCTTGCAAAAGAAGACATGGCTAAATTATTGGCTAGATTTGAAAACCCAAAGTCCATTTCTATATCCCAAAAGGTCTTAGATAGTGGGTTATTACAAGCATCTACTTTCCCAGATGCTTTCCCTTACCTTGAATTAGTCCTAGCATGTAGAAATAGGTATGACATAGTTAAAAGGTGTATCCATGTCTTTAATGGTGAGGTTCTCATGTATGTCAGCCAAATTGCTATAATTTGTGCATTGAGGATTCCTCCACACAAAGTCTATGAAGACTAAAATATTAGCTCTTCCTACATGCAATTCTCTATGGATATCACTAAATTTAATAATACAATTGCTAAAGGTTGGCTTTTTAAATTCAAGAGAGGAGGTTCCCCCTTTCACATCCACTAACCAAAGAACATATGATCCCTGAAGTTAAAGATGTCATTACGTTATTGAATAAAGTGAAGGGGAACTCACATACCTTTCACTAAGAGAATCAGATGTACTTTTTCATTCAAAAAATCTTGGGGGAAGATAGATTTATTGATCGAGCAGATATCATAGCTACTAGGTTTCAAGAAGAACTATCTTAAGTTTCTAGAATTTATGGTTTTTATATGTTTCCTATTTGTTTTATATTTTGGCTTGTGGCAGAGAATGGAAGGGTTTACCACATCTAGACTAGAATCAAAGCATGCTACTTTATGAATACCATCCTTTCTTGCAGAAGAGTAACAACCTAGAAGGCTTCAAAATAGTCCAAGACACCTTCGAGGCCAAGCTGGTATTTGAGCTTTAAGGGAAAGAGAATGCAAGGATAACAGAGGAAGCCACTTAATTGATTGACATTTATGGAAGTTTCTTTACTCAATTTCCAAATATAACCTACCTAAGGGTTGAAGGATATGAAGGAAATCCTCTAAGGTTGCCTCGAAATTGCTTGGATCATTTTTTGTTGATTAAAATATGTAGACAACTGGCAAAGTTAAAAGAGAGTTGTAAAACTCAGAAAGGCTCTGGATAGACCTTCCCTATTGAACTTGAGCATTACAAATGCAAGACAATCTACGATGCCCTAAAGGTTAAAGCTGAAATTAAATCCACAAACCTACTAACCTATTTTGCTAGACCTAAGTTTGATAGCCAAGAATTTGCGCTAAGGTACTCCAAGCTAGGTTCCTCTGCTCTCCATGTTCCACATCTAGAATATTTATGGGCTAACTATCAAGATTATTTTGAGGTTAGGAAGAGGTTATGGCTTATATTGTCACTAGCCTAGATCAAGGATTTTGATCTCTCGCTAGATACCTCTAGAGTAATTGAAGAAGAAAACAAGCAAACTGTTAACCTGACTTATATTGAACAAGTGGAAGCTTACCCATTGCCAAAAATTGACTGGACAATTCTAGAGGAGAACAACCTACATATAAGAACCTTGCCTATCCTAAACTAGAAGAAAACAATGGATCATAAATAAAAGACAAGCCAAATTGGTGGCTCATTGTGTTTAAAGAGTACATGTTAGTCCCAGTTCCCCATAGTTTTTCTCAATACTAATGAAGTTGTTCCTTCTCTCACTATAGGAAAATTTAAGTCAAGAGTTGAACTTGAACTACCTATTCAAGGTTTAGTTCAACTCTCTCCTTCTATCAAATGGACTCACTTTTGTAGCAGAAAAAAATAGGTATAGTCAAGCAACTTGAAAGAGATTTGTGATAAGTTAGTAACAATTGATCTTGATTTAAGAGGAGAAACTTCTATAGGAACCCTAGGTGGTGAAATGGAAAAATGGAATCAACATGTAATAGAGGGAGCCAATACTTTAAGTTTAATGGTGCTTAGTTCATGACCCATTCTACAAAACCCTCTTCCTAAAGAGAATCCTTCTACTCCTAGTTGGTTTGAGTTGTCTGTGAGTGAGAAAAGGAGTATAGTGTGAGCAATTCTTCTAGTAGGTGATCTGGTAAGAAATTTTTTAAGGAAGAATTTGGAAGGAAAAAAGGAAAAAATTGAGACTATACTAAATGTTGATGAGAATATAGGGTAGTGGGTAGCCAAAGTGATGAAACCAATAGAAAATAAGGGTACAGATGAAGTACTTTCTCAAGATTATACAGTGGAAAAAATAGTCCTTGGTCCTACTTCTAGGGAAGTAGATATGAAGATATGGACCACTGGAAACTCTAGAATTTCTCATCACATATGGAAGGATCAAAGGGATAAACAGGAGCTGAAGAAATCATTGGAAGATTTGGTAGAATATATTCATGTAATCCAAAATCCAAATATAGAAGCTCTGTGTACTGCCATTTCTATCATTGATGTTGCATCTCCATTGAATAAGATTTTTATTGAATAGGTCAAGAGGAATCATTATATTTACCAAGCCTATGGTGAGTGGTTGAACACAGTTCATGCCCAAGCAGCCAGCTATTTTTCTCACTTTACAAATACTAACACAAGAGTTGATAAATTGATGACCGCTCTAGAATCAGATATGAATGCTTGAAAATTTGAAAAGATTAAGTGGGATGAATACATCATCAATATTTTAGAGTTCCAAGAATATGACATTGATAGATTCATAACCAAAAATTTAGAGGCTAAATTTGATGCTGATTTTAGGTTCATTGCCAGAGCTAACCTGGAATGGAGGAATATAGTGATTGAATATGGGTTAGAAGAATGCTTTGAACTATTAAAAGAAGTGGGGTGTCTAAAAATAATCATAGTGGATGCCATTAAGTGTATTGATGTTAAAATTATGGAAAATGAGGATCACAATGAGAAACTCCTAAAAGAGGTGGAAATGACCTTTTTCTCCAAGGTGAAACTATTGAAAGAAATAAGTGAATTCTTTGTCAAGGATTTGACCATTGTTGCTAGAGAAAATTATATAATGATCATTTGCATAGACCATTTGGATATAAAGGATAAAAAGCTTGATCATATCTATAGGATTATGAAGATGTGGAAGCTTCTCTTGGAGTAGCTTGGCATCCTACAACAACAAGAATTGAATAGTTTCCTCATTGTGCACAAGACTTGGAAAGAAAATGATGGTAGTTACTTTAACTCCCAGGATCCATGTGCCAATGTCAACAATATAGCTAGAGCTTCAAAAATAATAGAGGATCCACATGTCTTATTTTCTTGTTTTAGTTATATTTTCTTTAAGATTCAGTTTCGTTGAAATAGTTGGTAACTCCTTAAGGAGTTAGTTATAAAAATAATTTGAAAAGCCATGGGTGGCTATATATGTTTTGTTTTAATTGACCTAAAGGGTTGGCTCTCTAGACTAAGATACTTATGTTATTTTGATTAAGTTAGTTATTATTTCCTTTTGGCTTAAGACAATAAGTTAATGATTATAGGATTAATTGTATGGTTATTTTCTAGGCATGTATTTGGTAATTGTGTGGTTATCTTGTTGGATAATAGTTTTGTATGAAATTAATTCCTACATTAATGTTGTTTCATTAATGTTTTTGGAGTTGCAAAATTTCTTTTGTATAGTTTGGTGAGCCTGATCTCAAATATGGAATCTTTAAATACATGTCTTGTGTCATGTATTAGATATCAATGTTGAATATGAAACATTTCTTTATGGTTATTGGAGAATATATATTTTTTCCCTTAAGTTCTTTTAGGTTAAAAGAGAAACTGCTATAATTAATTTACAATAAGAGCATATTGATAAATCATTGTAGAAGGGAGTTGTGCCTTTAAAACATAGAGATTCTTTTTGAAATTTCAAGACTCATTTGTGTCCACCTAAAAACTATTTTTCCTACTATTCTAAACGTAAATAGCTGGGAGGGAAAAAATATTCACTAATAGTTTTTGGTGAATCTACTGGGGAAGAATCATATTCAATACATATAATGGTTTTGTCTCATCAAGACATTTTCCTAGTTCTACAACATGGCCTAGGGTTTGATAATACTTGAAGATATTATTGCTAATCTAAATACCCTGGCTTGGAATAGAAAGACTAACAATGAACAATACTTGAAGGTTAGTCAAGTTCTTAAGGACAAAGAAGAAAGGTCCAATATAATTAGAGGGGTATCTATCACTCAAGAAGAAGCCGTTGTAGGAAGACTAGCCCAACAAGCTCCAAATCCCCATCTTTCTCATTAACTCTAATAAGAAATATTTTCCTTCATTAGGTTGGCCAGAGGAAAGTACACCTAGGGTGATAAAAGTAAAGGCTTTGTAGACAAATCTTATGAATTTGTAAAGTCCCTAAAATTTTCCATAGATCATATTCATAAGAGGAAAGTGATAGCTAAATGCAGAAGTAGTCTTGCTTCTCCTAAGAAACCTAAACTAGATGCTACATCCCTGCAAGTCCTAGTCTTGCCTAGGACACTCATACCATCACATTTCAATATCAAATCTATCAATTTCTAGCTTCCAACCATGGTTTGGAATCCTTGGGGTGCTTAAGTGGGGTCTTTGTCCCTTGGAACAAACCTAGACTAGTTTCCCAAAGGAGCTCTAGACATGGTTCCTAAGTTCAGTGGAGATGGAAAGAAATCCACTGATGAACATTTGAATGCATTCGATACAACATGTGGAGTTCTTGCTATCATCACTAAAAATTTTGTAGTCAGATTGTTTGTGCAAACCTTGATAGAGGTTGATACTGATTGGTTTCATCTTCTACCTAGTGGATCCATCATAGACTGGCCTTCTATGAGAACTAATTTTGAAGCAAGATTCAAAGCTATTGATGATGAACATACTCTATTGTTACAACTATCACAACTAAAAAGGGAAATTCAAGAAACCAGGCATGATTTCATAGCTAAATTTAATAAGATCTTACATAAGATCCCTGCCACAAAGAGACCCTATGTCGAAGATAGAAAATGTTTCTTAGTGAATGGCATGCCCCTTGATATAAGTTTTTACTTGAGACATGACAGAGTAGAAGATGTCAATGCATTACAAAGATTGGCCATAGAACTAGAAGATGATCTATTGGCAATAGGAAAGAAAAGGTGAGAAATGCAAAATGTTCTAGCTATAACATCCATTACTAGTTCAAAAAATCCTATTGTTCAAATATTATTGATGTCTCAGAGATGAAAATGAAAATTCTTGGAATGACCTATAAAATATCCCTAGTAATTTTAATCCCCAAGCAGCATCAGGGAGACAATCTCATATGTTGTTGGGAAATTAAAAACTAGCAATTGAGGGACCCTTCACCAAGAATGCCAACATGTGTATCTTTCACCTAATCGATGAACACAATTGGTCCTCTTTTCTAGAAATTATTCTTCATAGAGAAATGGAAGTTAGTAAAGAAGTTATCAAGAAATAATTGCTAATGAAGAGCCTTCTCGAGGACCTAGCAACTCTATAAGTTACTACTTTGAATACAAGTCTGACTCAAAATGAGGTGGTGATGTGTATACTACTCTAAAAGATCCTTCATGTATAGTGCTTACTAGGAGTAACCACGGTGATAAGACTCTTACTTCTTCATCCTCTTCCATAACTACTAATAAATGGTGTAATCATGTTGGAAAACATAAGGTTGAATTCAAAATCCAAAAGAACCAAGATCAAGAAGAAAGGATGCCCAAAGAAACTGAACTCAAGTCTAGATTTGACATAGTGGAATTTTGTAATTCTTCATGGGTTCAATTTTCTCCTTTTGATTATGTAAGGTCTAATCCTAAATTAAGTAGGTTAATTGAATATGTTAAAAGTCTTTTTTAATTGGATAACTTAGGAAGCAACTCTAAAACAAATTATGATCCTATAGGAGGAATCAATAACAATGAAACTTCTGATCATGCAAAAACATCCCAAGCTAATGCAAATGCTAAAAAACCCAACCCATTTTATGTATCTCTATTCATCCATGGTCATAGGTTAAGTAATTGTGTCATTGAATTTGGTGCCTTTTATAATGTTATGCCTACTACAATGGCTAAATCCCTAGACCTACCTTTGACCAAAACCTTTCATAAATGGTATGCTATGAATTCCAAAAAGGTTCCTCTTATAGGTTATATAAAAGATGCTCAAGTATCTCTAGCTGAATTTCCTGATAAAATGATAAAGTTAACTATCCTAGTCACAAATATTCCTACTAGCTATGAGATTTTTTTGAGTAGAAATTTTTGTAAAGACTTGGATGGGAAGTGAAATTGATAAGTCTCAAGCTACTATTCCTATTGGGGATAAGAAATTTGTGCTAAATTTAGAAAATAAAGCCAAATATACAAAAATGGCATCTGAAGACCTTAGATCCCATATCCTATACATTGAAATTGGCTTCACTAACTATTTTGTTTCTTCTGAAGAAGTAGTAGGTTCAAAGGAGGTGTTTGAGGAAGGCTTGTGGACTCTAGAGTTTGATGGTAATTGTGCTTCAATTGGTTCAGGTGTTGGAGTTGTTCTTATTACACCCTCTAGCAAGATCATACCAAAGGCTTTCAAGCTAAACTTCGAAAACACAAACAATACCATTGAATACAAAGCTTTACTCCTAGGTATTGAAGAAGCTATAAGAGAAGGGGTCAAATTGCTAAAGGCTAAAGGAGATGCTAAACTTGTTGTTAATAAAGTATGGAATATCTTTACTGTGAAGAATCCTAGATTGAGACATTATAGAAATAGGGTTTAGGATGAACTTGAGGGTTTTGAGTCATTCTTCATAGAATCGATGCCCAAAGAATACAATACCAAAGTAGATTCTTTGGTCAAGCTAGCATCCCTCATGATTCCTCATCCAAATTTTCAAGATGATGTGTATACAATTGAATTAGTTCACCATACTAGTGTGCTTGACAATGCAAAATCTTGGAATTTTTTTGATAATGATGTCCACACTAATGCATTCCTCCAAGGGTTTGCACCTTTTCAGTCTCTTCACTTCAATGGTTTAGATTCTAGAAACTATGAACTTCCCCCAAGTTAGGTAGATGATCCTAGAAATGATCTTATTTAATTGAAGAGAAACCTCATTTCTAAGGGTTTGATAACATTGGAGTCACTTTTTGAGAGGAGAGATTGTTGTTTCAATATGGATGTAAAAGGAATAGAGGAACTTTTGGGTGAATGTGTAAAATTAAACATCAGTTTAGAGGATAAACCTAAGTTGATTAGGTAAATGTTGTAATGAATCAGAAAGAAATAGATTCTTGAAGTTGTTGAAAGAGTTTTATGATGTATTCATTTGGTCCTATAAAGACTTAAAAGACTTTCACCAAGGGAAATTCAAACATCAGATTCTCTTAAAACCAGACACTGCTCCTTTTTGCTAGAAGCTTAGAAACTATAATCTAAGGATAGAAAACATGATTTTTAAAGAGGTGGATAAAATATTGAAGGAACACATAATTTACTCTATTCATCACTCCACCTAGGTGACAAATATAGTTCCTTTCTGGAAGAAAAGTGGTGAGGTTAGAATCTGCGTTGACTTCAGGAATTTGAATTAAGAAAGTTTTAAGGATAAATTTTCTCTTCCCCACATGGATCATGTTTTGTAGATGGTAGTTAGCTCATAAATGATGTCCATACTGAATGGTTTTTCTAGATATAACCAAATCAGTATAGCTTCAGAAGACCAACATAAAACTATCTTTACTACACCGTAGGGAACTTTTGCTTACAATAGGATACCTTTTGGACTCATCAATGCAAGAGCCACCTTTCAAAGGGTGATGAATTCATCTTTTGGGAATTTGTTGAACAAAATAATCATCATTTTCTTGGATGATATGATGGTTTTCTCAAGTAGAAGGAAGAAACATTTGCGTGATCTAAAATTAGTACTCCAAAGGTGCAAAGAACATGGTGTCTCCCTGAATCCCAAGAGGTCTATCTTTTGTGTAATTGAAGGGAAGATCTTGAGTCATCTTGTGTCAAGAGATGAGATCATAATAGATATAGAATTAGTTGAAGCTATTCAATAGTTGTGCCTTTACTCTAATCATAATGGCATTCATTCCTTCTTTGGTCAGATTAATTTCTTGAGGAAACTCATGCCCAATTTCACTGAAACGACTAGGACCATCATGAATTTTCTGGGTGAGAAGATGGTTTTCAAGTGGAATGATGAAGCCATAAAGGCATTTGAAGGGGTAAAGGTCACCATATCCAAAGAACTTGTCCTCACTCACCCAGATTATAAAATTTTTTTTTAATCCATTGCCATGCTAGTGAATGTTAGAGTAAATAATTAATTAATTATTAATTATTTATTCTATTTACTTAAGCTTACTTAGGTTAATGCATATTTAGTATTTAATGCATGTAGTGATGAGTTGTTGATAATACCAAAGCTTGTTCTCTTCTAGCATATTCCACCTTTTTGTGGAAGTGTGCTTAGTTGTCAACCTTATCTTCTACCACTTTCTAGCTTGTTCTACAAGCTTCCATGAGGCCTTTATATTTGGGCTCTCTCATTGTATTTTCTCAACTCATTGTAAATACATTTTCATTGTTTTGCAATATGTTCTCTATCATGTCCATTTAGGGTTTTTCCAAGCTCAACCTCTTCCTTCTTGGTTTCCCTTCGACAGGTTTTTTGCATGCAAGTGATCTTGGCAACTACAGAGTTGGATTTCATCAACTCCTACATGGTATCAAAGCCTCCCTACTATTACTTCATTGAAGGTTTTTTGAAGTTGTGATTCAAAATCACAAACCCTAATTTATTTATGCATTTTTATTCAATATGGGGGAAGAGCATTTTTTGGAGCATTTTGGGCCCAAACGGATGTTGTCATTGGATTTAGAAGGCATTTTTCAGTTAGCATCCATATAAATTTTTTTGATTTTGGAGAAAGGGCTCTTGGAGGCCCTTTTTTTTTAGTTTGGGGGGCTTTTTGTATGGCCATACAGACGATTCAACATTTTAAAAAAAATAAAAAATAAAAATTTTGCAGTGCCACTGCTGTGCCACCGCGAGGCTGCTGCCACATCACCCATGCGTAGCTTGCTGTGGCTGCAACTACTAGTTCTGCCCTTCTAGCATTGTGGCTCAGCCTCGACCTACGCTTTGCTTGAGCACCTCCTCCTTGAGTAGCGCTCCCCAGATTCCTCTACCTTGGCTCTACTTTTGCAGTGCTTGTCGCTAATTTTTTCCACTCCACTCAGGTTGTGATGCCAACACTTCACTTTGAATCCACCTGCTCACGTGGACACTGTGTCACCTGCTAGTGTGTTTTTTTGGCCTGTGAGTAGCCTACAATAGATTTCTCTACCATTTCACGTGTGACACATGGTAGGGCTGCCACATGGCACTTTGTCGCATGGCCCCTACCATGTCAGCTAGTTTGCCACATGGCCACCACATGGACTTGCCATGTGGCATGCCACATGGCATCTTTTTTTGCATCAATGGCTGAGAATGAAATGCTGACATTAGCACTGCATCAACAAACCTTCCCGCCTCTCCTTCAGTGTCATTTTTTATGTCTCTTTGGTTTTTTGGTCATAACTTGAGCATACAGAGGTATTTTTCCAATAAGAAAGAAGTGCTAGAAAGCTGGTTTCAAGGCGGAGACATTGGTATAGGTATTTTTAGTTTTGATATAATTTTGTTACCTATTTTTTCAATTGAAGTCTAAAGTTCTTTTTTTGACTCTGACATGCATATCTTTTGCATCCCATGTCAGTTTTTTGATAATGTTATATTTTTGGAAAACTAGTTTTGTAACCTTTTTAGAAATGTGGTCTTTTTCCTTAGATTCTAGCCCATGCTCTTTCTATAATGTTTTTGGCATTTTTTCTCTATGGTGGATAGCTTGGGTGTTTTAGGTCCGAGGATCATTTTCCTAGCATGGTTTCTTTTGTTTAGGCTATACTTTCTTTTGTGTTAGCTTTTTCCTTGTTCTAATCATTGTAGACATCATTTGTAAGCTATTTTATACACCTTGAGATAAAGTGCCATTTTTGGATTTTGAGTTCCTGAACTTTATTTTTTGAGACAGTTGTACATGCACTATTTTTATAAAGCACCATGGGGGGATAGTTGTTTGTTATTTTAGGCCTTCTTCATTTTTTTCTCCCATGCAGTGTCAGTGTGACCATGTCTTTATAGGTGTTTGTACCTCTTCCTCTCTCATTGTTCTTGATTCTATCTATAGAGGATTTTGTCCCACCTTCTCAGTTGCCTATCATCTCACCTCATTTGCATTAAGTGGGGTTATGTTGTTATTCTAATGCCTCCATGGAAGAAGAAGGCACAAATTGAGCGTGGCAAGTTTTGCGACTTCTTCATGCTTCAGTGATGCTTTTCATGATCACTTCTTGTTCTTATTTTAGGGGACATTCCCTTAGTTGGAGGCTTCTTCAATTCTTCACTAGGTTCTTGCCTCTTTTTGGGGGAGGGTTTTTCCCATGTGGTTTTCTCTCTTTCCCCATTTTTAGAGGTTGCATCTCTTTGCATTATACATGGGTACCTAACATGGCCTCATTGCTAGGACCCATTTTGCATTTCATCTTACTTTTGTGAGCTTAAGGAATTCCCCTAAATTGCACTTAAGGGGGGTTGTTAGAGTAAATAATTAATTAATTATTAATTATTTATTCTATTTACTTAAGCTTACTTAGGTTAATGCATATTTAGTATTTAATGCATGTAGTGATGAGTTTTTGACAACACGGGAGTTTGTTCCCTTCTAGCATATTCCACCTTTTTGTGAAAGTGTTCTTAGTTGTCAACCTTATCTTCTACCACTTTCTAGCTTGTTCTACAAGATTCCATGAGGCCTTTATATTTGGGCTCTCTTATTGTATTTTCTCAACTCATTGTAAATACATTTTCATTGTTTTGCAATATGTTCTCTCTCCTGTCTATTTATGGTTTTTCTAAGATCCACCTCTTCCTTCTTGGTTTTCCTTCGACAGGTTTTTTGCATGTAGGTGATCTTGGTGATTGTGGAGTTGGATTTCATCAACTCCTACAATGAACACATAATATGTGTAGTACTATTACAAGAAGATGCAACTAGCTTCAAAGTCTCCATATCCTTTATGAGTGTTCCATTGAAGAATTATGAGTTGAGATACTCATTGGTAGAAAAAGAAGCCTTCTTAGTTGTGAAAGGGGTGAAACACTTTAGGCATTATATCTTACATTCACACTCAACAATTTTTGTTTCGATTTCAACCATAAAAATTATCCTCCCACAAAAAGAAGTGTATGTTAATAACAAAGATGCCTAGGTGTCAAAGGTCCAAGAGTTTGACCTTGAAATAAAACCTACCAAGCTTATGAGAGGCCAAGGTTTATGCAAATTAATAGCTTAAGGATAAAATTATTGAGGATAACTCATGTGCATTACTGGATGGTCTTAAAGTTAGTTGGTTTTTTGACATTTCTTATTTTCTTACATATGGTGAATGTCCAAAGCACCTCACTAGTAAGGCAAGAAGAAATATAAGATTGAAACTACCAAATATGCCATTTCCAATAATGTGCTTATAAGAAATTTCTTGACAGTGTGTTCTTGAGATGTGTGGACAAAGATCAACAAGAGAAATTACTTCATTCTCTTCATAATGAAGCTTGAGATGTGCATTTCTCATCTATAATGATAGCCTTCAAGATATTGAGGAATGGATTTTATTGGCCTGGGATGTTTGTAGATGCCTATAGGTGGATTGGAAAATGTGAGAAGAGTAAGTTATTTTTTGGCAAACCTAGACTGTCTGCACTTCCTTTGAAACCAATAGTTATTGAGGAGCCTTTTAACCAATAGGGTTTAGATTTTATAGGACCTCTCAATGTAACCTCAAGTGTAGGTCATAGTAATATCCTAATAGCTATTAATTAATTCATCAAATGGATTGAAGTGATACCTATTAAAAATACTACCTCTGAAGTGGTGTGTAAATTCTTAATAGAAAACATTCCTTTTAGGTTTGGGGTACCAAAGAAACTAGTAACTGATAATGTCAAAAACTTCTCCTCAAGAGAGATTCAACTCTTCTACTATGATAATGGAATTTGAATTTCTCATTATTCTAACTATTTTCCTCAAGGAAATGGTCAAGTAGAGTCTTCTAATAAAAATCTAATTTTAATTATGAAAAAATTAGTGAGTGATAATGCAAGAGATTGACATAAAAAGTTGTTTGAGGCACTATGGGAAGATCCAACCACTCTTAAGAGGGAAATTTGTATGACACCTTTTGGACTAGAATATGGTGTTGAAGTAAAACTACATCTACCTCTTGAACTAGTCACAACTAGATTGCAAAAGGTTATTGAAAATGAAGTGTTCCATAATTCATCAGAGAAAATACTTTTTTATCTCACAAAGATTGGAAAAGAAAGAAAAAGAGTAGTTGATCATATAACTATTCACTAGGTGTAGGTTAAGAATATTTTTGACAAGAAGTCAAGACTGAGGAATTTCATGGAGAATGATAAGGTATTTCTATGGGATAAAAGGAGGGAACCCAAGGGTGCACATGGAAAATTTGAATCACTTTGGAAAGGACCTTTCAAAATCAATAGAGTTCTTGGAGCGAACTCTTTCAGGCTTACGTACTTGGATGACATTGAATTACCCCTATCCCATAATGAGCATGATTTGAAGCTTTTTAAGCTTTAGTCCTTTTGTTGTTCTTTACAATTTTTGTGTGTCTTAGCTTAGATTCTTTTCTATTTTATTATTGTTAGTGCAAAATCAAAGATGTCTGAATTCCTTTTCAATCCCTTACAATTTGAATCCCCAGTCAGAGCCAACTATTACCCATGAATGGTCCACATGATTATGGTAGTTTAAAGCTTGTTGTTAAGAAAAGGTCTCCTAATGAAGTTCCCATTGTGAACACTAGCTAGTTTGATATTCCTTTATTTTAAGTTATTGATTGAAAAAAATCTTGAACATGAACATTGAACACTATGTTCAAGGTTCATGGTTCATAAGTTCATTTTTCTTCCGTGGTCGAGTCAATTCAAAGTTGAAGAAGTCATTTTTTTCTCACAGATACTTTTTCTCATCAGTGAGGTTGAAAATGAACATTGAACACTTTTTTCAAGGTTCAAAGTTCATGAGTTCACCTTCATTTCTAATTTTTGTTGTTTTAGGGAGCATATTTTCCAACATATCTTGACTTCTAAACTTGAATATTGAACCATTCTTGTAGTTTAATGGTTCATGTTCACCTGGTTAGATAGGTTGATTACATTGGTGCCACATGTCTAGGCAAGTAGCTAAGAGAAAAAGTAACTCTTCTTTACCAAGATCTACAAAGAATATACGTGTTAATTAGGAGTTAATGGTAATGATGGCAAGGCATGTTGTGATATGTGTGGAGGTTGAATGAGCTTTTAATGATGGAGAGTACTTGTCTTATCACTAGTCTTGTCAACCATCCACATGATTTTTGATCCACATTTTATGTTTTAAGAGAAGTTACCTTGTTTTTGTTCCTTTTGCCATTGTTGTTTTAAGTGAGAACTTGTCTAGTCTTGTCTAGAGATACATGAAGGTAGCTTAAGCATTTATTTCAGCAAAGCTTACATGCACTTGGAATGGTTAGTCTCTTGCCCATCATTATTAGGTGTTATTTCTTTTCTTGCATTATTTTAAGGGTTGTTAATTATTTATGTCTTGTTCTATTTTGGTTAACTTTCCTTCCATGGCTGTATTTCTCCCTAAGTTACTTGATAAAGTTAAGGAGTCTATTATAAGTAGTGTGCTACCTGATATTGAAGACACATTCCTTGCAAAAGAAGACATGGGTAAATTATTAGCTTTATTTTCGAACCCAAAGCCTGGTTCTATATCCTAGGACATCTCAGATAATGAGTTGTTGCAAGCGTCTATTTTCTTGAGAGCATTCCCCTATCCTAAATTGGTCCTAGCATGTAGAGATAGGTATGATGCAACTGAAAAGTGTATCTATGCCTTTAATGGTGAAGTTACGGTGTATGTTAATTGAATTGTTGTAATGGGTGCATTGAGGATTCCTCCTCATGAAGTCTATGAGGACTAGACTATTATCTTTTCCTATATGAAATTCTCTATGGATATAACTAAATTAAATAATACAATTGGTAAAGGTTGGATTTTCAAATCCAAGAGAGGAGGTTCCTACCTTTTGCACCCACTAACCAGAGAACATATGATCCATGAGATTAAAGATGTCATTATGCTACTGAATAGAGTTAAGGGGAATTGATGTACCTTTCATTGGGAGAATTGGATGTACTTTTTTATTCAAACAATATTTGGGAAGATAAATTTCTTGACTAGGAAAATATCATAGCTACTAGGCTTTAAGAAGAACATTATGAAGTTTTTGGAATTTTTGGTTTTTACATGTCTTCCTATTTGTTTTATATCTTGACTTGTGGCAGATGATAGAAGGGTTAGCCACACCTAGACTAGAATCAAAGCATGCCAATTTATGAATACTATCCTCTCTTGTAAAAGAGTAAGATCCCAAAAGGCTTCAAAATTGTCCAAGACACCTTCCTGGCCAAGTTGATGTTTGAGTCTCAGGGGAAAGAGAATGCTAGGATAATGGACAAAGCCACTCAATTGATTGACATTTATGGAAGTTTCTTTACTCAATTTCCAAAGTTCACCTACTTGAGGGTTGGAGGATATGAAGGAAAGCCTCTAAGGTTTCCTTGACACTGCCTAGATCATTTTGTGTTGAATGAAATATGTAGACAACTAGAAAAGGTAGAAAAGAGTTGTAAAACTTAGAAAGGCTTTGGATACACCTTCTTTGTTGAGCTTGTGCATTAAAATTACAAGATAATCTAGGATGCTTTAAGGCTTAAAGCTGAAATTAAATCTATAAACCTGTTAACCTATTGTACTAGACCTAACATTGACTGCTAAGAATTTTCCCTAACGTACTCTAATCTAGGTGCCTTTGCTCTCCATGTTCCCCATCTAGAAGATTTTTGGGCTAATTGTCACAATGATTTTGAGGTTAGGAAGATGTTATGGTCTAGATTTTCACTAGCCCAAATCAAGGATTTTGGTCTATTCCTAAATACCTCTCGAGTAATTGAAGAAGAAAATGAGGAAACTATTGACCCAACTTATATTGAAAAAGTGGAAGCTTACCCATTACTGAAAATTGACTAGACAATACTAGAGGAGGATGACCTACATATAAGAACCTTGCTTTTCCTAACTAGAATAGAAAAATGGCTCATAAACTAAAGACAGTCAAAATTGGTGGTTCATAGTGTTCAAAGAGTACATTTTAGCCCTAGTTTGTCCATAGTTATTCTCAATTAATAATAAGGTTGTTCCTTCTCCCACTACAGGAAAACAAAATTTAAGAGTTGAACTTGAACTCCCTATTCAAGGTTTAGTTCAACTCTCTCATTCTTTCAAGTGGAGTCACTCTCTTAACAGAAAGAAATAGGAATGGTTAAGAAGCTTAAAAGAGAATTGTGATAAGTTGTTAACAATTGATCTTGACTTAAGAGAAGAAACTTCTATTGGTACCCTAGGTGGTGAGATGGAACAAGGGAATCAATAAGTAATAGAGGGAGCCAATACTTTAAGTTCAATGGCACTTAGTTCATCACCCATTCTGCAAACCCCTCCTCCTAAAGAGAATCCTTTTGTTCCTAATTAGTTCGAGTTGTCTATGAGTAAGAGAGGGAGCATAGTGCCAAAAACTCTTCTAGTAGGTAATATGGTAAGAAAATGTCTCAAGAAGACTCACAAAGACAAAAAGGAAAAAATTGAGACTATACTAAATATTGATGAGAATACAAGGTAGTGGGTAGCCGAAGTGATGAAATTAATAGCTCATAAGGGTATATATGAAGTACTTCCTCAAGATTATAAAAAAGAGAAAATAATCCTTGGTCTTGCTTGTAGGGTAGTAGATATGAATATATGGACCACCATAAACTCTAGGATTTCTCATCCCATATTGAAGGATCAGAGGGATAAAAAGAAGCTGAAGCAATCATTGTGAAAAATGGTAGAATATATTCATGAAATCCAAAACCCAAATATAGAAGCTTTGCCTATTTCCATTTGTGTCATTGATGAGGCATCTCCCCTAAATAAGATTTTTATTGAATAGGTCAAGAGGGATTGTTCTATTTCTAAATCCCATAGTGAGTGGTTGAACACGGTTCATGCCCAAGTAGCCAATTATTTCTCTCACTTTACAAATGCTAATGCAAGAGCTAATATATTGATGACTAGTATGGAATCAAAGATGAATTCTTGGGAATATGAAAAGATTAAGTGGGATGAATATGTCATCAATATTTTAAATGTCCAAGAATATGACATTTACAAATTCTTGACCAAAAATTCAGAGGCCAAATTTAATGCTGATTTTTTGTTCATCACTAGAGCTAACTTGTGGAGGAATGTAGTGATTGAATAGGGGTTAACAGAATGCTTTGAACTGTTAAAACAAGTGAGGTATCTAAAAGAAGTCCTAGCAACTAACATTAAGTGCATTGATGTCAAAATTATGGAAAATGAGGATCAAAATGAGAAACTCCTGAAAGAGGTGGAAACAACCTTTTTCTCCAAGGTGAAACTATTGAAAGAAACAAGTGAAGTCTCCATCAAGGACTTGACCATTATTTCCATAGAAGATTCTATGATGATTATTTGCAAAGATCATTTGGATATAAAATATAAAAAGCTTCATCATATCTATAGGATTATGAAGATGTGGAAGTTTTTCCTAGAGTAGCTTAGCATCCCACAACAATAGGAACTAATCGATTTCCTCACAACACACAAGGCTTGGAAATAAAATGGTGGTAGTTGCTCTAACTCATAGGATCCACATGCAAATGTTAGAAATGTAGATGGAGATTAGGAAATGATCAAAGGGCCACATGTCTTATTCTCTTCTTTTAGTTATCTTGTCTTTAAGACTTAGTTCCATTGAAATAGTTGGCAACTCCTTAAGGAGTTAGTTTGAAAACTAATTCAGAAAACCCTGCATGGCTATATATGTTTTTTTAAATCCACTTGAAGGGTTGGCTCTCTGGACTAAGATACTTATGTTATCTTGATTAAGTTAGCTATTGTTTCCTTTTGGATTAAGATAGTAAGTTAATGATAATAGGATTAATTGTATGGTTATTTCCTGGGCATCTATTTGGTAATCATGTGGTTATCTTGTTGGATAATAGCTTCATAAGAAATTCATTCTTGCATTGATGTTGTTACATTAATCTTGTTGGAGTTGCAAACTTTCTTTTATTTAGTTTGGTGAGCCTGATCTCAAATATGGAATCTTTAAATATGTGTCATGTGGCATGTATCAGATATCAATGTTGAATCTACAACATTCATTTGTGGTTATTGGAGAATGTTTTTTTTTCTTTCCTTATGTTCTTTTAGGTTAAAAGAGAAAATTCTATAATTCATTTACAATAAGATCATACTAATAAATTATTGTAGAAGGGAGTTGTGCCTTTAAAACATAGAGTCTTTGTGAACTTTCAAGACTCATCTGTGGCTAAAAGTGTCTTTCCTATTAATCTAAACATAAATAGCTGGGAGGGAAAAATTATTCACTAATACATATTCAAGTCCTTAAGTAAAAATATATTGTATATCATTGATAAAACCATATTATATTCATATACATCAATGCTACCAATAACCCTAGATACATAACTACCAAAAAACCTAGGTGAAAACTATTATAATTGTTTATGTTCCACTCCTTAAGATGTGTTTACTCAATGCACTAATACTCTTGATGACACCTACATTCCAATAGCATACAAAATTTTAGTATTATAGGCATAATAACAAGTAAATAGTGATACCAAACAAAAGTAATATATACTCCAAAATATGGTAGAGGGATTTCATACATCTATCATATTTGTAATCCTTGCATTTGGAAGCCACAAGAATAAGATAAGTTAATTGGAAAAAAAAATGTACTGTTTCACCTAATTATTATGAACGCACAAAAAAAAAGAACAAAAAAGAGGAAAAAAAACCAAAAAACATAAGGGCACAATGTACAATGGGCTTCTTGGTCAATTTGTTTGAGCTAATCAATTGCGTCTGAATTTTTTGTATCTATCATATGTGTATCTAACTACACTCACAATCCATATATATATATATATATATATATATATATATAGACTCAAAAAATGAAGAAGAAAAAGTGAAAATTATGAATTGAATATAAGCTAATGAACATAGGAAATTTTTTTGTGGGTTAGTATTACCTAGAGAAGTGTTCTTGAAGGGTTACCTCTCTTCTTGAAGGTCTCCAATAGGGCTTTATAATCAGTAGTACTAATAGCGAAAAGTTATTTTGTCTTTTATCTTCCTTGATGCTTCAACAACTTGACATTTGTAACAGTAACAAGGTGTGAATACATGAGAATGGTTTTGTACTTTGCATATTCTTTGAATGCTAGAATCTCATTCTTTCTAAGCATGTATGTTTCTCAACCACATTCCAAAAAAAAAAAATTGAACTAGTAGGATATTTGAATCCATCATCATCTGTCATCAGTTGTGCAATATTTTCTTTACCTCTTACACAATGTGATAACCAATAATCTAATTTTTCATCATTCTCTTGTGGCACAACTAATGCAAATACATGTCCTACCTAAAGAACATCTGATAAATGGTCATACTCAACTGAACTTTCCATGTCATCATTTGTAATAGAAGTCATGAGAGACAATGGTGTAAGATAATGTGGAGCCTATGTATCCACCCACTCACTTGACTCATATTCATCACAATCCCATTAAAAATAACCATGAAAAAAATAAGCTATTTATCATGTTCAAACGATCTATGTACTACAATCAAAACTGTAGAATGAATTTGTTTTTGTAGAATCTCTCACTATAATACAATCCAATCTATCATCTATGGAGCCCTCATCAACCAACCAAAAGAGTCTATGTACTAATGAATCAAGAGTCCCCCCTATGATAATGCTAAAGTACACTAATGAACATTGCTACGAGCATCAAGAAGTTTTACACCCAAAATCTTCAATTGCTCCTTAACTAGAGATCTCTTCACACATGCCCCTACAATGTCATGATCCCCTTTTTCATGCTCGAACTACAAAACACTCCAAATATGAGGCACAACCCTCTCTACATGCATTCTACACTACCAATAAAACATGAAAGAATTCTTGAATTGGCTCATGCAATTATCTAACCAAATGAGATGCCTATCCATCACAATATCATGTTCTCGTACAAACTCAAATAATTCTCAAAATAATGTTGTCCACAAACTCATGAGAGTGAGATATATCATAGCTCATATAATATGGTACTCCGTGATTATCTTTTGGTTATCTGTTGCACTATTAGGCGCATGTCTATATCCTATGTGGACAAAACTAGCAACCTACATGGAGTTTTAATATTGAGATTGTGTTTCATTTTGAGGCTGCAATGTGTAGTTTTTTACAAATTCATCAACTGATATAATAGTGTCAATGGATGCAATGCGTAGTTTTGTGACTATGTCTTGCCTACCTACAAAAAAGGATTTTTCTTGAAACCTTAAATAAAATCAACCACATAGATTTCTTTTGCAACCAACTCATATATAGAGCCTTCACTCTCACTCTTCAATGTGTATTTTACTATTTCATACACCTCTTTTAACTATTGTTTTTCCAAGATGTTAGTTTCTTCCCTCATGGAAACATGTCATAAACTTGGATAAACCACCACATTGAGAGCACTTCTCATTTAAGAATTCATTTTTATAAAAGAAACAACCATCATCTCTAGGACATAAAAATTGATCTAGTAAGTCCCTTGATTATTTTGGAAGCACACTAATACCATAATTATCCAACATTTCATTACTAGGAAAAGTAGAATGGATGGAGCATAATAATTCATGGTACATAGAAAAATCAACATCATATCCACAAAAAACATGTATTTCAAATATTAAGTGGCACACAATAAAATGGCTTCAAATATTTAAAAACCCTTTGTGATATATGTAATGTTGGATGAGTCTCACAAAATTACTTGAACAAAATTGTTTGACTTACCTCCAATTAATGTGTAGGATGTTAGGTACAGTCTCTAATGCAAATTCTCAACTTCAACACATCCTTCATATTTGGTTAGACTTTTGGGCTAGAGTGCCAAAATTGAGTAATTTCTTGCTTCACATCATCAATTAGCTTCTTATCAAAACATGGAAGTCTCCCACCATAAGATCATGTATCATTTTCAAAAGGATCATCAAGCGTCTCTCCTCTTACAAGTTCTCTATTCAAAGTTTTATGATCCATGTTGAAGTCAACACAAGTTTGTATCATAAATCTAGCCTTTTTAAAATGATGAATTACCAAGGAGGTTATAATAACACTCTGAGTATCTCTCTTGTCCTTCTCCATGCTAATTTTCCTAATGTTATTGATGAAATTGAAAAGATTTTTCATAATAATGACATTTCCCTCTATTTTCTTGTTGACACGAATCATGAATTTGGATAACATGGATCTCATCTCTCTCTTTTTTGTCTCTTTTTTAAAAATATTGGTAAGAGGCTGATGCTAAGATTAATTATTATTGTTTAATAAGCTTAAGAAGACTCAAATCCAAGACCTCTCAAATAAGAGGCTCAAAATTTACTATTCTATTGTAGACTCTTGCCTGCATGGGTCTCATCTCTTGCATCCTTAAAAATGTACAAAATGTTGGCATTTCTCCACCAATGTCTTGTTGCAAAAATAATCATCATAAAGCCTTGAAGCCAAAAATCAAATGATTCTTTATGATTTCTTCTCATCAAATTTTCTCATAATAGTTTCATCAATTTCAATTAACCATTTTGGCATCCTAGAAGGTCCTTCATTTGCACTTTGTCTTTCTTCATTATAAGGGACTTCATTTTAGTTATAGTTAGGAGATGTGTAAGGTTCTTATAGTCAATCCCTTTATATTTATTCCTCAATTATGTATTTATAATTTCCAACTCCATATTTTCAATTTCAATCCCTATAGTATCATTCCCAATTGCTACATTTTCATTCTCCAACAAAAAAATTCATTTTCCAAATCTAAATTTTCATCTTCAATCAATACATTGTCATTCAAAAAATTGATCTTAATATTATTTTCAAATTCAACATCCTCTTTACTAGAAACCATAGTTATAGGCTCAACTTCATTCACATCTAACATACCTTCTCTCTTCTTTAAGTGATTTTCACTATCTTTTCCCCTATATGTTTCAATTTCTTTAGTCGTTAACTTCCTCTTGCATGTACACTTTCAATGACCACTCCTCCCCATGTTGACAATAATTTTAGGACACCAAATCAACTAATTTAACCACCTTTTGAAAATATGGGCCCCAAACTTTGTATTTTGTTTGCAACACTACTGAAACCCATGAAGGATATTCTCAAAAATGTGATTGTCAAGTCTAGAGACCTAGAGAACATGTTGGTAAAAGTTTCCTAGTAAAATCGAGTATCCAACAAGGATCGGGTGGCACTCAATCCATAAGATCTTGAAAGTAAAAGCTGAAAGTTAGTATATAAAGTTATTTAGTATTCAGGGATAACTTTAAGAAACCCCTCTTGAAAAAATGCCTAAAATGCAAGCAAATCCAACATTTTATGGGTGAGCATTTTTTATGTCGAGCGCAATTTTTTTGTTCCATGTAGGAAAATAAAATATTATATGTTGGAAAAAAATTTCTTTCCCTAACAAAAATCATTTTAAATGTGGCAAATTAAAATTTTCTATTGCTAATAGATAAATAAATAATGGCTATTTTTTCTTGCCAAAAATGAGTTTGTAATGTTAGACGTGAATTACCTATTTTGTAGGAAAACAAATAATAATCGTCTTGGCTAATCTTTAGTGGTAAATAGAAAATTTGTTTAATCTGAAAGTGAATTTTCTAAGTGTATTGGCTAGTGACATTTAAGGCTTTATGGTTGCCAAGTGTACTAACTAGTGTATCTATTATTAATAACATTATTGTCACCATTACCAACTTGTGTACTTTCATGTTGGTATCCTTAATATGTCAGTTTTATCAGCCATTGATTAATTAGAGATCAATGACATAAGATGCATTTCGAGGCCAGTAGCTTGGAAAGACCTGGAGCTGCATGAATTTTTTTAGAATGGAGACACATGGTAAGTTTTGCATGGAAACCATTAACTGGAATGTAGTGAAGATCATATCAAGATTTAAATCATAAATGTGGTACTGACAATTACAATTATTACATTCCATATATAGCCAGCTTGGCAGGCACTCCGATTATTCTACATTAATGTGAGTACATTTCCCACACTTGAAAATTAATAGGAAAACAAAAACAAAAGATATGAATGATAAAAAATAATTTAATGCAACTTCTATTAAAGGGTCTCTTCAATTCCTCTTTTACTATCATTTCTCAAATTCTCAATTTAGTTTACAAAGTTTCTTAGTTTGTAGAGTATCTTGAGTTTGTAATTATCATGGATACACCAATTTGGTTGAAATAAACCTCAATGGGTCTAAAAAATCCCCTTTCGGGTATGATACCTAGGGATGTCCTAGAAATGGTTTACGAGGAAGATGCCACAAGTCCCTTTTTCACCTATGCTTTGTTCATGGTCCTTGGCCATGAATTCTTAAGAGATGAGAAGAGTTACTGTGTGTCCACAAACATTACCTCCTATTTCATCATGTCTCTTTTTGACCTTGGAGACAATCAAGTAGACATTTTGATGCTTCTGCATAGTATTTTTAAGGAAACATTTTTAGAAGATGATATCAAAATTCTTGTATTGGGGTTGGGCATTTTCATCCCTTTTGTATATGTAGTAGACAAGTGTTGGGAGCAAGGCATAGGGAGCATTATATAGAAGTATCCCTTCTTGCTTGACATGGATGAATGCCAATAGACTTGCCATCAGAAGTGGACGCATCTCAGGAGGGATTTTCTATGGAAGTGAATGTTGTTGGACGATGTTAGCAACACTAACTTCACATGGCTACATGGGTTCAATGACATTATAATCTCTAAGAGATTTCTCATGGAGGGGCTTGAAGACCTTTTAGATTCAAGGCTTCAAGACCTCAACCTATTTCTTGTTCCCTATTCCCTATTCCTTATTCCCTAATCCCTATTCCTTGTTTCCTATTTCCTTGACCCTTTCCCTTTGGGCAAAAAAATGTTTTAAAGATATTTCTTTTTGATAAAAATGATAAATCATAAGTAGTTACTTCAGATTGGTCCTTTCCCTTGAATGTAAATTATGAAATAGTAAACTCAGGTTGATTTAATTAGTCATTTTGAATATCAATGTTATGAATATGAACATTGTACAATCTCAAATATAATCAAAGAAAACAAGAGTTTTTGGCTTCTCAATTCATTGTTCCTAAACTAGTCTATGAATCTATTTTTTGGCTTCTCAATGCACTGTTCAAATGTTAGTCCATAATTACAAAGTTAGAAAGAAAAAAGGGTTTCAACAATCCCTTTATCGTTTCATAGTTGATCCATGATTTATAGTTAAAAATTATTCAATTAAAAATCATCCAATGAAAATTTGCAATATGTATAATGTATATTTATGGGCTATACATTTCAAAACCTATAAATTTTGATAATATATGAACACAGGGGCTAGGGCCATGCAAGTTATATAATAAGAATAAATTATTTTATTTTAAAATTTTGTAGTTAATAGTTATAATAGTTTTAACTATTATTAATTTACTTAAAAATACTAAATAAATCAAAAATTAGTTTTTGAAAGATAAACTTATGATACATGTAACATCATGAATCATGATTCACAATCATGCAATTTGAATTATATATACTATAAATTATATTGAAATTTGATTTGAAAATAAAAAGTTTAAATTATAACTTATATATAAATGTTTATATAAAATATTGAATATTAATTTATTAATTCATTACTTCCTATTTTCAAATCTAAATTTATTTAGATATAATTAAATGAAAAATGACATGGTTATTAAAATTTAAATTAAGTTATCATTATCAAGACAAGCAATTTAGCAACTATTGATTATAATCTAAATTATTTTTAATTTGTAATTAAGTAAAAATGTTAGAGTAATTAGACATTTCTTAATTAACTCTAGTTTGCTTAAGCTAAACTTTAGGCATCTAATAATTATTTCTTTTATTAATTATTATGATGCAACCTAGGTTATACCTTTTTAGGGTTTTGATCTCCTTTATGAGGATGATCTTTCTTTGTAATTATTAAACAATTCAATTTTGATAATAGCAATTTCTCTTTTTGCTCATTAAGAATGTCTCATCTATGGATCTGACAATTCCAGCTTCCATAGCTTTTACTTCTCTCTTTCTGTGATAGGTGTTTGTATGCAAGTGATTCTTGGGAGTTGTGGGGTTGATCTTTCATCAACTTCAACATGGTATTAAAGGTCCAAATCTTCATGCTCCTATTTTGTTCTCGAGAGATTTCACATCAATTTTTAGATCTAAGCTTTCAACAGTTTTTTATTGGATCTAGGGGTCACTATTTTTTTGAGAAACTTTGAGCAAAAATGGACATCACTGTTGAGCTCAGAGCACTCAAAAACCCCCATTTCCATATAAAATGTGTCTAGTTTGGAGGTTTTTGAAATCAAAGGCAATTTTTTTTGCACACAAGTCATTTTGACTTGGGCACACAAATCGAGGCAACAATTCTTTTTAATTTTTAGTCAAAGATTTTATTGCACATTTATTTTTTTCAAAATGCATGCCAAGTATTGGAGTTCAATTTCTATTTGATGATTTTTGAGCTTTTATTGTGTGGAGGAGGATATTTTTTGGAGCACATGTTTTGAAGAAAAGGTGACTCCCTTGTCAATTTGTACCACACGAGCCTCAAGTGGTCTCTCTTAGATGTCAAAATAGGCTTAGCTACTTCATTGGGCACTGCATACCTTCTTTTTTCTTGGTTGGTGGGCACAGTTCTTTGGCAAGTGGATATTTGGGTAGATGGTGTTTTTTGGACAAATATTTTTGGTCACCACTTCTTGTTTAGGCGGTTTCAAGGATTAGCGCTCTACCTTTGTTTATGCATTTGGAATGCACCTCTATTTTGTTTGGTGCTAGCTTTACTCACAGATAGCCCCCAGACCAAATTTGATTACAAATTTTGTGAGTTATTAATAGTGGAGTTTTTTGTGAAAGCACTTTTCTAGTTTTATATGACCTTTGGTTGCTATCTAGGCTGACTTCAACACCACCTACTATGACTCTTTTTTTTTTATTAAGAGAATTTTTTTCTAAAGGATGACCCCTAATTAGTGTCATCTTTGAAGTTGATTAGAATATTTTTTGGGAGAATTTTTTGTTTTGGAAAATTCCATGCAGTCTTTTTGCCATAGGCAGGTAGGGAAGTTGTTTTGGGTCTACACATGCATCCTTTTCACACCACCTAAACCCTTCAAACTGGTGGTCTAATGGGTGGATTTGGCTTTGTACAATGGTTTCTATCATTTCACTCATGGTTTTTTTCTCCACAATGGTGGTTCTCTCTAATCTTTGGCATTTTACATGACCATTCATCATGGTTTTACTAGGCACACTAGTGTTATTTTGCATATTGAGTGCAATTTTTCTAATATAGTGCAAGTTTTTCTTGCGGCCATCAAGCATTTGCTATTTTTCTTGGATGGTGGATTTTGAACGTATTTGATTCTTATGTCCTTCCTTTTTGGGTATGTGTCATTATGGCCAGGTTTGGTGGTCTCCACACATTTCATTTGGGGAGTGCATTTCCTTTTGGTGTGCATTATTCTATGGAGATGGATGATCAACACCTTTTGATGCAACTTTGTGACTTCCATCTTGGACTCCCTATGGCCATTTTTGATTGTCCATAAGTGCTCATGCAACCCCCTATTGTGGGTAGTTTCATATTTTGGTGTTTTTGCCCCTATGCTTGAAAATGACATAGGTGGGTTTTACATTGAAACCACCAATTTTGGTTATTGGGTGGTTTATATCCACATGTGTGGTATTTATGTTTTATGGGTAAGATTAAAAGAATTTTCTTCCTTATGCATGTGGATTGGTGAGCACTTTTTTGTGCTTCCAACAATGGTTTGGAGTATTTTTATGAAATTTTTTTTCCACATAGTTATTTTGGCTACCGGAGTTTTTTTGGCACCGACTCTTTGCTCAGCATATTTTTCCAATGACTATATATATTTTATTGGTAGGGGTCACTTTTTAGGCTTTTTTTTGCCTTGACATTCATTTTGACCATCAAAGTTTGGCTTGTCACTTGCTAACATCGGCCCCATCATCAATTGTTTTCCCTTTAGGCTCTGTTTGGACCTACCTTGACATTTTTGCTCATATCTCAAACATATAGACTCTGTGATTTGATAGCTTGTTAGTATACTTTTAGGATCCTTAGACTTAGAGAGTATTTGTGCTATGTGATTTGATACCCTATTTGGGAATTGAGATTATCTCCTCAGCACGGTGGGAGTGGACCATTTAGGTTCCACGCAGTCGGGTGGTAGTGCTATTTCACTCTTACCATTTGAGATCCATTTGAGACACTGTGGCTGATGTATTCTTTGTTGGCATCTATCTTCATTTTGTTCATGGATTATGATGGTGGACACATATCCTTATATTGATGATTTGCATATGTTAGATAATGTTATCTTATGCTTTACTTTGCATGTTAGATCTCTTTTCTACATATGATGTAGTATGATTTAGGAGTGGCATTCCTACTATGTTAATACCTATGATCTCTTTGGTGATTTGGAATGTTATGCACTTAGGGATGGCTAGGGCCCATGATGGTCTAATGATGCTATTTATAGTTGGGAGGAATCATGCACTTAGTTAGCTATGTTTGTGATTTATGGTTCTTTGTTACGATGGATGTTTATATCTTTTATGATGATGTATCATGTATATTCTTTTAAGCCTTTCATACCCTGTGGCATGTACAATGGATGATTGAGCATTCAGAAATGTAATGTATGAACATTGGACTTTTCATTATTGTTTTATGTGGATGTAGTATTAGATGGATTCATTAATAGTTAATTTATATGTGACTCAACGTTAAGGGATCCATGAAGAATGAAACCTGATATGTATGTTTATGTTTACTTTTAGTTGGATGTTGTTATTGCTTTCGCTACTATATTATGAATAGTTTAACTTTCATGTTTTAAAAAAAAAAAAATGCTACCAAAATTAGTGAAACTTTAGGTCAATTCTTTGGATCCTTTGGGGGGTTGTTACATCTTCAAGCTTTGGTGTTTCATGCCATCTGTATCTTTGTGTTCAATTGTTTTCCTTTCTGTGCCTCTTGATTTGATGCAGATTATAGTATTCTCTACCTAGTCAAGTTCTATTTCAATGGAGGTTCTTCATATCAATAGTTACTATTGATAGAGCTTTATGACTTCTTCATGCTTTAGTGGTGTTCTTCATGATCATCTTTTGTTCCTATCTTTTGGGACATTCCCTAGTTTGGAGGCTTCTTTAGTCCACTAGTTTATTTTAGTATTATTTCCATTTTTTTTTGAAGTAGGGTTTTCCCATGTGGTTTTCTCTATTTCTCCTCTTTTTAAGAGATTTGGGTGTGCTTGGGTACCTCATCAGGCCTTATTGCAAGGACCCAAATTGACTTTCACTATTAGTTTCTAGGTTTTTAGCTACTCCCTAAGTTTATCTTGAGGGGGTGTTAGAGTAATTAGATATTTCCTAATTAACTCTAGTTTTTTTAAGCTAGACTTTAGGCATCTAATAATTAATTTTTTATTAGTTATTATGATGCAACCTAGGTTAGACCTTTTTAGGGTTTTAATCTCCTTTATAAGGATGATCTCTCTTTGTAATTATTGACCAATTCACTTTTGATAATATAAATTTCTCATTTTTCTCATCAATAATGTCTCATCTATGGATCTAGCAATTCCAGTGTCCATATCTTTTGCTTCTCTCTTTCTGTGATAGATGTTTGAGTGTCGATGATTCTTGGGAGTTGTGGGGTTGATCCTTCATCAACTTTAACAAAAAATGCTATGATTATTAAATTAAGTTATCATTATCAAGAAATTATTGATTGATAAATTATTACAAATTATAATTATATATATTTGAAAATTTGATGTTTCATTAATTTTTCATGTTTAATTTTATTCTATTCCAAATCAGGGATTTTGGAAATTGTTAAGAAATTCAAATAATTTGTATGTTTTAACTAAATTATTTAGTTAAAATGTGTGCAACTACACTTTGTGGGTTAAATTAAAATTTTTAATAGTAAGATATATTATAGTTTAATATTTTTAAGTAAAAGGTCTAATGAATTGATCTGAACTATCCAATGAACGATAGATCAATGACTACAACTCTATTTCGGTCCTAATTTTAAAAGATCTAAGTTAAATTACATCTCTACCTAAAATTAGGACATGTGTCATAAAATCACTCAAGAGACAATGTAACAATTGTAGCCTAAGATTCTTTCTTATAGTTATGTCCAACTGTTGACTAAAAGAAAGATAGATGACCCAAAATGAATTTCAGATTGATTTGAGGAATATTTTCCCATGTGCCTAGATTCAATCAAAATTTTGACATGTTTCTGGTCATTGTAATGCTTGATTAAGTGTTAGTTATTAAGTTTAGTCTTTATTATTAGTTAATCCCAACTGTTAAGTAAAAGAAAGATCGACAATCTGATTTGATTTTTGGGTAAATTTTGGGAATGATATCGTTGTTGTTAAGAAACATCCAGAATCATGACACATGTCCATAAAAAGTTTCACAATTTTGAATGAGTCTTGACAACAATAATAACATTCCACAAATTGAACCAAAAATCATATCAGGCAGGGGGTCGAGGCTGTCAATTATTAAGTTCAATTTTTATTATTTAATTTATTTAAAATGTATAAATGTATTATGTAGTTACAAATTAAATATTACCTTTTATTATTATAATTATGTACATTATTGACAACAATAACTTACATGTACATTCTACAGAGGACAATACTAAGTACTTTAAACCATTAATTACTTACATTTTAACTTTTAACTATTAAAAGTTTTCATTTATATTTTTAGACTGTGAAGTTTAGAGTCCTTTGAGAGTCTGATACTATAGGGTTTTCAAATTTTAACTTTTCAAAGACTGTGATTGAATTCTATATTCTTTTTTGAAGACTTAAAGTATGAAACTTGAGTATTAAAGGAGAGCTCAAACCACTACCACCAATTATCTAGGTATCTACACTAGCACTGGTATTATTGAATCTCAATCTAGGTATTTAATTTTTTTTGAAAAATTTGTAGTGCAATTGCAGCAATATAAATCGCCATTGTCTTAGGTTTACACTTTACAATTTTTTAAATTAGGGCTTGAAGAAGAAGTTTGTGTAATGACCAGTAGAAAACATGGGAAAAACAAAGTCAAAAACCTCTAGTACGAGTGCAAGAAAAAAGGAAAAGAAAGACATTATAGAACTCAGGCAAGTGCTAAAAACCCTAGGTTTCACTAATGAATGTCATGATATTTTTGATTTTGTTATCCATGTAGATTTTGGAATCATGGGAATTAGACAGTCATTGATTAATAAATGGAAATATCCACATAAGGGGAGAAATTATTTCAAATATAACAAAAGTATTGGCGCACGTACAAATAAACTAGTTGCTTTGGTTAGTGGATTAGCAAATTTTGTTGTACCTGAAGTATTCCCTTTCCCTAAAATCTAATGCTATGCACTCATAATTAAGATGAAAATAGAAATGCAATTGTAAACCAAAACACTCAGGAAGAAATTTTATCCATAACTGAGAGTGGTTTTTCCACTCTGTTAGATCTAGAGCTAGGGTTTAAAGCAGAAAGCTTTAATGAGCACATTGAGTTGGATGAACTAGCATAAGTTTATGAAAAACTAGATAGAATTTTTTAAGATTCAAATATTAAGGGTTTAATAAACTCAAAGTCATCTACTGATCATACTAGTGTTACTATTACACTAGACATAGATCATAAGCCTCCTTATTAGTATGATATTTTTGTGCCATGGGTTCAGAATATTATTTCTTTGTTATCATTTTGTCTAGGATTAGACACTAAAAAGGAAGTGGGGGCTAGTATTCTTGAAATGATTTATAATATCCATTTTCAAAGTCATTCAATTGAGAGGGTAGAAGTAAGATATAATTATGTTCAACACATTGTTGAATCTATGCAAGAAAAATTACTAATGATTAAACAAAGTATAACTACAGGCAAGATGAAGACATTTAGGTTCATAAGTTACTTGTGCTACCTTCTTTTAGCAAAGCATCACCCAATATATGAGGCTAAGAACAACAAGCTTGATATTAAGGTCTATAAGTTTGATGAGAAAACCTAGAAGAAATTAGAGACTCCAAGTCCAATATATGAGTGGGCACATAAGATGACGATGAATAATAATAATAATAACTACAACCATTTTTTAGACTTCTTTTTGAAACCTATTTACCAAAAAATTACAGGCACTTTGATGCCTAGCTAGATTGTATGTGTCTTGTAAAGATTGCATTCAACTAGGAAGTCAAATTCAATTGGTTGACTAGTTCTTCATGGAAGTCTACACTATATTAAGGTTTTATAGTTCAACGGTTGAACTGTCAAAACTTCCAATGTATGTTACAGAAAGGGTTTGTGCACTAGAATATGTATGATAGATGGAGAAGGCAGATGAACTTTTCAGTGGACAACAAAACAAAATGATATTTCCTTCCTTGCCTTTCACAATAAGAAAGAGATGGAGAAACATGCAATAGAAAATAATATTTAAATATAATAATTATCATCCCAAATTATGACATTTCACATATTAGAGTTACGTAAATTAAATCATGTGACATACTTAAATTTCTATAAGAAAGCATCTCAACCTTCTAAGAGTTCTATGCCAAAAGCAATTAATGAGGCATGCATATCTAAATTATGGTGTCAAACCAAAATGATCGATTTTTGAAAAATGAGGCAAAATTTGGGTGAACCAAAGACCTCAATAGCTTTTGAGGAAATTGAGGAGGATGAAATTTTAGAAATTATTGGAATAAAGAGTTTGGCACTTGTAATGATAGTGATAGTCAAAGACATAAGTGCTCCGACTCTAACGAAGACATTTCAGGTACTTAGGATCTTGGGTCAACTAAGCATATTTTTAAAATTCAAATGAGTGATTCTATTAAACAAAGACATAGTAAATGGGAAACTATGATAGAAAACATGGGTTATGTAGGTATTGGGCCAATTGGTGCAAGTGGTGAAGGGATTTGGAATCCAATTGTAGTACCAAACCCACCCAAAAGTGGAAGTAAACTAGTCATTGGACTCTTTGATGAGAATGAAGATGATTCATCTAGAAAGGGAAAACAAAATTATACTTGTAGTTCTAAAGGTCATCCCAATACAAAATTTGCTAAATCTTCAAATCCAATTGAAGTTTATCCCACTAGCACTGGCACTAGCACTAGCACAAGTGAACCTTGTGCAAAAATGAAAACAATTTATGACAATTACAACACAAGAAATTTAGGTGGTTACTTCACCAATGTATACACCAATAGCTTCTGGAAAAAACCCTGAAAATATTCCTAAAACACTTGGATTTGGAATAGGTCATCTTCAAGTTGTTGGCAATCCTCAAAACATAATTTTTGGTGGAGTAAGTATAACTGGAGTTTGAGGAGCATAAAAAAATACAACTAATAATTCACCTTTCAAACACTCAATTGTTTCAGAAAACCTAGATTTTAGTTTAAATGACTTTGCAACAAGGTTTCATTAGACAAGCAAAAGAAATACGCAAATTATGAAGACATTGAAAATTGATGTAGTTGCTAAACATCAGGGATCTAATAGTAATAGTATATTTCCAACATATGACCCAAACACTAAAATGATGAACTTTATGGTTGTTATGCTCTCAACTAGAGATAATAATCCACCCAAAAATCTATTAAATTATAATGATGCACAAATTACCAGTCTTCAAATGGATTTCTCAAAAATGAAAATATTGACAAAATCAATATATCAAAAGAGATCAACAAAATGGTCCAATCTACAGTTCTAAAAGTAGAGAGGGAAACCAAAAGGCTTGCAAAGAAAATAGAAAAGTTATAGGCAGACCTTGATAATGTGAAGGCCAAGGAGAAAGCTACAGATAATAGGTTCAAAGAATTACAAAATAGGATAAAGAATTCTTCTTCTATAGAGGCAATTGTCTAGCAAGAAAAGATGAATGAACAACTGAAATATTTGACTAAAGAATTGGATGAGTGCAAAAAAAGATTTGAGATTGAAAAATCCTCTACTACATAGTTGTTCAAGTCTATAGAGAATATTTCATAGGTAAACAATAAATTAAAAATTGACCCGGACTCTACTATCGAGGAAAATAACAATTTAAAGATAGAATTGGAGAATGAAAGGAAAATGTACTCCTCTATTGAAAATACAATCCATAATTTGAAGATGACATTGGAGAATGAAAAGAAAAATGAGGAGTCTAATGCAAGGGTAATTCACAATTTGCAAAAGGAATTGTGAATAAGAAGGAAAAAGAGGAGTCTAGTGCAAACACAATCCATAATTTGAAGAAGCAATTGGAGAATATGAAGAAAAAAGAAGAAAAAATGCAAAGTTAATCCTTGATTTGAAGAAGGAATTGGAGAATGCAAAGACAATGGAGTCAACTGCAAACACAATTCACCATATGAAGAAGGAATTGGAGAATGTGAAGAAAAAAGAGGAGTCTAGTGCAAATAAAGTCCTTGATTTCAAGAAGGAATTGGAGAACACAAAGAAAGAGGAATCTACTCATTTTGCAAACACACTCCATGATTTGAAGAATGAATTGAACAATGTGAAGAAAAAAGAGGAGTCTACTATGAAGACAATCCAAATTTGAAGAAGGAATTGGAGGATGAGAGGAAAAGAACAATTAATTGGCAATGGAAAGTAGAGGAAATATGAAAAAATAGTGAAATGAAGATGTCTAAAAGGAAGAAAAACATGAAGAATGGAATTGCATAAAATATAACTACATCTTCCAAAGACCATCATGTCAAGGATAGTATAATAAATATGATTAAGGTTATCAAATGATAAAATTGGGAGAAATTAATATAGAACACTAATAGCTTGTTTGAATGACTTGATTTAAATAGAAATATTAGAGATGTCTTAGAAAATGTTAAAATAAGTGTTGATGATAAAAAATGTATCTTCACTAGTTCCTCAAAAAAATTACAAAATAAATTTTGCATAAAGTATAGAGATCTAGTGATAGGGAATTGGGAAACCAAGGAATAAACAACCACTACAATGCCTCTACAATGGCCTTATCTATCTATCAAAATTGCGAAAAAATAATGCAATTAGACAAAACTATGAAATCTTCTTCAAGAGACTTGATGAAGATAAATGTGTTGGAAATATAGATGGAGTAACTGAGAGGGGGGTGAATTAGTTACCATGAAAACAAATCCATAGATCCCTTAGATGTCTGATAAAACTGCTTACTACTGTCACTTGGTAGACATACTTAAAAATGCTATAACTCGGTAAATGTAGTGTATGTTAACTTTAATAGATCTTAAACATTCATAGTGATCAACATGCATGCATAAAAGAAAAAACACGAACACATAAGACACCATATTTAACATGAAAACCCAATATGGGAAAAACCACCAAGTAACTAGCTACTGATTTTCACTCTTCTAAAGTGATCCCTATTAGGACCCAACCTAGTTAAAGGTTACAAAACACACTATTAGGTGTGATCTTGTTAGAGGATTCAATCACCCTATTAGGAGTGGCCTTGCAAGAGGTCTTTAGAACAATTCAATGAAACTACCACCTTGTTAGAGGATTTATAAATGGCTGTTAAACCAACTTTGTTAAGAGATTTAGGAATCACTGCTACAACAGTAAGAAAGTAACAATGAAATGACCTGAATGAGATGAAACTGAATTGCTGATTATAGATCTCTTTTTTGCTTCACTAGATCCTTCCTGATCGAATATAACTTTCCTGCTCCTCAAGGATATCTGACCATCCTTCAAAGTTCATTCACACTTTCCTTCTCAAACAATCAATACACTTGTATACTCACTCATACTCTTTAGAATCTCAACTTGACCTTTCATATATATCTTACAAAATATAAAGTTGGCTCATTTACAGTTTGCAATTACCAATAATCATTACCTCAGTTGGCTAGAATCATTACATGAAACAATTAAACTTTATTTCACAAATTAACAAAATCCTTCATTGGTTGACCCTACTCAATAAACACTATTCCTAAAATGATTTCCTATGTTAACCAAAAAAATCTTGGTTAACATTGTAAATCTTGCAAAATCCTTTGGCAACTGAGTGAACTTAGTAAACACTAACTTATAATTGACTTTCCTTCATTAACCATGTGAGCTTGGTTAACACTACTTTCTACCACATTTACCTTTGATGCCCAAGTGAGCTCAGTAGACACTGTCTACATAGAGTAATTTCCAAGAATGCTTGGTAGACAAAGAAAATTGCTTTGCTGACCAACTGAGCTCAATAAGCATTGTCTACCAACTGATATGACATTTGTGTAACATCAAAGACAACACACAATTAGACAATTGTATCCAACAATCTCCCTCTTTGGTATTGATGGCAACACAACTTGTCATAGCATAATGAAATTTGAAAACAAGTCTTTCTTTGATAGAAAATTTTTTCCCTCTTAAATTTTATGCCACAAACTTCTCTAGTGCTGTAACCTCCCTTTGTAAAGGAATTACATAGCTTCTTCAAATAAAAAACTCTTCCTCAAAAAAATTTCAAAAAGATACGACAATAAACTCTCCCTCTTTGACAAAAAATGTCAAAGACAACACATACCAAATGATTATCAATGTACCTTGAGTATTGATTCATATGCAATGCTCCCTTGACTATGCTACATCAACCGATAGATCTTCAACTTGGTTCCTATTGATGCATCACTAAAACTTTATTTTAGTGAGCTTCAGATAGGAGAATGACCCCTAACTTATCTGGTAGATACAAGAATGAATCCTTAAGTAATGGCTTGGTGAATATGTCTACAATATGTTCTTTTGTATGGAAATATTCCAATATGATTTCCTTGTCCTGCACCAATTCTCTGACAAAGTGATATTTTATAGCAATGTACTTGGTTTTGGAATGCATCACTGGATTCTTTAATATGTTAATTGCACTTGTATTATCACAAAACATGACAACTAGTTCTTTGACCTCAACCTTCATGCCTTTCAACAACTATTTAAACCAAACAATATTAGAATAGTTCACTATTGCTACAACATACTTTGCTTCTGCTATAGATTGAGATGTGCAATTTTTCTTTTTTCTTGTCCAAGATACCAACCTTTTTCCAAGAAAGAATGCTCCACCACTTGACTCTTTATATCATCAATGTTTCCTACCCAATCAACATCAGTAAACACTTTTAAGTCAAGATTCCTCTAAGTTTATACCACAATCCATAATCTTCAGTGCCTTTCAAGTATCTCAAGACCCTTTTGGTTGCCATCATATGATTTTCTTTGGGTTTTTCCAAGAATCTTGCCACTATACCAACTGCAAGAGAAATATCAGGCCTTGTATGAACTACATATTGTAATTTTCCAATCATTGACCTATATAAGGTCTGATCTACCTCCTTTGAATCATCATCTTTGGTAATCTTTAATCCAATACACATGGGGGTTCCAACTGGTTTTGAATCTTCCATACCAAAATTTTTGAGTATCTTCTTGATATACTTAGATTGAGTGATGTAGATACCATTTTTTCTTTGTTGAATCTGAAGACCAACAAAGAACTTAATCTCACCAAACATAGACATTTCAAATTCTTTGTTCATTTGATCTAAAAATTCTTTACATAGATCATCATTCACTATAAACAAAGTATCATCCACAAATATTTATTTCAAAATAATCTTGTTATTTGGTCCTTCCTTGATGTCTCCTCCAGAAGCTTTGATTGCATTGACACTTGCTTTGACCCTTTCAACATATTTGGCAATGTTTTCATCCTCTCATTCTCATTTGATCAAATTGTCCTCTTAGGATTTTTTCTTTGGCTCTCCTCACATTGTCATCACCTTCGTAGATATCCTTTAGCTTGTTCCACTTTCAAAGGTTGCAGTCCTTGATATCATTAAATTCCTCATAGTTTAGTGCAGATGCAATGTCTATCATCATTGTGTTATGAGTCTTCTTCTTAGCCATGCATTGACAAATAATGTACCAAAAGGAGTTGTATATTCATCATCAAGGTATTTAAATCATGTATCACCAATGGAAGCCAGATGAAGTCTCAGAAGGCCCTGCCATGCTGAACAGTTATCTCTGTTAAGCCTTCAAATTTCTCTTTTGTAAGACATCCTAATCTTTAGCTTAAGTCTTTGAAACACATCTTGTAAGCACCAAAATGTTTGATACCAATTTTTGGAAATATAGATGGAGTAACTGGGGTGGGGGGGTGAATCAGTTACCACAAAAAAAAATCCATAGATCTCCTAGATGTATGATAAAACTACTTACTACTGTCACTCGATAGACATACTTAAAAATGCTATAACTCGGTAAATACAATGTATGTTAACTTTAACAAATCTTAAACATTCACAGTGATTAACATGCATGCATAAAAGAAATAACATGAACACATGAGAAATCAGATTTAACATGGAAACCCAAGATGGAAAAAATCACCAAGTAACTAGCTACTAATTTTCACTCTTCTAAAATGAGCCCTGTTAGGAGCCAATCTAGTTAAAGGTTACAAAACACATTGTTAGGTGTGACCTTGTTAGAGGATTTAATCACCCTATTAGGAGTGGCCTTGCAAGAAGTCTTTAGAAAAATTCAATGGAATTGTCACCTTGTTAGAGGATTTACAAATGGCTATTAAACCAACTCTGTTAAGAGATTTAGGAATCAATACTACAATAGTAAGAAAATAACAATGAAATGACTTGAATGAGATGCAACTAAATTTTTGATTATAGATCTCTGTTTTGATTCACTAGATCCTTCCTAATTGAATATAACTTTACTGCTCCTCAAGGATATCTGACCATCCTTCAAATTTTGCTCACACTTTCCTTTTCAAACAATCAATACACTTGTATACCTACTCATACTCTTTAGAATCTCAACTTGACCTTTCATATATACCTTACAAAATATCAAGTCGGCTCATTTACAATTTACAATTACCAATAATCATTACCTCAATTGGCTAGAATCAATACATGAAATAATTAAACTTTATTTCACAAATTAACAAAACTTTTCATTGGCCAACTATGCTTGGTAAAAATTGTTGCTGAAATGATTTCCTATGTTAACCAATAGAAGCTCTATTAACAATGTGAATCCTACAAAATCCTTTGGCAATTGAGTGAACTCAGTAAACACTAACTTCTGATTGACTTTCCTTCGTTAACCATGTGAGCTTGGTTAATACTACTTTTTGCCATATTTACCTTCGATGCTTGAGTGAGCTCATTAGACACTATCTACATAGAATAATTTCTAGGAATTCTTGGTAGACATAGAAAATTTCTTTTCTAACCAAATGAGCTCGATAAACATTGTTTGTGTGTAACATCAAAGATAACACACAATTTGACAATTGTATCCAACAAAATGATAACATTCTTCACTTATTGAATGTTGGATTGCCAAATCTAGCTAACTCAAATGGGAAATTTATTTGAAAAGAAGCTTACATGAAAAAATTGCACAACATCATAACTCTAATTTAAGCAACTTGCCTAAAGAAATCACTCTAGAAAGAATTGCAAGTTGCATCAAATTTCTGTCAACAATGAATGTAGTTATATATAAATTCCTTGATTCATATAAAAATATCTCTTCAAAGTATTTACTATTGATGAGGTTACAACTATTTATGTACAACCTAAAAAATGGAGCTTCCAAATGATGCTGAATGGAGTGCCCTAAAGAACATCCTTAGAGTTGGGTCATCTAATCAATCTGTTAGTGTTAATCATAGCACTAACAAGTAGCAACTTAGTAAGTGGTAGTAGTATAATCATTTTGTTACTTTTTGATCTTTAATTTTAAATTTTGGATTTAATTTCAACTTTATTTAATATTAATTGTTATAGGAATCAAGTACAAGCCTATTAAGATAGCTGGATAGCTAGGCCTACTAGTACTACCTAGAGCAAATGGAAATTTTTTTCCTATTACTTGAAAAAACTATACAATTGGCAATGTGATTGTACATACATAATGTTACTAATTTGATTATATATACAATTACAAACCAACCTACAACTATTGTTGCTCCCTTGTATCTATAAAAGGGAATTTAGGTTCATTGACTTATTTAGGGTTTTACTATTTTACTTCTCTAGGCTCTATATTTGTATAATTATTTGTAATTGTTAAATGTATTATGTTACACATTGATTTATAAATTACAATATAATTTTTTAAAGAAAGTTTATTCTGTAAAATGCATTATGTTACAATTTCTTAAAGAAACTAGAATTGATGAAAATCTAAAAATGTCTAAAAAACTAGAATGAATAAAAATCTCAAGTTCAACATGTATAAAAACTAGAATCAATGAAAATCTCAATATGTTTAAAAAATACAATCAATGAAAATCTCAACATGTAACTTCAATATGTTAAAAAAATAAATTAAGCATTTATAATAAGATAGTTAAGGGTATAAGTTAACTTCTACACACATAATTAGTTAATAGATAGAGTCTTAGACATTGGTAAGACTAGAGCACATAAATTAATTTGAATTAAAATTGGTAAGACCGGAGCTAATAGCCTACTACTTGACCCACAAAGAACTTGAGAAGCCATTATAGTTGTCAGTTCGGCTAGAATAACTCAGCATCACTATCATCATAATCCTCTTCATTTATTTCATATAGCATTTTATTATTCATTGTATTTTCTTCAAATTCATTAGTACTATGCATGCCAAAGTCAACTTCATCATCATTGGTTCTAATATTAGGACATGCTACTACCACTGCCACTACCATTGCCACTACCACTTGGGTTTGAAATGTTGGTCTTCCCTCTTCTTTGGCACTTGTTTCTCCAAATGCTGAGAGCCCTGTCATAAGGAAAACTATCTACCTCATACCTAGAATTATAGAGCCTCAAAAATTATCCAAAATTTTGTCTAATTTGTTTCTAACCTTTGACTTCAGGAAGCCCAAAGTACTAAAAACTCTCTCATGCTCCAATAAACCCAATATCATTGTCAAACATAAATGGATAAGCTTGAAATATTCTGTTATTGGCTCTCTCCACTAATTGCTCTAACCAATATTTTTCTAAAGCTTTGTTATTGCTCCTCTTCATTTAGATTCTCCATAAGATCATATTGTTCCCTCATTATGTTTGCAAAATAATATGATTGATCTCTTAGTTGCCATTGATTACTTTAGTTTTGAAAAAATGCTTAATCAAAGTTGTCATCCTTCTTCAAAAATCACTCAGACAGTTTAGAGAGCAATATTGAGGAAAAAAATAGACATTTCTTCGAGCAGTTCCTCTAGAGTGAATATGTATCTAATTTGTGATGAAAGATTGTAGAAAAATCTCTTGATAGAGCCAAGCATATAGTGAACAATCTTCATGAAGTCTTCATTTTAAACATGTGAAAGTATCTTCTCTGGTTCTAATTCTACTTTGCTTCCTGATTCATTGGGGTTGGACTCGAGGTCAATGCGGCATAGTACTGCATTGGTATGTCAACTCCATGTACCTTGGGACATACCTCATTGTTTGCACCAATATGTAAAAAGTTCCCAAGATTGTACAAATTAGTTATTTCTATCCAATTTGCAAACTTTGATTCATCTAATAGTTGTAATGGATATAGAGTATTGTTGGTGTAAATAAGTATTCACTTATTACACTTACTTAAGTTTACTTAGGTTAATGCATTATTCAATTATTTTGCATTATTTAATTATTTTTATTTGTGAGACACTTAGGAGTTTGCACACCTTTTCAGTTGTCATGTAGACAATGCAAGAGTACACAACTCTATTTTAGCACATGGTGTCTATAACATTGATTTGCATGTCACACCCTTGTAGGCTTATCCTCTCATCACCGCACTTACTTTTGTGCTTAATGGAGGATAACCCATATCTGGTGGACATGTGCTTGGTTGTATGACACATCATGGTGCTGATTACGAGGCATTCTAGATGTATCTTAGAGGCCTTTATATTCAAGCACTCCTAGTGTACTCTCATACAGTTATTGAATGAATGGTATATTGAATACATTGTCATTCTGATCATACTCTCTCTCTTTGGTCTACTATGTGCTTGTGTTTGAGTTCTTAGTTCCTGGGTGATTTTTTCCTTTAGGAAAATTCTTACATGGTATCAGAGCAACTTGGAGATTTTCTAATCACATAGCTATTCGAGACCACACTTGCTTCATCACCTCAGCTTGAATCTGGACTGTTGCAGAAATTGGGAGCATCTAGCATCAGACCTAACCTCACCATTGCATCTGGAATGCTGAACCAATGAAAATTGACTATAAACTTGGCTACCTTGGCTCAAAGTCGACTGTGAGGCAAATTTTTTTTGCAAATCGAAACCCAAAGGCCCTGATTTGCAGTATGGGTATGATCATTTTTCCCATATTCAATTAATTTTATTTTAGATCCGCATTTATCATTCTTAGCAATTTTAATTTCCATCTGAATATTTGCAAAAATTTAGAGAAATGTTTTTTAGCAAATCTAGGCAGGGACACCCTAGATCGTAGGGTTTTATTATAAGTTAGTGGGTACAATTTTTCCTCGAGCTATATTGCACAAAGCCCTCACTGAAAATCAGGTTACAGCATAGTCCACCAGCCCCACCCACAAATTTGTCAAAATCTGTAGTAGGAAGCCCACAAATTTCCCAGTGAACACCACACTCCGACGGCCTCTTTGTTTAAAAGACATGAGATTTTGTTATTTTAGTTGGTGGGCGCTATGTCTTATAAATCATAATAAGACCCCCTGTGCGATCAATGTCAAATTTTTGAATCCCAGTTTCGGTAGGCAAAATTGCTTTTCCATTTTTTGGCATTCACAGAGATTCAAGTTTCTAGCACCGTTGTTTTTCAGACTTCCTCCCCCTGTGAGCTCGTTATTCGATGTCACTAAATGAGATTTTTCAGCATCGAATGGATTCTTTGGCATCTGCTGCTTTCTCGACATAGTTTTGGCAATTGTGATTTTTCAGCAACATAGACCTGAATGGTGGCAGGGTTTTAAGAAATCCATTGTCACATTTAAAAACTAGCGACAGCTCATCCTCTACCCTGTATATCGACACGTCAGCCCTCCATTCGCCCATGTCAGCTCAGCTGACTCAACTAAACATAGGATAGAGACACGTCAATAGGGTATTGCCACATTAGCCATGTGGATAGCCTCTTTTGCCATGTCTTATTTCATACGCCACCTCACCATTTTCGTACAATACAGACAGATAGCTCACCTGCCACGTCAGCCCAGGGCATGAAATATATGCTGACATCATCATTTCCTAAGATTAAAATTGACGATCGTTTGACTATCATTCCCAGGCATTTTTAAACTACAGTGACGGCCATTTGATGATCAAATTTAGACTCGCAATTTTCCTTCCAAACCCCTCTTCAAATTGCTTTTCAGTTTGGCAACCTAACTTTGCGAGCCCATATCTTGGACATCCAAACTCTGATTCAGGTGCAATTTTTCTTGAAATCAAGTAGAATTTCTTGACGTTTCTAGGGGTGGTATTTTTTTCTAGTTTTGGTGCACAAATTTTGTAGAAATTGCATTTTTTGGCGATTGTACCTGCATAATCCTATGTTTTGCAACTTTAGAAGCTCCATACAGGCACATCTTGTCACTTTTTCAAGTTCCATTTTTTTTGAAAGTGTGTATTTTTTGTCTACTTTCCAGATTTGAAGTTAGATTCTAGGGTTGTGTGGACAAATTTCTCACTTTCAGAATTAGGCCTTCTTTGGCATTGTAAAGCTTTGATTCTTTTTTAGAATTGTTGTAAAACTAAGCTATAGTGCTTAAGTGATAGATTTTAGCCTCATAAGGTAGTTGTAAAAGCAAAATTAGAAAGTCCACTTTTTCTCATTTTGACAAGTGGCCCATTATAAACGCACTACTTATAAAGTGCCAACAACATCTTTTCTGGGGGGGTCTTTTGATTGAGTGAAAAGGGGGGGGGTGTACTATGTTTTTGGTGTCTCTCTATTGTGCTCTTTTCATTTTTGCATCATGGGTTTTAAATGTCCTCCTCTAACTTCACACAACTATTCTACATGGAAAGATATTCCATGGAGTAGATTAATGGAAAAAGGATTTAGTCTTTATGTAGATGGTACAATTACCAAACCTATTGATGCTAAAGAACTCATTGATTGGAAAATTCAAGAATGACAAGCTTTAGGTGTTATCAGGAGTTGTGTACATGGGGATCTTCTCTTTCACATTAAAAATTGTTCAGAATCTAAAGAAGCTTGGGATAAACTTGAACAATTGTATGGTAAAGTGGATGAAGAAAAGGGATTTCAGATTGAAGATGATCTACTTCTCTTAGATCCTAAGAATTATGACACAATTCAGGATTATATCATTAAAGTCAATGAGTATAGGGCACTTTTAAAAGATTGTGGAAATCTCATGAAGGATGACAGGTTGATTCATCACATCCTAAAGAAGCTACCTTCTGAGTACGCCAACTTTGTTTCAAGTTTTAATACTCACAAGTTAACCATGGGATCTGCTTACCAAAAGCCTTCCTTTGATGGATTTGCAAACATGTTGATTGTTGAACAATCTCACTTGGTTGATTTTGGACTTCTCAAGTCATCTAAGACCAAAGCCTTGGTGGCTAGTGATGATCCTAAATCTAGTCAAGAGGGAAAAAGAAACAAGAAGAAGGAGTGGAAGCATAAAACACAATCTGAGACACAACAATCCTCCTCTCAACAAGGCAATTCTTCTTCAAACAAGAAGGAAAGTAATGAAAAGAAGGAAAAACTCTTTTGTGCATATTGCAAAAAGCCAAATCATGACGAGCATCATTGCAAGACAAAAAGAATCGATGAGTTAGAAAATCTACTCAAGAAGAACAAGATTCAAGTGCCAGGTACTTCCAAGGATTCTACTCCTACCTCTTCAAAAGGTCAAGCACTTATGGCAAACACAAGTTCTTTGGAATGAATACTTGACTCAGGTGCCTCTTACCATATGGGTTCTTCAAAGGAAGACTTTTCTTCATTGAAGCAATCAAAGGTGCCACACATCTTCGTGGGAGATGATACTAAGATGGAAGTTGAAGGGGAAGGACATGTGGAAATGGAAGATGGGGAGTTCAAAGATGTTCTCTACATTCCAAATCTAAGTTCCAATCTCCTATCAGTTTACCAAATCACTCACCTTAGAGATGGTCATAAAGTTGAGTTCCTTCCAGATTCAATGATGGTGCAAAGTCTTAGAGATGATTCATTGATAGCAATGGGGAAATTCAATGATGACAAAAAGCTTTACTCCTTCTCCCACTTTGTACCTAAGAGTCCTTCCCAAGCCTTGTTAACTTACTCTACTTTAAACATCAACCTATGGCATGATCAGTTTGGTCACGTTGACTTCCACTCTCTTCAACAACTTTGCTCAAAATGCATGGTCAAAGGTCTACCTAATATCAACTTTTCTAAGGGAGAATGTTCATCTTGTTCAGTGGATATGCATCTCAAGGAGAAGTATGATAAAGGTAAATCTTCTCGAGCTCCAATTGTTCTTTAGCTAGTTCACATGGTATTAGCAGGAATCTTTGCAGTGACTTTAGTCAACCAAGGCTGCTACATACTCATATTTGTTGATGACTTTTCAAGATTCACTTGGGTCTTCTTCCTTCATCATAAGAATGAATTGGTTCATAAGCTTCAAGACTTCAAGACTCATGTTCAAAAAAAGTCAAGGAAAGCCATCAAAGTATTGAGAGTGGACAATGAGAATAGATATGTTGACAAAAGACTTAAGAACTTTTACAGAATTGAGGGGATTGATCTTTAGAACTCACCAGCATTCAGTCCACACAAGACAGATGTTGCAGCTATGAGGATTAGGACTCTCAAGACAATGGCAAGTTGCATGATAAAGGTCAAGTCTCTTGATCCTACCTTAGAAGTTGAAGCCATTAGCAATACTACTCACATAATTAATAGGTCTCCTCATCCAACCTTAGATGGAAAGACTCCTTTTAAGGCATAGTGTGGCAGAAAACCAGTTGTGAGTCACCTTAGATTCTTCAATTTTCCAGCATAGGCAAACCTTTCTTCGAGGAGTTGCAAGGCACCAACACCTAGGCCTTGTACCTTCATTAGTTATGAAGATAATGTGAAGGCTTACAAACTGATGGATCTAGAGACTCACAAGATCTTTGTGGAGAAGGATGTTCACTTTGAGAAAAGTTCTCCCAGCTTGTCTTGTACTCCTCTCCGCACATCATACATAGTGGAAACTAATAGTGACACCAGCGATAGTGCTTCAACAGGTTTAGACACATGGAGTTCTATCGATAGTTGTAGTGAGAGATCAAATCAGTCTAGTCCACATGCTTATATTGCCACAGTGAAAGGTCCATCACATCATGGTACATCTCATCTTCTAGCTCCAGCTTCAGTTGACTTGGGAGACAGACTTGAGGAGTTACATCTTCTCATTGATGATGATTTTTTGACAGTTGTTGCAAGGGCTCACTCTGACCCTCATGTCCATTCTCTACATGATCAATTTTCACAAATTGGCATGATTGTGGATCCTTATGAATAGAAATTAGTGGAGGTCTCTTTGTTAGTTGAGGAGACAGATGGTTCAGTGGAATATGTTCAACATACATCCTTGCTAGATTTGCATTCATTCTTTTCAGCATAGTTGGAAGGGGTGAACTTTAGCATTAGTACAGGGATACTTGAGTAGGTTTTAGGGCCACCATACATCTTCAGCAGTGTACCTTTGCCATTGTTTCTTCCTAAGGGGAGGAACACCATTATGCATTCTTGGACCAGCTTCTTCATCAGAGCAGCTTTCACTTGTCAGCATTCTTCTTTTGGGGGGGGAGCCTATTCTATCTCTCTTCCTTCTCTCATTCTCTTATGTATATATTGGATGTATGTCATAATGGGGGGGTCCTGATTACTCCATCCATCAATGCATCCTTATTTATCTCTCTTTTTGGGGGAGGGTTTTTCCCATGAGGTTTTTCCTCTTTCCTCACTTTATGGGAGATTTGCATTTCCATTATATACATGGGTACCTAACATGGCCTAGTAGCCAGGACCCATTTTGCATCTTCATCCTAGTTCGTAAGCTTAAGGGTATTCCCCTAAGTTGCACTTAAGGGTGGGTGTTGGTGCAAAAAAGTATTTACTTATTACACTTACTTAAGTTTACTTAGGTTAATGCATTATTTAATTATTTTTATTTGTGAGACACTTAGGAGTTTGCACACCTTTTTAGTTGTCATGTAGACAACATAGGAGTACGCAACTCTATTTTAGCACATGGTGTCTACAACATTGATTTGCATGTCACACCCTTGTAGGCTTATCCTCTCATCACCACACTTACTTTTGTGCTTAATGGAGGATAACCCATATCTGGTGGACATGTGCTTGGTTGTATGACACATCATGGTGGTGATTACAAGGCATTCTAGATGTATCTCAGAGGCCTTTATATTCAGACACTCCTAGTGTACTCGCATACGGTTATTGAATGAATGGTATATTGAATACATTGTCATTTTGATCATACTCTCTCTCTCTCTGGTCTACTATGTGCTTGTGTTTGAGTTCTTAGTTCTTGAGTGAATTTTGTCCTTAGGAAAATTCTTACAAGTATCTAGGCTATAATTGTAGGAAACTTACAATTGGAACTATTATTATTTTTTCATTGATGTCAAATATATTGATGAGCTATATTGATACCTAATCTAAATGTCATATCTATTTTGAGTGATGAAGAGGATTTGAAAAGTTGCTCATAACAATAGCACCTAGAGGAAAGTTTGAGTTATGAAAAATAAGTTACAATGGATATTTGATTAGATAGACTTGATAAAGAAAAGTTATTTTTTATGTCAAGAAAGCCAAGAAAAGATAAGTAGAAGTATAAAATATAGTTAGTGCCAAGTCATGGTAGTGTCAACCGAGCTATGGTTAGTGTCAAGAAAATCTAGTGTGCACCGAGCATTAACATCAACTGAGAAATATAGTTGATGCCAAGCTAGAAGCTTAATAGCGAATATGTATTTTAGTGATGACTAAGTGCCAGATTTTAGAGATTTTTGAGTAACTATATAAGACTAAATTTGAGGAAATCATAAGATCTAGTTGGCTTAGTTAATTTCTTGGAAGATGTATATTGCATCGAAGATAAGATTTATGAGTTATATCATTAAATTCAAGGCAAGGATTAGGTAAAGACCTAAAATATGAATTCTAGAGAATTTTCTAGAAGAAGATCAAGAAGATGGATATATATAGTGAATTGAGTTGAATCTGATCATAACCCTCAGATCTACGGTGGATGTAGAAAATGGTAAAGCATAAATTTCCTATTTAAACAATGGGAACAAGTGCAAAGGAAGAGTACACGTATATGCATGTGTGAATCTTGTATATCAAGAGAGGCATATAGAGAAAGGTTGATAAAAAATGCATTAGTGTGAGTGAATGCAAAGCTAAAGGAGAAAAGTTGTAGATATGATGTTTTTATTGATAAGTACATTAGAGAAGAAGGCTTAAATGTTGATGATAAGAGTGTACTAATTTCTTGAAGGGTGTCTAAGAAAATCAAGATAACAAATGTCAATGGAAGACTTATCAATAAACCAACGTAAGGATCGAACAAAGTTTTGAATCTATAAAAGTGAGTTGTAATCACACAAATCAAAACCTACTATTTTATTTCTAGTCATTGTAAATATTTTATATTGAAATCTTTTTAATAGAGGTTGACCTAACAATCATTTGAAGACTTAACAGTTTGTGTAAACCCTTTAACTAAGTGACATTTTAAATGGAATGATCAAAGTCCTCTTACAAGGCCACTCCTAATAGGATGATTAAATTATCTAACTAGGTCACATTTAACAATTTTTTTGTAACCTTTAATAGGGTTGGCTCCTATTAGAGCTCACTCTGAAAGAGTGACATGTTGTTGGTGGTTTTTTCCAAATTGGGTTTCCACATAAAATTGCAAGTGTCAAAACTGTGATGAATTCTTGATGTGTATTTACATTTGATAATGTTTTCATTATGCAATGCAAGTTATGTTTATGACAGTTTTATAGTATAGACTGAGCAACAATAGGATAAGCATAACAATGACATGTTTATTGTTTTATTGTTCAAGTAGTACATATTGACCTTGAGCAACTAATTCACCCCTCCACCCCTATCAGTTATTCTAAGTATTTCTAGCAACTGGTATCAAAGCACAATTCTTACAGAAAAAATCTTGAAGCTACTTAAAGCTAAAAATTATGACTAATAAGAGATGTACCCAAGTCGAGCAAGGAGAACTCTCCTGCATGGAAAACCCTAATGAAGTTGCACATATCTAGTATCAATAATGTTGCTATCAATTTTCTAGACAATGAATATATAAAGATAACAACTACTCCTTTGATTGCTTAACGATTGAAAGAGAAGCTAGAACACAACCAAACTATGTTGGAGATTGCCTCAGCCCTAAGCTATGCTAAATTTGATGACCTAAAACTATGACAATGCAAAGAAGATTTGGGACATATTGAAGACCATATATAGAGGTAACGTCAATGTTCTAAGAGAAAAAATAGAAAGCCTAAGAGGTAAATTTGATGACATGAGAATGATGGAAGGTGAGAACATAATAGAAAATACACAAGAGTTAAAGAGGTTGTTAGTACTATTCAAGGTGCAAATGGAGAAATCAAAGATGAAATAGTGCTAAGTTAAGTATTGAGAGCTCTACTCCCTATCTATGCTATTAAAGTCTCTATAGTCTAGGAATGAAGATATGCACTATGTAACAATTTGACCTTAGAAGGAGTAAAATTGGCAGACTTACTACTTTTGAGATGTCTAACTTTGATAACTATACACCTGCTACTATTGAATCTTCTTTCAAGTCACAACTAGTTCTTAGAAAGAAGAAAGAAAAAACATGTGAAGAGTGAAAGTGATAGTTCTAATGACAAGATTGATGAAATTGAAGGCCTCATTGAAAAAATGTTTGGAAAAGGAAGAGGTAAATACAAAGGTGAATTACCTATATTTTTTTTTTCATGCAACAAAGTTGGTAATATTGTTGCTAGATTTCCTAACAGAGATTATAAGGATGAAAGGAAGGAAAGAAAGTACAATGAAAGAAGAGATGACAATGACTACAAGAGAAGAAAGGATGAAAAAGGTAAGAAATCTTGTTCAATTACTAAAGAAAAAATTGATAATGAATCTAAGAGTAATGATGATGAAGTTGTCTATGTTGCTATGAAAGAAGATTCTAATGAAGATGAGAAAACTACATTAATTTCTTATGTGAACAAAAGTGATAGATGAATAATTGATAGTCAATGTTCCTATCATATGACTAGTGATAAAGATAAATCTGAAGATATTGGTCCATACTATGGTGGATGCATTAAATTTGGTAATGATATTCCATGTGTTATAAAAAGTAAAGGTATTGTTCAAATGACTAACAAGATAACATGTGACAATGGGACTTAACTACAATTTGTTGAGTGTTTCAGAGCTGAACAAATCAGGTTATAGAGTTGAATTTCAAAATAGAAAAGCCAAGATACATGATGGTGATGGTAAGCTAATTGGAACTAGTGAGCATACAAGAGGTAACTTATTCTATCTAGAAGATGTTTGGTTATGGCAAAAAATATTATGTCATGTGAACTTTGACTATTTGGTGAATATAAGTAAGATGAATAAAGTAAGAGGGTTTTCTAAACTAAAGAAGCCTGATAATGTTATGTGTAAATAGTGTCAATTGGAAAAGATGACCAAGTCTAGTTTTAAGAGAAAAAAACATATACTACTAATGATATTTTGGAATTAGTTTATACTAACCAATGTGGACCCATTGGTGTTCAAAGTTACCATGGAGATCAATTAATAATTCTATTTGTGGATGACTACTCTAGAATGATGACTATGATGTTTCTTAAAGCTAAATATGATGCTTTTCAATTATTTAGGGGGTATTTAGCTAGAGCTAATAAATAAATAGAGAAGATTATGAAGTTTCTGAGATCTAATAGAGGTGATAAATTCATTTCAAATGAGTTCAATACATTCTACAATTATAGATGAATTAAAAGATAGATGTCATTAGCAAGGACTCCTCCTCAAAATGTAATAACTAAAAGGAGAAGTAGATCAATAATGAATTGTGCAAGAACATTAATGATGTATAATAATGTATCACAAAGATATTGGAGAGAAGTGATTAGAAATATTGTTTATACCTTGAATAGAGTACAAGTCAAGAAAGGTACAAATGCTACACCTTTTGAACTATGGTATGGCTATGCTCCCAATGTTAAATATTTTAAAATATTTGGTATTAGATGCTATATACTAAAAGATAATAGGAATGGGAAGCTTGATAAAAAAAGTGATGAGGCATATTCCTAGGTTATTCCATTAAAAGAAAAGCTTATAAGTGTTAAATTCTAACACTAAAAAAGTTTTCCAAAGTGCAAATGTGAGAGTTGATGAGTTTGTAGAAAGAGATGAAACTTCATGTAATGAAGAACCTGAAGACTATAATACATTCATTTATGTGGATGATGATGCTCCCAACACTCAAAGTGAATAGATAAGTCAAGATTCAAGTTCCCATCAGATAAGAAATGATGGAATGTAAATGCAAATTTTTGAGCAATTGAGAGTGGGTGTCAAGCAATAGAGTGAAGATATCAAGTTAGAGATAGGAAATGCTAACCATTAGATAGAAAATATCAAGCATGCAAAACCTAAACCAAAACTAGAGAAAGGAAAAGAAAATGAACTTGAGACTAATTTTCAAGATGAACTTATAGAAGATTAGAGAAGGAAACTACCTGTGCTAGAAAAATATGTAAAATATGTGAGAAGACATCAAAAACCTAAAAAAATCATTGGTGATGCTGAATTAAGTTTTATTATAAGAAGAATACTCAAAGATAATACATTCTTACTTTGTGAGTTTGATCCCAAGTCAATAAAGGATTCTTTAGACAATGAAGATTGGATCTAGGCAATGAATGAAGAAATTGACTAGATTGAGAAGAACAATACTTGGAGCTTAGTTCCAAAACCTAAAGACAAAAATGTCATTAGGACAAAGTGGGTTTTTAGGAACAAGCTTAATTAGAATGGAGATGTAACAAGAAACAAGGAAAAACTGGCATGCAAGGGTTATTCTCAACAAGAAGGACTTGATTATGGAGAAATGTTTTCTCCAGTGGCAAGACTTGAAGGGGTCATAACTCTTCTTGCATACTCAACCTACAAGAATTTCAAGGTATATCAAATGAATGTAAAATTTTCATTTTTAAATGGTATATTGGAGGAAGAAGTATGCATTAAACAACTTGAAGGATTTGTTGATCCAAACAAGAAGAACATGGTATGTAAAATGAACAAAGACCTCTAGGGATTGAAGTAAGCCCCAAGAGCATGGTATGAAATATTACACAACTATTTGGTGAAGATTGGTTTTAAAAGGAAAAATAATAGCAATAACCTATATTTGAGGAATGGTAAGAACAATCAAGTAATTTTATTTGAAATATTTGTTGATGATATTATATTCGGAGCAAGACAAGTTTTATACAAATCATTTACTAATGAAATGAAGAAGAAATTTGAAATGTCTATGTTTGGTGAAATTAGATTGTTTGTTGGACTATAATTATGTCAAATGAAGTTTGGTATTTTCATTACACAATCCAAATATGTCAAGGAGATACATAAGACTTTTGGTATGGAAGATTTTAGGCTAGTGAGTACACCTATGTCTACTGAACATAAGCTATCTAAGATTGGTGACTCTATTGATGTGAACAAGACTCCATACAGACCCATGATTAGAAAATTGTAATATGTTGTTCATTGTAGGCCAAATATTGCTTTGGTAGTAGATATAGTTGCTAGATTTTCAAAAAATCCTAAAGAGAATCACATGATGGAAGTAGAAAAGGATAATGAGATATCTGAAAGGTACAAAAGACTATGGATTGTATTACAAAAGAAATGATAAGTTTTAACTAAGGATGTTTACTAACTCAGATTGGGCAAGAGATATTGATGACAAAAAAAGCACTAGTGGAGATGTATTCTTTCTAGGAAAGAGATTGGTGTCATGTACAAGCAAGAAGAAAAAATATCTTTCCCAATCTATAGCTAAAGATGAGTATGTGGCAACCATAGTGAATTGTTGAAATATTATGTAGATCAAATAGTTTTTGAAAAAGTATGAAAGAAAAAATCACAGATCTAGTGGTTATCTATTGTGATAACACAAGTTCTATCAACATTTTAAAAAATCTAGTGATGCACACTAAGACAAAGCACATTGCTATCAAGTATCACTACTTGAGGGAATTAGTTCAAGACAAAGAAGTGAAGCTAGAATATGTGAATACCAAGGAATAAATTACTGACATACTTAAAAAACCCTTACCTAAATATGCTCATGAATATATTAGAGGTAAACTAGGGGTGATTCCCCTAAGAAAATATACTTAAGTAGGCAAGGTGCATTGCATCACACATACTAATCAAAATATAAACAATGTGATGCAATTCAACTCTACTTTGGGAAGTGCCTAAGGTAGATAATTCAATACAACATAATAGATTAGTCATAGACAGATGACAAATATCAGCTAGACATGCTAAATGTACATAATTTAGATGTATGAAGACTATGAAGTTGAGACAACTACACATCTTTGGTATTGTTTTCAAAGAGCGAGAGATTACTTAAGAAGGAGAAATTAGTACAACAAGATAAGAGGGCGAGATTACATGAAGAGGGAGAAATTACTCCTAAAAGAAATTTTTGAGAGAAATTCATAAAAGAAGGATCAAAATATCAATAACAAAATCTTTTGAATTGTATGGTAACTAAGATATTATTAGTATTAAGATGTTTGAGATGTTTCCATCAATGCCAAAGAGGAATATTGTTGGAAACTTACAATTAGAATAGTTGTTGTTTTGTCATTGATGTCAAATCTATTAATGAGATATATTGCAACCTAATCTAAATGTCATATCTATTTTTATTGATGAAGAGGATTTGAAAAGTTTCTCATAGCAATAGCACCCAGAGGAAAGGTCAAACTATGAAAAAGAAGTTACAATGTGAATTGGATTACATAGAATTTGATTAAAAAAAGTGATTGTTTATGTCAAGAAAGCTAAGAAAAGTTGAGAAAAAGTATAAAATACAATTAGTGCCAAGTAATGCTAGTGTCAACCAAGCAATAGTTAGTGTCGAGTAAATCTAGTGTTGACTAAGCTTTAGCATTGACCAAGCAAGATAGTTGATGTAGAGCTAGAAAGCTTTACAACGATTGAGTATTTTAGTGATGACTGGGAGAAAGGGGGGCTATGTCTTGTATTTTTCATCAGTTATACTATTTTCCATTGATGTAAAAAATTTGACATTTAATTTCATGTTGTTACCATGTCTTTAGAAAATATATTTTTTGGAGCATTAAAGAACCAAGGAGAAAATAAGAAAGACACCTTATCAAGTAACAATTGGAATGATCAATGCAAGAAATTTTATGTGGTGAATTATCATATTAGATTAATGAAGAATAAAGCTTATCAACAAAGTTATCTTTTATTGGAGAAGTGAGAAAGACAAGATTTATGCTAAAGGAAGGAAGAGTGTTCGAGAAGTTTGTACACAAATGAAAAGATGTCTTTGTGATTGCTATACCTAGGTTTATGGTTTGTGGTATATAAATATGAAAAAGAAAAAAATAAAGGTTTTTGTGATTGGATGAAGTGATAGAAAGGAGAAGGAAGATATAACTATCAAAATCTAGAGGTGGAGAGTTTGTTGTGATTGTAAAACAATAGTTTATTATATGTTATTATATTGAAGATCTTTTTTGGATCTTATATAGAAAGACAATGTGAATCACAAATAATTTTTTTTATGTTACTTTCTTACCATTGTAGTAGCCTAAATTTGTTGAAAGGGTGACCTTAATAAGTTTGTTGTAAAACCTCTAACAAGGTGACATTCTTAGATTAGAGTATTAAAATTCTTTAGCAAGGTTACTCCTAATAGAGTAAAGATCCTAACAAATCTAAAAGAAAATCTTGGAACAAGGTGCACCTAACAATGTTTCTAACCCTTAATTGGGCAAGCTCCTAACATAGCATATTCCAAAATATTACAACATTTGTGAGCATGATTCTCACACCTTTGTTTTCACCCAAATTGGGTTTCCATGAGATAAATAACAGTGTTATTGTTGTGTGGATGATTATAATATTCATTTTGGTTTAAAGTGCACCTAACTAATAAAAACATTATAGGTATAACTAAATCTTATTGGTAGGAAGTTTGAAAGTTATTATTTTTGTTATTACTGATTCACTCCCCTCTCAGTAATCAATCATATACCTACAATTGGTATAAGAGATTTGGTCCCTAAATTGGAAGCTTAACTCCTTAGAAAAAATATCTCAAGATGTGTAGAAAGGAAGTACCAAAGTTTAACAAGTATGAAGATAATTTTGGAATGTGGCAAAGTTAGAGGAAGCTACACTTATCAAGACTTGGAGACAATGCAAAGGACTTGGTGGCTTCTGATTTGATAGAATTTCAACGACCACTTAGATGATCAAAAAACCTTGGAATTAGCTAGAGACCATGATAGGCATTCCAAAATATAAAATAAGGGGACCAACTAACAAGATTCTAATGTCTTCTCCACATTGAATTTTGCAATATTTAGGTGGGTATACCTAGGAATTTACTTTTAACCTTTTTAGGACTCAATACTCAATATGAATTCAAAAATAGTAGATGATTTAGCCCTAATTCTTCTAATCCTATGATAGAAAAAGAGATGATAGATGGCTAATTTATCAAACCCTAGAACTTCATGAATCAATTATAGGGTGACATTTTAGAACTTCAATAATAGAACATTAAATGATTGATTTATATGATTTTTTTCAAAGTATAGACATTCCAATTAGATCAACTTTAGAGGATGACCAATGCCTTATCTGTTGGGCTATAAAATTAGATGAATTAGACATTTACTTCTAGATCTTATCTTAATGCTTTGTGTAAAGATTATTATTATTCATTTCCAGATCTTATGCTTATTAAAATCTTCAATGAAAACCATAAAGTTCTTTCAATTTACATTAAGAATTTTCATAAAACATTAGATTATTAGCAATAGAAAATTGAAATATAATCCAAAATAAATTACAACTAAAATTTAATAAACTTTTCCACTAAATCTCAGAGAACAAAATAGACATAAAAGCAGAGACAATATGCATAATGAATAGTTATTTTTCTGCATTTTGTATTAACTTCTTTGAAATTGTAGACAATTCAATGACCATCCCTATCAAAAAAAAAACTCAAATAGACCAAAAACTGTTAACTTTCTACTCAATTTTGGAACAAAATTATAGTATGCATGGACCAACACAGAAATGAACAAAATTCTATTTAGATTAGAATTTTTGGACCCTCACTCCACATCTTGGAAATCCTTTTATAGAAAACAAGGATTTTAACAAGTTTCAGATGGGAGGACACATGTTCAAAATCCATTTACAATAAATTTTTCATATGAGACAAAATAATTACAAATATAATATTAGAGATAGCTGAAATTTGAACAACTATCAATTCTAATGTTCAGGATCAACTCTATAATTTGTAATAAGAGCACACCCACAATAGGTACACTGCAAAGATAAAGTGTCTCTATCGAATAATTGCCCTCCCTCTTGATTTTTTTTGAATTTTCTCTACATGTTCAGTCACTATTTCCAGATGGAATAACTTTTAAGTCAAAAATCACCTTCCAGATGGTAATATCTAATTCCTCATCTGGCCAAGTGGCTTCCCTAAATATATTCAATTTAATGAGGTCTTTATTCCAATTTGCATCAGTTAGAGCTCTAACTTGTGCAACTGTCTTGGTCATATCTACGTCCAGCTTGTACAAAAGATCAACAATATGAAAAAATGTTCCTATATGTGTTTCTCCATTGTTGTAGGCAATAAACCTCTCATGCTTCAAAATATTATTAAAGGAGTCTGCCCAATCCTGTCATTCCCTGATTTTATTCTCATCATTGATTATCTTAGGTATAAAACTAGGTGTCCCATTTTCACTGTCTTCATTTATTGCTTTTAATTGCAATTTCCTAGAAAAGAATGCATTTAATTATTTCACTCTATTTACCATTTTCCTTGTGGAAATAATGGTTTCTTTAGGCAATTCTTTCTTTTGGGGAAAAATTGGGACTAGTTTATCAAAGAATGGTATGTAAGGGCCCTATTTAGTAAATAAGGGGGAAATAACGAATAGTGTTTCATTGCACTGATATTCTACTCCTTGCAATGTGATGTAGCTATTATGAATACCCTGAGAAGCCAATTTCAAAACACTTATTTTGTGTGAGAGCATGCTCTCCATTGTTCCGATCTCTCTTTCCTTTCTAGCTTCTAGCTCATCTACCTCCATTCATTGATCTGTAACCACATTTTTTCTATCATATTCAATTTGGGTCTCTTGATCCTTGACCATTGTAATAGGCTTGGTTACATTTCTCAAATTCCTCACCTCATCCTTAAGGGTAGCCACTCTTTTCTCCATTACATATTTTATTTTGAGTTCTTCCTCATATTTCTTCCTTGTATCAATAGATATGCTATATGTTTGATATAATGGGTCTTTGAGCATATCCATTTTGTTCTTCCCCATGAGAGATGCAATGTTCATTAAATTGTGAATCTGGTCACTTAAAATAGTAGTGACATTCTAGAATATCACATCGCCCTAGGGTGAGTCTCTCATTTCCATGAGATTGGTATTATCTAATTTAAGAGCCATACTCCATAATGCCATCATCTTGGAATCCACATTGAATCTAGACCCCTGCAACTCTCCTACAATATTTGTATCTTCAAATTAGGAAGATTTGTCTCGCCTTTTGATCTCATCTAGCATGAAGAATGAGCTAATCTTCCATCCTAGAATGAATAACATCCCACTCCTACAATATCTTTCTGGCTTCATACATAGTGAGATTCTCATTGCTTGTGTCATATTACTGGACCTTTTGTATCAATTTAGCAATTTTCTCTGGTGAGTCCCTTGGCCATAGTTGAAGAGTGAGTTCATTCTATTTTATTTTGTACAAGAATGATTTGAACTCCTTTGAATTCATGAAGTCATCATCTTTCATAAATTCCCAAGCTTGGATTATCCTTTCATCCAACATCCTTATTTGAACTTCAATCTTATTGGGGATTCATTCATTTTTTCCTACCTACCTTATTAGGAAGTTATGCCTAATGTCATCAAAATATTTTGTGCCCCTCGACAAGATATATAGTGCCTTTCCCCTTTCTTTATCTAAGATTTCTATCATTTTTTTCTTTTTTCTACCTCCTTAGGCCTATGATGAACTCTCAGGTTGATCATCTTTCACATAAATTTCTACAACATCATCTTATTGTGGAGATCAAGGCTCTACTTTGTCTCTTATTTCAGCAAGTACTTGAGACATTATGACAACAAAATTATCTTGGCATTTATTATACCTTTCCAAGTATCTCTCCTCATGGTAAAAACTCTTAAATTAGGGATAAATTCTTTTCATTTCCTTTTCCACCCTCATGATATCTATCTATCTCAGAGCCCTACCTTTGTAGTCCTCTATCTCTAGGCATATTATTATCACATCCTCCTCCCAATAGGCTTTACTAATTGGAAGGGTGTATTTCCTCATTCACATTAGGCCATGCCTAACCAATTCATTAGGATTATAAGTCCTAGCAGGAGCAATGGGCAATAGGAATTCACTTATGAATCCATCTATCTCTTCTATGGCATCCTTCCCTATGACAAAATCCTCTATTTTGACATTTCTAGGGACAAAAGAACCCCTTTTTATTGTAGGTCCTAGGTATTCCCTATTCATCATTATAATCTACTAGAAAAATTATATAGTCCATTTTGGTCATTTTTCTTTCCTACCAAAATTACCACATTTGAATTTAAACTATAAATGGCCACTTTCTATTTTAATATTTAGTGCCATGGAGAAATAATATCATATGATCAAGAATCGAAAGTCAAGGGTTCATGATGTTATGATAGGGGTTCTACTATAAGATCACGAGGCAATTTTCAAAGGGCCATGATGTTGCAATATGTCATAGGATTGGTAAAGTAAAAGATGGGGTCCTCTAATGCTATGATATGGTTGAGAGGTTGAGAAAGTGGATTTCAAGGTCTAAAATGTTACACCAAATGCATAAGATCAAGATGTCATAGGATTGGAGGGTGATAGCATCGAGAAAGGAGAAAGCAAATCTTAAATACTAGTCAAGTGGTTGGAAACTCTAAAGGGGTCATTTATGATGTTGTGACAAAGCTTGAACCATAACATTAGGAAGGAGAAAAAGAAGTGCTATGATGTTATGAAGTGGAGGATGTTGTAGGATCATGAAAGAAAAGAGACCAAGTTTCGATGCTATGCAAGTCAAAGTATGTTAGTAGATCAGGATGTCATAAGCTTGAAGATGTCATAGGATTATAAAGCCAAAGATGAAGACATGAAATCTTATGTAGCCACCAGTTTTTGTAAGGTCATAAAGGGAATTTCATAGGGTTTTGATCTTACGTTGAGAACATGTGGGGTCCGCTATTCTGAAGGGTGTCAAATCTTACCGTCAATCTTCCATAGATCAATAGATGGTGCTTCATCACATTGTGAAAGTGTCCAAAAGTTAAGGAATGCGACGATGCACCTATTTGATGCATGGACATGTGGGCCATAGGGTAGAAAAGTTGTCAGAGCATATTGGTGGGCCATTTTCATTTTCATTGCCAAATGCAAGAAGGTCAATGGATGATGTTTCATGGCATTATGAAAGTTAATGGAAGTGGTAATGCACCTATTTGATATGTGGACAAGTGGAGCCACTAGGGTTTAAAAAGTGGTTTTAGTTGGATGCTAGGTCATGCTGAGTAGTCCATATGCCCAAGATATTAAATAAGGTAGGCATAGTGATAGTATAGATTTTCATTGACCATCGATCTTTCATAAATTGAAAATCAACACATTCTTGCATCATGGAATTGTGAGTACTTTAAGCAATGTGGGGAAGTGCTTGAAGGAAACTTGTCCTTGTAGACCCAATTTGGAAGAAAGGTAGTCATAGCTAAGGCTGACAGTTATGTGACATCATGGTTAAGTTGGAAAGTTGGCATGGTTAGTAGGTTATATAGTCAACCACGTGGAGACTTTCCTAAGGTGGCAAAATGAAACAAGATTATTGGCCCATGCGGCCTATCTTGGTTGTAGAATTTAGTTGACTTGTTGACTTTACTAATCTATCAAGCTAGAAGCAAGAAAGATAGGATTTCTTGCACAATTCAATCTTCATGATCATTTCCAACCACTTTCTAATGAGTGCTAAGTCTAGTGAATGAAGGAAAACACTCCACCATCTTTGAATTTATCCATCTAGTCAAATTCATTTAAAGGCACCATTTTTGTCTTCTCGGGGCTCCATTTGGGCAAAATATTGGATTTCATTGTATTTGAACCTATACTAAGATCATATTTTCTCTAGATTTGCATGATTGTTCTATATAATCTTAAATGGTAGTGGTTGAGTTTGGTTTAGGGTAGAAAATATCTTATAGAGGATGATGTGCATCAATAATGAGTATTGGTGGAATTTGAAATTTCCCATCTCTCCCTTCTGAGCAACAACAATCTCATTATGCATTACATTTATAATGTGGGTCAAAAAATCATACCCTACATTATGGTGCGAGTCCTGGGTGTCTAAGGACATGATGTATGTATAGCTAGGAGCATTCATTTTACCATCCAATCCAATCACCTTATCAATCCCAAAAATAATGTACTAGAAGTATCTGATGAAAAATTCTAAAGGCATGAGGTTTCCTAACTTTTTAGGGAATTCACACTTTTCTTTTTTTGATTTGGGGATGTGTCTCCTCATGACCTTATCAGTGAAAAATATTTTCTAGTTCTTGAAGGTCTCATTCATTTTCTCTTTTTAAATGGGCCTTGTCATTGGTCTTCCAAGGTTGAAGACATCTATGAATGTCTCCCTATCCAAGGTACACAATAGACCTATATCTTTCCTATGAAATCCATAAGTTTTAGGATTATAGGAATTTATTAAGGATTTTACTAGGTCTACATCCACTATCACTTTTGACATGAATAACTTTGCCAAATGGCTAATCCAAGGGTTGTAGTTTGGTGGTTTCTTAAACCCATTGTTGTAGAAATACTAGAACAACTCATTCCCTTTAGTCTTAGGCATGGTTGCATCTCTATAGAAGCTGTATGTATCTTTGAAAACATGAGAATTCATTGTTTTTGCATGGGATGATCCTAGGAGAAAATAAAACCATTCCTCAACATACAAGCTAGCCATTTTTGTTTTGGGTTGCTCAGTACCTTGAGTGAATTCTTTGATGTTGACCTGAGCTATTATCTTTCCCTCTTCCTATGCCATCATCTCTAAATTGAAATTCTCTGAACACTTTTTATGAAATTGAGAATTATGAAAACAACTTTGTGCTTAATCTTCTTTGCTCTAAATTATGTGAATGTTGTAATTAGAGATTTGTTGTATCATCTTTTAATAGTAGTAGAATAAAAAAACTAACATTAATGTTGTCTTAAAGGCAACATGCATGAGAAATGATGAAACTTAAAAAGCATCACAATCTATCTTTATAGCAGTTGTGTTAGAATATATAGTTCACCGATATAACTAGGGGGAGGGTGGGGGGTGAATCAGTTTGTTGGTTAATAGTTTGTCCCTCTTTCTAATTTAGCTTTATCTTGACTCTAGATACCCAAAATGCGAGGAAACAAAAGGATGTCAGCAAAAAATGGGTCAGTGTATGTATTATATCACTACCATCTAAATCAAAAGGTACAACTCCCTTATATGCAAGATATACTTGGAATGATGTTTTTATGTAATCAACAGGGTGACTATGAATATGCTCTTAACCTAAGAGTAGAAGAGGCTAACTAGATTACACATAGACATTAGAAATCTAGGAGAGGTTTTGGGTCTAACACTAACTCTACTCCTAAATGTGTCTATGACTATGGGATGCAAGGAGATTTAATGGAAGAAGAACATCTATGGCCCTAAGTGGCTCTCTGACTAGTCAAGGTTACCCAGTGGAAAAATCTCAACACATTTCAATCCTAACTTCACATCACTAATGTAGGATGCTATGCAGCTTTGGAAAAGGGAAAAAATACCTATGAAAGATAGCACTCTAACTATCCATACTATTAATACTGTACTAACACTATGATTAGCCCAAATACTAACAACTTCATAAGTACTTGTCTTATAGTTCTAGAAATACTAATCTACATGCATGTTAGCTTAGCTAAAGGAGACAATGAAAGAGACCTAGGCATGCTAGTTCTAAGTGGAATTATAACATCACATTACCTAGTTATAGACATCAATCTAATCCTTCATTCCATACATGTCTTGATTCTCACTCAACATTCTCTCCTACATGGGGAGAAAATGCATGAAACTTGTTTATCATTTCTATTAAATTAGAAAATTACATATAGGCCCCCTCTTAGGGTTCTTGTCTAGTTATAAATTCATTAATTACATTAACAGAGCACTTGAATCCTTCAAAAATCCAATCGTCGTCGATTACAATTCAATACATTAGAGAAAGAAAAGAAAAAATGGTTAGAAACCTTCAAAATGATTCAAATTCATGTGTAATCTATAATAGTCTCCTTAGCACAAAATCCATATAATTTTTATTCCAAAGATCACTACAAGTTTGAATTATAGCCATCAATCTCAAATTAACGACCATGATTAAAACATAACAATGCTCTTTACTTTTCCTTGTGGCTCCTTGTTATTCATACAATATCATCTTTCGATGCAATGATTTGATTATTAGCTCTTGTTGTTTTGATGTGTTGACTCAAGGTTTTATTTAACCACCTAAAATCATGTGAATACATACTATCACTCTTTCACAACTTTAACTCATGATTAACATTAGCTACTTGTGATGTTGTGATGTTTGTTTTAATGTTTAACTATTAACACTTTTGCCAAGTCACAACTTAACATGTCTCAATTCTACTAACCACAAAAAAAGTACAACAATTGCTTATTAACTGCAATTGCAACTTTGCAACCTTCTTTAAGAGTTAATAAACTTGCAATAGTGCAATAACTTTCTATCATAGTTTCATGACTTTAACTCATGATTAACATTACATTGCCTGTGACCATGTGATTAATGGCTTTCATAGTTTTTCCACATTAACTCCTTGTTATCTTCAATCACTTGCAAACATGCTATAAGTGTTGATCTTAAAGATTTGACAATTGAGATTAGAATTTCTTAACCCTCTTGTCCACTTCTATAGTGTGGGTCCATCTTCCACCTATCTACATGTCTCTATTTTACTAACCATGGTGACTTGGTGACTTCTACACACTAATCGTGATCATGCTTTCACAACATTAAAATTAATAGTCATTTCTAACCTAAAACCTTGTGATGACCATTTGAGCTTAACTATTACTAATTTCATCAAGTCATGACATAAATTCTATTGAATGCTTCTTAACTAGTGGCCTTGCAACAATCATTCACTTTAACCACTGTCATCTTTCACATTTTTGCAACCTTAGCTTCAAGTTACCCTTAACTTCCTATGACCATATGATCATTGGTTTTTTCTTGTTTGTCATGTTAATCCAAGGTTGACTTAAACTACCTAGGACTTTGTAAACACAAGCTTTTCTCTCTATTGTGACACTAACCTCAGATCATATTCAATCCCCTACAACCTTGTGAATAATGATTTTCAATACTTGGCCATGTTAACTTTGGATCACCTTTAATCACTAGTGAACATACAACAATTACTGATCTTTATGATTTGACTACTGGGAAGATACATCTCTAAGTGTTAGTTTGTGGTGACTAATCAAGGAAGTAGTTTACATACTTCATAATTCTTTGGGGTTAGGGGTATCACCTCGAACAATAAAATTTGGGCCTTATTTTATCAGGGCCTATTTTATCACTAATATTTTATTGATAATTTTGGGCCAACATATTATAATTAACTATAACCCTAAAGTGATAAAGTACATGTATAAAAGGGCTTAGGCTTAGGGATTTTTCATAAGGTGTGATGCAAAAATTGCTTCTTGTAGTGGTATTGAGCTATAAGGGATTATAGATTGTAATCAAGTTATAATAACTGAATTGTAACAATATTGGACTTGTTGTTTGGTGGATGTAGCCCAGGGTTTGGATGAACTACATTAAATGTTGGTGTCTTGTGTTCTCTTCTATGTGATTTATTATTTCTTGATATTGTTTATATTTTCATGTAAGTTTTATTTCTATCTAAGGTTAATCCTAACCCTAAGGACCATTATAATACCATCTTAAAATACCATCCGTCAATCTGGTCTTCATCTGATGATCTAGATTTAATCTCTACATCATTTAACTTGTCAACTTTGCAATGTAGATGCACAGATTAAACATAAGCCATTGATTGGATTTCAAAGAAATTTTTCAAAGAAATTCACACCACCTTTGACTGGGTTCTTTCATCATTTTTGAGGTTCTTTCTACTTCTCTTGTAGTCAATTCAACTTCTCTAGTTTCCATGATGTTCCTATGATTTGCACCTTGGTCCTAAGCTTCGATCCAAATGCTTTTAGTTTCCATCTATTTTGAATGAAATGTGATCTCTTCTTTCAAATTTATCATGCCTTAAATGAAATACTTGATCATAGAGTTAGAGTTTTCTAAACAAATTTCTTCTCATATGGAAAATGCACAAACTTACCCTCCCTTTCTGAATCTCTTAATATAAACAAATACATTAGATTTATTTTGAATTCCCACCTAGGTATATACAAAGGAATAGATGAGAAGAGAAGTTCCTTAAAGACCAAATAGCAAAGATCAATGCCTAGTCCATTGGGTTGTAGAGTCTAAAGTAGCATAGAGAGATGCTATGAATTTGGGTGGTGGGGAAGTTAGGAAGCCAACACAAAGGAAAGCTAACACACAAAAAAAAGGAAAGAAAGGAAATAAAACTACACTAAATACACACCTAACCTAACATATTTATAGAGGTGAGATGAATCTCACCTTATGAAACCAATAGAAAAATATGTTCAAGTGAATCTACTTACTAATTGATTGAAGTAGGATCCCTTCCTCTATAATTGGTTTTTCCCTCTAAGAAGGATCCCTACTTGTAGTAGTAGCAACAACATGGTAACTCAAACTCTCCAAGTAGTACACAAGATTTGATTAGAAGCCCACTTAGATCCAAATAGCCATGCTTCATTATATATTACCTCATCCTCCTCAGGTCCTTTGATAGTCTCTTTCTAATAATCTTCTAGGAGAGGAAGATGGTCATGCACCTCCTTATTGGAGAAAAGTGATTGGCACTAGGAAATTCAATTACCCTCTCACATAATTGGGCTTCATCAAAGGTGGAAAAGGGTTTCTCTTGCACAAGTTCTATTATTGGATGCATGCCTACTTCATTGCATTTAGGAATCAAATCCCCCCAGATATGTAGTAATCTCCATTCTCCCTATCCTCCATTACATCTTCATTATCTTCAAGAATGAAATTAGTAGGAATAAACATAGGAGAAGGGGTAGAAAACTTAGCCATTAATGAACCCTCTTCAATTTGATTTGGTTTTGCACTTGGAACATCAAGTGATTCTCCTTTCCTTACATTCTCTAGTGTGTTAATAGATTTCTCCATAACAGGTTCACACTTTGGATTAACAATGTCTAGCTCAAAAAGATGAGAAAGAACAACCAACAACTCATCTTCAATAGTTAAATCTATCATATCCAAGTTGTTGTGAGAAATTTATGTTGTCCAGTTCACTACATCTTCAGAGGAGTTATGAACATTCACCAAGTTCTCAAATAATATATCCACCCTTAAGCCTTCTCCAACTAGTCCTTTTTTACCAAGGGAGCTTTTCTCAATAGGTGATGACCAAAAGGGAAGAATTTCTTTTTCTATGCCTTCTACTTTCTTTTTGTCATCTAGGACATGTTCTTCATCATTAGAGGTAAGTTCATGGTGATTAGAAATGAAATTGCCAATGAAAGTGGTTTCATTAAAAGGCTCTTCTTCTTCATTATTGGTTGGTATTCTATAAAGGATAGGGGCTGATTGAGGCATGATGTAACCAAGCTTTTCTTTTTCATCATTGGGATTCGTATGCTATCTTTATAGGTATAATGAGAAGATTTAGCAACTTGAGGATTGACATTCATGATATCATTTTGAGGGTGTTCAACAAAAGAATCTATAATCTGAATAAGATGAGATAGGCTATGACACATTTCAAACTGAGACTCAATAGTTAGAACATCCCCTTTATCAAGTAATCTTACCATCTTCTATTCCTTTCATCAGTCCTGATAAATTTAAGCTCTTTTCCATCCTAATGAATTCTTTTTTGGTGGTTTTAAGATCACATGCTTCAATCTCTTCCAGTTGATGTCTTATCTCCAAAGGTATGGCTAGGATGAAGAATACAACTTGGTTATATGAATTAGGCATGCTATCTTTAGGGATCTTGTCCAGTATTTGATCAAACTAGTCCATGAAATCCTGAATCCCTTCATCATCATTCCTCTTAGTCTTAAAAAGTTTGATCATCAGTGAATTCACATCATCTTCTTCTTTTGTAAGAAATGTATGAGTTGTTTCTTCTCCATGCTAATAGGGCTCTTTTCCCTGAGCATTTATTTCTTCAAATGTTAGTTTCCTTTTGACTTATTTCCTTGGCTAAACCTGTTGTTTAGTCTTGTAAGAAAAAAGGTCATATGGAACTTCTAAAACTTTATCATCATTCACCTTCACTTCTTCACTTAAATGCAATACCCTTCTTTTGCAATGCTTCAACTACCTTTTTTTCACTTCCAACTCTTTCATCTTATGATACCTAGCACAAACAGTTGTCCATAACATAATTGATGCATGGTCTTCTTCAATGCTCGAATTCATTTTTCTTCCTTAAATGATTCTTTCTCTAAAAGAATCAAACATACCACACAATACTAGATCATGAGTTTGATGAATTTCTATAAAGGAAGGATTCAACCTATTCCCTTTCATAATTTTAAAAGACATGGTCCTTTTAATAGAGTCCCCAATCCTGAACATACAAGATAATTAATCCTTGAGATACTAGAGATCCTATTAGGATTTCTCCTCAATAGAATCATTTGATAAACATAAATTCATTCAGGTTTTCCCTAGTAGAGTCGCCCAAAACCTATTGGTTAATAGTTTGTCCCTCTTTCTAACCTAACTTTATCTTGACTCTAGATGACTAGAATGTGAGGAAATAAAAGGATGTCACCAAAAAATGGGTCAGTGTATGTATTATATCATTTCCTTCCGAATTATAAGGTATAACTCCCTTATATGTAAGATATACTTGGAATGATATTTTTATGTGATCAAAAGGGTGACTATGGGTATGCTCTTAATCTAAGAGTAGAATAGCTAACTAGATTACTTATAGACACAAGAAATCTAGGTGAGGTTTTAGTTCTAACACTAACTCTACTCCTAAATGCATCTAAGACTATAAGATGCAAGGAAATGTAATAGAATAAGAACATCCATGGCCCTAAGTGGCTCTCTGGCCAGTCAAGGTTACCCAATGACAAACTCCTAGCACACTTCAATCCTAAATTCACATCACAAATGCAAGGTGCTATGTAGCTTTGGAAAAGGGAAAATAACTATGAAAGATAAAACTTTGACTATCCATACTATTAACACTGTACTAACACTTTGATCAACCCAAATACTAACAACTTCACAAGTACTTGTGTTATAGTTCCATAAATACTAATCTACATACATGTTAGCTCAGTTGAAGGAGACAATGAAAGAAACCTAGGCATGCTAGTTCTAAGTGGAATTATAGTATCACATTACCTAGTTATAGACATCAATCTAATCCTTCATTCCATACACCTCTCAATTCTCACTCAATAGTCTCTACTACAAGGGGAGAAAATGCCTGAAATTTGCCAATCCTTTCTATTAACTTAGAAAATTACATATATAGGCCCCTCTTGGGGTTTTTGGCCAATTAAAAATTCATTAGTTAAATTAATAGAGCACTTGAATTGCTCAAAAATTAAACAGTGATCAATTACAATTCAATACATTAAAGAAAGGAAAGCATAAATGGTTAGAAACCTTCAAAATGGTTCAAACTCCTCTCTAATCTATAATAGTCACCTTTGCACCAAATCCATATAATTTATATTCCAAAAATCACTACAACTTTGAATTTTGGTCATTGATATCAAATTAACAGTCATGATTAAAACATAACAATGCTCTTTATTTTTCCTCATGGCTTCTTGTTATTCATACGATACTTTATTCTAATGCCATGATTTATTATTAGTTCTCATTATTTCACGGTGTTGACTTAAGATTGCATTTAACCACCTATGACCATAAGAACACATATTGTTGCTCTTTTGTAGCTTTAACTCATGATTAACATTAACCACTTGTGATGTTGTGATGTTTGTTTTAATGTTTAATTATTAACACTTTCGCCAAGTCGCAACTTAACATTTCTCCATTCTATTGGCTGTAGTGAGAGAGTGACAATTTCTTATTAACCATAATTACACCTTAAAAGCCTTCTTTTAAGAGTTAATAATAACCTCTTATGATAGTGGATTACTTGCTTTCATTTTTTCATGTCTTTAACTCATGATTAACATTACATTGCCTACGACCATGTGATTGATGGCTTTCGCAACTTCACCATGTTAACTCCTAGTTATCTTTAATCACTCATAAACATGCGATGAGAATTAATCTTAAAGATCTAATGGCTGAGATTAGAAGATCTTAATCCTATTGTTCACTTCTATGGTATGGGTCCATCTTCCAACTATGTACATATCTCCATTTTACTAACTGCAACAACTTGGCAACAACTACACACTAATCATAATTGTACTTTCGCAACACTAAAATTAACTATCGTTTACAACCTGGAATGTTGCAATGACCATTTGAGGTTGAATCTTATTATTTTCATGAGGTCATGACTTAAATTATATTGAACACTTCTTAACTATGGACCTTGTGACAACTATTCACTTTAACTATTGTCATCTTTCGCATTGTTGCAACCTTAAATTTTAGGTTACCCTTAATTGCTTGTGACCATGCTACCTTAAGCCTTTTACTCTATCATTTCCTTAACTCTGGGTCTCTTCTAACCACTCGTGACCATATAAATATTCCTTGTTAGAGAATGAACCCAGTTAGGAGTCTATGTATACATTCAGTACATATTAGTCCATGTTAGGAGACTTTTAATCTTTGTTAGGAGATTCCAACCCTGTTATGAGTTGTTAGAACCTTGTTAGGAATTATGGAAGACAACTGGACCCACTACTCAAACAACTTCAAAGACAAGATCAATGAACCCACTATCCAAATGATCTCTATATTATTCCTTGTAGAATAATGGAATTATGTTGTATTTTTCCTTCCTCTTTCTGTGTCCTATCAACCAAACTTCTGCTCTTTTTGATCTTGTAACTAGATCACAAATCTCACATACAATAATCCATTGGATCTTTTACATGCATATAGTAAGCACTATGCTTCTTTTTACACTTCACACTTCATACAAAAATCACAACACTTCATACTTCTTCCAAATAAGGAAAACATCTTTTCTTTATACCATATCTTCATAAAAATTGCTTGATTTGGCCTTGAGGCTTTCCCAATTAATTATAGTAAGATAATTAATTAATTAATATTACAATATCATTGTCAGCTCACAATCTATACAAAACTTCACACATGTGATACTAGGGCTTGCACACTCACTAACATCATTAGATGACTATCCTCTATCACTAGCTAACTAGACATCTCTTCATTACATCTCAGATGTAAGATAGCTAACAAACATCAAGAACTTCTTTACCAATACTTTATCTCTAAATTGTTCTTTGTAAATCAAGTAAACCTTTCATACATCTTTGACTTAGACTCTGGGCACTTGATTATGTCATTAGGATATTGTGCTAAACATGTCCATAACTTTGCATCACTAGACAATTAGACCATTATCTGTACCATCAAGATCTTTGTCTACTACTCATCCAATCTTTACAAAAACTATGCTATGTTGACATCAATGAAAAATATAGTCATGAATGCAACATGTCAATACTCTCCAATGCTCAGGATACTCCCCCAATATAGTATCATTAGAATTCATGCTAACAATTTCCCCCCTTCGCATTGATGGCAATATTGATGGAAAATATCTAAGTTACAAGAATACAAAGTAATACTCCACTATTGTTTCTCTCATCTTCTTGAATCCTCTTCATCAAGAAAGTCTAAAATCCTCTTGAGTTTAGGACTAGCATTAGCTGTTCACATGCTAAAAAGAATCTCAACACAACAGGTGCATTATAGATGCATACTACTTAGACATCAATTGTTTACTTCACATAAAAAATTCACCATACATTAAATGCATATTCCCACTTCCTTTCATGAATCTTTCTAAATATCTCTAAAGAGATATCATACTTAGGAGTTCTTCTCATGCATACTCTCCCCCATGCCTTAGGAGATGTTTTTCATGCATATTCTCTACCATTGAAATTAATTTCAAAGACTTCAATCTTAATGTTAAACCATACCAATTATTAAGTACTAATTGCTAATATGTTACACCAAGTCTTCAACCAGCTTGAGTGTCAAAAGACATTGTTAAATAACAATTACCAAGAGTCCTCAATGACTTAGTTCATGACAGAAACTCCCCCATATGGGAAGCATCAATATTTAGTCTAGGCTAACAATAGTGCTTTGTACCACTAGATTGATGGACTATCTACATCATCTACTTAGAAGTAGGCAGGGGCATAATCCCAAGCATACCTCTCAAGTACTCAAAAGTGCCTTTAGGAAAAGGCTTCATAAAGATATTTGCAATCTAATCCTTAGTACCCACACACTCCAATCTAATCTTCTTTTATGTTGCATTATCTCTTAGTACATGATACTTAATAGACATATACTTAGTCTTAGAATATAATACAAGATTCTTAGACATACTTACCACACTTGTATTATCACAATAAATGATAATAGGTTCTTTAAACTCAATAATGATATCCTTTAGCATCTACTTCATCCACATAAGTAGATTACAATTATTTTCTATTGCAACATAATCTACCTCAAAAGTACTCTACGAGATACAATATTGTTCTTTCTTAACCAAGAAACCAATCTTCCTCCAAGAAAGAATGCTCCACCACTGGTGTGCTTTCTATCATCCATACTACCTGCCCAATCTACATCAATATATGTACATAGAGTGAAATCACTCAATTTGTCATACCATATTCCATAGTCATATGTCCCTTTCAAATATCTAAATATTCTCTTCACTAGTACAAAATGATACTCAGGATCATCTCAAAATCTAGCTACAATCCCAACTGCATGTTTTATATCTAGTCTACTATGAGTCAAATACTGCAAACCTCTAATCATGGATCTATACTTCTTTTGTTCTACTAAAAGTGTCTCATCTTTACTAGATAACTTGTGACTAGTTATCATAGGTGTACCAATAGGTTTACAAATTTCTAAGCCAAACCTTTTCAACAAATCATTCAAGTACTTAGCTTGTGAAATAAAGATACCATCACTATTCTACACCATTTGCAATCCTAGAAAAAACTTCATTTCTCCTGTCATGCTCATTTCAAACTCATCCTTCATCTCTTCAAAAAAATTGTCACTTGCTTCATCATTACCTCCAAAAATGATGTCATCAAAAAATATCACAATGATCAGAAAACTATTCTCAACTTTTTCTAAATACAAGTTACTATCTATTGTACCTTTAGTGAATCCAAGCTTTGTCAAGTAATTTTCCAACCATACGTACTAGGTTCTAGGTGCTTACTTTAGACTAAATAGAGATTTTTTAGTCTACATACCATGTCTTTGTATTCTAATAAAGGAAAACCTCTAGGCTTCTCAATGTATACCTCTTCTTCAATTTCTCCATTCAAAAAGGCTGATTTAACATCCATCTGATAAACCTTCAACTTCTTATCTACTGCATAAGCTAGAAACATCCTTACTACTTCCATTCTGGCTATAGGTGCATATGTATCCTCATAGTCTATGCCTTCTTGCTATGAATATGCCTTGTGTACAAGGCTATCCTTATTCCTCACAACTTTTCCTTGCTCGTTTATCTTGTTTTTGAATACCCATTTGGTTCCTATCACATTCTTGTCTTTAGGTTTAGGAACTAACTCTCATGTATCATTCTTCACAATTTGATTTAATTTTTCCTTCATTTCTTAAATCCAATGATCATATTTACATGCTTCATCTACACTTTTAGGCTAAACTTGAGATATCAAACATATCTCCTCATTTACTCTATTTCTTGTCATCACATCTTTGTATTTGCTTCTAATTATCTACTCAAGAGAGTGATTCTTTGATATACTTCTGTTAGGAGTTGTCAAATCAACTCTTTCTTCTTCTCTAGGCTCAAATATCTACTCTTCAATATAATTCTCATTCTATAAATCATTGTTAGCTTCAATGATAACTTCCATATTTTCATGGTTAGGCTTTGGATCAACAATAGTTACCAAAACTATCTCTTCTACTACTTCTTCTTCCTTAACCAATTTAGGTTCATTATTTTTATCATTATAGTCATTCAAGAATCTTTTCGTACTTGCTTTAAATTCTTCATCTTCATTAGAAAGTGAACTCTTTCTATTTTTTCTTACTCTCTTAGGACATCTAGATGAAAAATGATCAAACTCTTTACATGTCCAACAAATAAAAAATTCCATACCTTCTGACTCTCTTTTCATAAGTAGATAAATACATTCTTTGATCTTAATGTCTTCTTTGGATATGCATGTATCTTTACTTGTACTTCTATTCTTCTGTATGCAACAAAAGGACTTTGGATCAAGGAACTCAATGCTCAAATATTTACACATGTATGATAACTCACCAATAATTTCCATCTTCTATGTGTCAAAAGTTTCTCCATCTTTTTTGAAATTTCTCTTCAAGGACTTGATGCTATGATACCTTGTTAGAATATATAGTCAATTGATATAGCTAAGAGTGTGGGTGAATCAGTTATCCAACTATTATCACAATTAACAAGCTTAAACAATCTTATCCATATGAGAAATATAAACTAAAACCACAACATGATACTCATACACAATAACACTAGATATGTTAACTAGGGAAACCCATGATTAGAAGGGAAAGCTCAATGAGGATGGTACCCACAAGATGATGTACTAATATAAATATTCCTTATTAGAGGATGGACCTTGTTACGAGTCTATGAATACATTTAGTACATATGAGTCCATGTTAGGAGTTGTACCAAGCCTATTAGTAGTTATGGAAGACAAATGGATCCACTACCCAAACAACTTCAAGGGAAAGATCAATGAGCCCATTGTCCAAAAGATCTCTATATTATTCATTGCAAAATAATATAATTGTACTATATTGTTCCTTCCTCTTTCTTTGTCCTGTCAACTAGACTTCTATTCCTTCCTTCTAATCTTGTAACCACATCACAAATATCACATCTAATAATCCCTTGGATCACTTACATGCATTTAATAAACACTCTTTTTCTTTTCCCACTTTACACTTCATACTTCTTCTAAACAAGGAAAGATCTTTCTTTTATACCATATCTTCATAATAATTCCTTGAGTCAACCTTGAGGCTTTCCCAATTAATTATAATAAGATAATATCTTAATTACAATTACAATAACATTGTCAACTCACATTCTATATAAAAATTCACACATGCATTACTAGGGCTTATGCACTTGCTGACATCATTAGCTAACTATCCTTTATCACTACTTGACTATGCATCTCTTCATTACATCTTAGATGTAAGATAGCCAAAAAACATCAAGAACTAATTTTCCAATGCTCTATCTCTAAAATTTCTCTCCGTAAATTAGGAACAACTTGTGTACATCTTCAACTCAAACTCTATGTACTCGACTACACCATCAAGACACTATGTTGAACATGTCCACAACTGCACAACACCAAACAATCAACCATTATCTATACCATCAAGATCTTTGTCTACTACTCATCTAGTCTTTACAAAAAAACTATGCTATGTTGACATCAATGAAAAACACAGTCATGAATAGAACATGTGAATACTCTCCAATGCTCAGGATACTCTCCCAATGTAGTATCATCAACATTCATGCTCACAGCTTGTACTTATAGCTTTCAAAATCTTATTTGTACCTTTTTAGATAGTACCTATATTTTTTATAATCATTAGGTTATAATAGTCATATTATTATTAAGCTCTTATGCTATGATCATGCGAACACTGCATACTACTAGCTATTCGTGGCTTCACTATTTATCTTTATGTTTAACCCCTTAACCTTGCAACCATGTGATCACTTTTTAAAAGCCTTGTCACTACTTCATAGCTTCTTTTTTTCTTCATGCTCTTAATTATGTGATTGGGTGACCACATGAATCATAATAACTTTCTAAGCATGTCACATGATCACAACTTAATTCTGACCCTAACATTTATTGCTCATGACCATGCAAAACCTTTTAGGTTTGAATGATCACTTGGTTGTTTCCTTCACTATCTTTTATTGCTTTAGATGTGTGACCATGCGATCACTTAAAATTTTACCAACTCTTAATTATTTCACTTAGTCACAACCAACAATCTTACATATATACTTTGACTCCCCTTTTTAATGCTACAACCATGCGATCAAAGGATCCTTCAAAGGTTATAAGCCTTTTCTCTAGTTTACAGTCTTTTATTTAACTGCATCTTTTGGACATGTGACTGTGCAATCAAAGAGTTTGTAAGGTCATGGATTCACTTCACCTTTGACCACTTAACCTTGCAATTGAGGGAATAAGCATTTCTTGCACCATACTTAACATATTTTCCAATTCACAACTTAGGCTTCTTTCATGTCTTCTAACCACATGATCATGTGATCAAACAAAATTTCACAAGCTCTTAACTATTTTTCTTATTCATCTCTCATATTCCTTATTACCTTCTAGGTCTTGTAACCATATGATCAAGCATTTTAGTTATCTTCCTTGATAGTTTCACACCATCGGTGCTATCTTAGAACATTGTGCCTTTAAGCCTCTGACTGTGTGATCACAACTAGTTATTGAGTCAATCTATTATCTTGATTGTCTGAAATTTATGTAGCAAAATGATGACTATCATTTCTTTAACCTTAGTCACACCATCACACCATAACCTTAACTATTATGACAAGACAGTCTTCTCAATTACCTCTACTTGTCAAATCTTTGAATGATAATGAGGGTTACGATTGAGTGATAACCTCTTTTTGTGTGGTCACTGCTTGAAAATTCATCCTTAGATTTAATTGTGTGACCATGCAATCACTTCTCTCTTAATTTTTTTTTGCATTTGCTATCTAAAAAGACCTTTTGTAATAAACATCTGTGACTAAGTGAACATTGAGCTTTTTTTACTATTTTGCACAGTCACACCATAAAAAGTTTAAGGGCTTAACCATGTAATGACCATGTCACCACCTTGGTCACATGGTCGCACTTTGAAGTTTTTGAATTCTTTTAAGAGCACGAAACCATATTTTAAAACAATTAGGGTTTCTAATGGAAATAAGGATACAGATCATGAAACTAGGATTTTTCTAGGGTAACTCTGTATATGAAAATTACAAACCTTAACTACTCAAAATGAATAAATTAGATTTTCATACCAAGATTTTTAAGATTCTAACATGGTGAAAAACAAGCCAATGGGACTATCTTACCACATAATATACTAAACCTATTCATCTACTTGATGATGCTCAAAAGAAAGAAAATCTAGTACACAAAATAGTAATGATAGATCTAGCTAGTGCTTTTAAGATCTCAGAGTATGTTGACATTCATAATTTGTCTATAACTAAATAGATGTGGGATAAATATTTACAAGTACATAGTGGAGATGTGCATGTTATAGAAGCCAAGATAGAAGGAACAAAAGGAAAGTTGGATTCCATGAGAATGAATGAGAAGAAGACTATTTCATAGTATGGAATGAAAATCAAAGAAATTATTACTGAAATAAAAGGAGTTGGAGGAACTATTGAACAAAGTGAAGTTGTAAATAAAATTCTTAGAACTTTACCTAACCAATATGCAATTAGATTATTTTCTATATAGGAACTAAGAACTATTGATAAAAGTAAGATTACCATTGATTCACTTATAAAGAGGCTAATGGTATTTGAACTTAAAAATATGATATTAGTCAAACAACTAGTGAAGTTGCACTTCAAGCTTCAACAAGTGAAGAATCATATCAAAGAAGAATTTTTTTTGATGATGGATAATATGAAGATTTAGTAGTAGAAGAGAAAGAGTTGGAATCCTTGATTACAAAAAGACTTCCCAAATGTAAAGGTATATACAAAGGAAATAGTCCTATTGCATGTTGGAATTATAGACAAAGTGGTCATTTTTCACACATATTTTTTAACAAACCAAATAAAGAGAAAGGTGAGGAAAAGATAAATCAATACAAAAAGAAAAAGAACTTTGGACAAAAGGGAAATAAGGAATATTATATAGTTGATGATGAAGACAACGAAGATGATAAAGGAGCAGCTTTTGTTGTTATAAGAGAAGAACTAGTCACCAAAGGAAGTTATCAAAGAAATAAAAAAATTAATCTTGCATATGGACAAAAATAATGACTAGATCATTTACAGTGGTTACACTCATCACATGACTGGAGATAAGGATAAATCTGCAACCATGGAGCAACACAATGGAGGATCAATAAAATTTGTAAATGGATTGTCCTACATAATCAGATGAAAAGATATAATCACTAGGTTATTGTTTGATTCCTAAAAAAGAAGAGATATAGTTATGGCACCAGAGAGTATGCCATATAAACTTTGACAATCTAGAAAAAGTAAGAAAAAAGAAAAGTGTTCAAGGTTTTCAAGTAAAGAGTATTTAACCCAAAACATATTGGATTTAGTTCACACATATCTATGAAGTCCTATTGGTGTAAAAATATCATGGAGATAAATTCTTCATATTATTTTTTGATGACTATTCAAGGATGATGTCTATTATGTTCATGAAAGAAGCATTTGATATGTTCAAAATGTATAAGCCTAGGGTGGAAAAAGAAACTAGAAGAACTTTAAAGTGTCTTAGATCAAATAGAGGAGGAGAATTCACATCCAACAAGTTCAATCAATAATATGAAGAAAATGGTATCAAAATAAAACTGACAACACCAAGAACAACTCAACAAAAAGATATTTAAGAAAGGAAAAACATATCTATAGTTGAATGTGTAAGAATGCTATTAAGTCAAATTAATGTATCATGCAAATTCAAGAGAGAAGATATTATCATAGTTGTCTACACACTAAACCAAGTACAATTTAGGAAAGGAGTAAACAAGACCCCATATGAAATTTGGTAGGAAAGAACACCTTATGTAAGTTATTGCAAAATATCTGGCAGCAAGTGTTACATCAAGAAAGATGAAAGGAACAACAAGTTTGATGCCAAAAGTGAAGAACAAATCTTTTTGGGATAGTCAACCAAAAGAAAAGAATACAAGTGTCTAAACTTGAAGACAAAAAATTTATTGAAAATGTAAATGTGAAGATAGATGATTTCTCTAAAAAAAATCAAGGAAATAGTAGAACAAAATCAGAAAAATATAATGAATTGATATATTTTGAACCTAAGAAGATGGGAAAATAATGAGAAATTGCAAAAATTGATAACACTATACCGATGGTACCCCAACAAGAGAAAATTGAAGAACATAATCAAAATATAGAACCTAAAATACCAAAGAAAGTAAGGAACAGTCACATTTTTTTAGAGATAATTGGAGACATAAATGAAGGAGTATTGACAAGAAGTTAGGTGAGAACAAGGAATGCTACATGTTTATTATTAGAAATGGAACCCAAAATGGTGAAAGATTATTTGAAAGATGAATATTAGAAACAAGCTATGAAGGAAGAACTGGAACAATTTGAGAAAAAAAGGCTTGGTCACTAGTTCCTAGACCCAAAGGCAAAAATGTTATAGGAATGAAGTGGGTATTTAGAAATAAATTGAATGAAAGTGAAGAAGTGATTAGAAAAAAGGAAAGAATGGTCTATAAGGGTTATGTACATGAAGAAGGGCTAGATTATGGAGAGACATTTGCACTAGTAGCCAAATTGGAAGGAGCAAGAATACTATTAACATATGCATCCTATTAAGGTTTTAAGGTCTATCATATGGATGTAAAATATGTGCTCCTAAATGGAGCACTATAGGAGGAAGTATACATTGAGGAACTATGAGAATATTTAGAATAAATGAGTAGAGGAGGGGGAATTAGTTATCCTCAAGTTGAGATGTATAAAATTAACTCCTAACAAATTCAAAAAATGTAATCAAACTCATCAAATACATTTTTTTGTTAGCATTCAAATTATTCATTCCATTTTAACTCTTTGTTTAGTAAGTGTCAACTACCACAATAATATCACAGTTAACAATAAACTTCAAGATTTAAAAGACTAAGTAGCATAAACATATAAAAAAATACACACAAATGTTTGACATTAGTATTTAATATGGAAACCCAATTTGGGAAAACCCAACAAGTCACATGTTACCACTTTTCACTTTTTTGAAGTGAGCTTAGTTAGGAGCCAACCCTATTAAAGGTTGCCAAAAACACTATTAGGTGTAACCCTATTAGGAGTGACCTTGTTAGAGGTCTTTAGAACATTCCCTTAGAATTTCACCTTGTTAAAAGATTTACAAATGTTTGTTAGGTCAACCTTGATGAAAAGGATTGTAAAATACTACCACAATGACTAGAAATTAACAGCTAGGTTTGATTTGATAACATACAACTCTCTTTACAAATTTAGATCTCTGTTTAGTTCAATAATACTTCATTAACTAGACTCCATCTCTTCAACAACTCAAATCTGCTTGGAAACTCTTCAAGTAATCTTGCACATCAAAAACTTTACACTTCTCCTTTGCAAGTCTATACTCCACTTGTTTCTACAAATTGTAGTCCACATAAAAAAATATCATATACCTCCTTAAATAGGAAGCTTAGATATTTTTCCACTTAAAAATAACCATAGATCTTAGGGTTACTATTAGATTCAATAGAATCAATGAATCTAGCAATCTTTTGTTCTTCTTCTTCTTCCTTCCTGACACTTCTAGAAGTATTCCTCAAATATTAGCCTTTGATATCTCAACTAATATTTTATATGCATAAATAATCAAGCTTATCAATCCTTATTGTCAATACATTTTGATTATTTTGAGAATTTAAGTGCATCAACTACAAGTGTTGACTCTTTCTCAAACTATTAATTTATTGACACTCGATCAGAATTGCATTTTCTTTCTTGCTCATCACTAGACTTTCTTGTTAAGTTTATATTATACAACTCCATCATTACTATCGCTCAACATTCTCTGACTCTTAATCTATATTGATTCTTGGCCAACATTTTTTTTCTTGACACTTCTTAATTTCCTTAATCTTTTGTTTCATATACTAATTGGTTTCTTCACAACTCTTTTTCTTCTCAACTAATCAAATTTATTGCTTATTGTAATGAATAAATATCAGGATTAACTATGAATAGAAATAACAATTACATAAAGATATAACCAATATCAAAGAAATAATAAATCACATAGAAGAGAACACAAGACACAAAGATTTAATATTGTTCACCCAATCCCTAGGCTACATACACCAAACAAAAAGTCCAATATTATTATGATCCAAGGATTACAACCTAATTACAATCCATAATCTCTTATGGCTCAATACCACCACAAGAAGTAATTATCACATCACACCTTATAAAATTCCAAACCCTAAGTCATTTTATAGAAGTTATTTTGCCACTTTAGGGTTAAAATTAGTTATAACATGTTAGCCCAAAATTACTACTAACAAAATAATAATAAACAATACATTATCTTATCAAGTACAAACTTATCAAGTGTTGATTGCAATTTTCACACATTATCACATCTCAACTCAACCTTTCACTAGGTCATCTCATGATCTCTTCTTTTAAAATCTTCTTCATCAATCAAATGATATGCACTCTAGATTGTAATTAAATGTCTTACTAGTAAGGTTTGATATCAATGACAATATAACAATTGTTCCACATTTGTAGTTCCAACAATCTCCCTCTTTGGCATTGATGGAAATAACTTCAAAATTCAACTGTTGGAATGTTTAGAATAATTGAGAGGGGGGCGGAGGTGAATTAGTTATCCAAGGTCCAAATGTATAAATAAAACTTTTCAGTACTTCAACTTATACTTACACATGAATTGATCATTCACTATCTTAAACATATGCATACTGTTGTCCTAGATCAAAAATAACTTTGCAAAAATGTAAACATGAAATACCACAAAGTAAATCACACATTTTGACATAAGGATTTTACATGAAAACTCAATTTGGGAAAAACCACCAGTAACATGATACCAATTTTCACTCTTTTGAAGTGAGCCCTATGAAGAGCCAACCCTATTAAAGGTTACAATGCACATTGTTAAATGCAACTTGGTTAAAGGATTTCAATCACTCTAATAGGAATGAGCCTTGTTAGAGGACTTTAGAATGTTCCATCATAATGTCACCTTGTTAAAGGATTTACTAATGACTAACAGGTCAACTTTATGTTGACAATTTTCCATATGTAGATATGTAAATGTTGTCATTTATGGCAACACATGATGTACATGCTTATAGTAAACTTGGAAATAAAGATACTTAGCTTTTTGGTACATAGAAAATTATCTAAGTATGGAAATGGTTTACAAAATTTTTATTGATTTATGTATAACTTGTTTATATGATGTTATTCTTGAGATAGAAGATATGTGGAGACACTATACATGATGATGATGTGTATAACCTCAAACATCAGTATAGATAGTACAAAAAGAGATATGTAAAATCTACAGGGCAAAAAAATGAAAGGTAAAGGAATTATTTTGTTTACAAAATAATTACTTGAAAAATTAGGGACAACATCCTAGACATGTACTCTATATTGGAAAGTTTATTTTGGTCTTAGCCAACCTAGCAAAAAATTGTGAAAAGGAATAGTATTTATGCAAAGAAATCTTGCAAGATTATTTGGAAGTGACATGCAAAAGTTGTGAATGTGAAGTTTTTTATCATATGTAAAAGAGAATTTTTTGATAATCTAATTTTGTGATTCGAGATTGAGATAAGGTCAACGATCAGCTAAAAGAAGGTACAAAATCCATACTTTTGTATTCAAGTAAATTTAATTTCTTGTTTGGGTAGTGAGCTCTTCTTGTAATTGAAAGTGGATGTTTGGGCAATGAACTTTTCTTGCACACATTGTACCACAACTCCTAATAGGGTTGGAATCTTCTAACAAGGATTTAAAGTCTCCTAACAAGGACTCATATGTATTGAATGAGTTTATAAACTCTTAATAGGGTCCATCCTCTAACAAAGAGCATTTATATTAGTACATAATCTTGTGGGTATCATCTCCACCATGGTTTTCCCTTAGCTAGGATTTCCCTAATTAACAAAATATAGTGTTGTGAGTTCTCTCTATGCATGGTTACTATTATTGTTCAGCATTACTACTTTCTTATGCATGGTTCAAAGTAATTAATAATATCTAGTTGGAAATTTTTTTTTGTAGAATGTTGATTCACCCTCCTCCCCCAGTATTCTCTATTTCTAACAATTGGTATCAGAGAATAGTTACTTAGAAGAGGCTTAACAACTTGAGTAAGATCACTATGGATATAAAACAATTGATGAAGAACCTTGAAGAGGCACTTGAACAAATTTATCTCCTTATTAAAGAAAGAGATAAGCTAAAAGATAGATATAAAGACTCCAAAGTATACATTGGAAAACTAAAGGACAAGATTGAACATCTCAAATCAAAGCCTAAATCTACTAAATCTAAAACTAGTGATGATGAATATTCAAAACTAAAAATAGAGTACAAGATCTTGAAGTATGAATTGAAGATTACCAATCTAAAGTTGAGTTTGAAGAATGATCCTAGCAAAGTTGAATCTGATTTGAAGACTAAAAATTCATATCTTAGAGTGGATCTAGCAAAAAGGACATCTAAATTTGAAACATTAAAATTAGATCATGAAGAACTTCATAAGTACAACATTATTGTGAAAGGCAAACTAACTTAAAGGAATCTACAACTTGAAAAAATTTATTCTAGATGAGAAATTCTTGATGAATCAATGTCAATACAAAGAATTACCTATGATAAGACTGGTCTTGGTTACCTATTTAACATTTTTATGAGGAAACCTAAAAGTGGATCATATTTGAAAGAAAAAGATAAATCTAATGATAAGATAAAATCTAGTAAATATTCTAACAAATATAAAGAAGTTGGACAAGAGAAGTAAACTAAGAAATTGGATGAACTTAAGTAAGTGTAATATCCTAAGGAAACACATTATGAATTTTTAGGTAAGTGTTTTTCATGTAATGAGATAGGTCATATGAAAAGATATTGTACATATAAGTCATTGATGCAGGAGCATCCTAGGCTTTCCTGCAATCATGTGCATTTGTAGGGATTTTGGTTAAGTGTTGAGGAGCATTGAGCTTGGATTTTGGTGGATTTATATTTTCATGCATATGTACATGTTGGATACACCTTAGAGAACCTTTCCTCCTGATTGCATTGAGATTGGATGGATTGAGTTGAAGTTTGAGCTGTTTGAACCTTATTGTTGAAATTGTGTTTTTTTCTAGTTTTTGGGTGTCTCTCGCAAGCTATATAACTAATTATCCTTAATGAATGAGAGGTTAGGAACTTTAGGGATTGAAGAGGGCCTAGATTAATTTCTTTATTCACGAGCAAAAATCCTAATTAATTATAATTTTGGAGGTAAGGAAATTCTCCCAGAGTACCAATTTCTGGCAGTTTTGCGCAACAATTTGTTGTGCAAGACTTCTAGGATGGATGCAAATATTTCCTTGGGGAATCAGAATTTTCTCATTTAATGGGTTATAGATGACCTAAATTAATACCTATTTTTTGAATCACAAGTTCTAATTCAATTAAATCTAGGAGATATGATGATTTTACTCGAATATCGATTTCTGCACATTTAGTTGCTGTTGCAAGCTGACTTGTGGCATTTAATTTATGTACATTTGTATTTAATTTGTGTTTTGGACCAACTTGTGGCTTATATTAGTATAATTAGGGGACTTTTTGATTCTTTTTCATAATTGAGTTGGGATGGAATGAAGGATAGATGTAAATTTGAAGAGCTAGAGCTGCAGCTTAGGAACTAGAGGATCTCTTGGTGGACTTGTGGGTACAAGTGTGGATTCTTCTTGGTGTTCTTATCCAATTATGTATCTAGACTAGATGAGATGGGTTTGTAAGTTGGATCTTGTTGGAATTTATATAATTTATTTTTTAATTACTATTTTCATTTTTCCCTAACTCGAAAGGCCTTACAACCAGGCACATTGCATGTAATCAATTATAGTTTATGAATAAAAGATTGTGAGTTGGTATTAGATCTTGCATTGTTATTGTGTTTCGGCTATGTGGTTATATTTATAGGGGATAGGGAATCTTCTTTAGGGATTATCCTACCTTGCATTGTGTTAGGTGGTATTAGAGTGAAGGTTGTTCTTGAGTGTGTTGACAAATCGCCAAAGCTAAGGCAATTCGTACTAGAATTTGCAAAGAAAGTTGATCTTATGGCTAATTGATCTTCTAGATTGGTGGATTTTTTTCTTAGGGTTTGCAAAAATTTTGGAATATGCCTCCAAAAATATTGGACCCTAGGGAAATTACTGATATTAGTGATGTTGTAGAAGAATAGATCTTAGAGAAGATGAGAGCAGAGTTCAGATCTGAGATTGCATTAATGAAGAGTGACATGATTGTTGAAATTGTAAGTGCTTTAGGTTGTGTAGCTAGGCATGTGGGTACTGAAAGAAGTTATGAGGAATTTGTCAAAGACTTTGAATCTATTGGATCTAGTGGTGAGGATAGAACTAATCATGTGGAGAGACCTATTGGAACTAGGGTTGATCAATTTGCTACACCTGGATCCCAGTTGAAGCTAAAGCATAAGATGAAGGTTTCTAATTTCATAGGTACATTGAATCATGAAGACTTGATTGATTAGATTGGTGAATTAGAAGACTACTTTGAGCTTGAGGATAATGAGGATCCACTCATAGTGAGTTTTTCGAAAACAAAGTTGAAGGGACATGTTGCTCTTTGGTGGAAGAAACTACAAAGAGATAGCGAAAAGGAAGGTGAAATGAAGATCACTAGATGGAGGTTGATGGTGACTAAGTTGAAGGCTAAGTTCATTCCTATTGACTATGAATATGAGTTGTTTAAAAGGTTGTAGAATTTGAAACAAAAGGAAAGGACTGTGAAATATTATATAGATGAGTTTTAGAAGTTGACCATTCAGTCTGGGCATAAAGAATTGTCAAAGGAGAAGGTAGTGTGGTACATTAATGGTTTGAGATTCAATATTCAAGATGAGGTTGGTATGCTGAATATTTCTTTAGTTGAGGATGCTTATCAATATCCTTTGAGAGTAGAGGAGAAGCTAAAGAGGAAAAATCAAGGTAGTTCCTAAGGGAAGAAGAAGTAGGATAGTTCGGCACAAGATAAACAAAAAGTAGAAAGTGAACCAAAACTTATTGAATAGAAAATAAGGATAGGTGGAGGTGGGTTCAAAGGTAATTATTTCAAGTGTGGTCAAGAAGGGCATAGATCTTTTGAATATCTAATTAGGAGGACAATTATTGTTGTGAATGAAGTTGTAGTCCAGGATAGTCACCCTAAGAAAAGAGAGAGTTTGATAGCTTGACGAGTAATGATTGGTGAGAGAAAATTGAATTTTTGTTAGAGGACTAGTTTGTTCAAGACTTGTTATAAGTCTGGTGGAAAAATCTACAAGGTGATTGTGGATGGTGACAATATTGATAACCTTGTTGCTGAAGAGATGCTTCAAAAAATTGGTTTGAAGTGAATAAGACATCCTTATCCTTATAAGATTGGCTGGTTGCAAGATGAGCATGCTTTGGAAGTGAGGAAGTAATGCCCTTGTTGATTTCTAGATTGGGTAGTATAAGGATCAAGTGTTGTGTGATATTGTGGATATGAATAGTTGTCATGTGTTACTTGGTAGACCTCGGTAGTATGATTGTAGGGCTATGCATGATTGTGTTAGGAATGTGTTTACTATTAGAAAGGTGGTAGGAAGTTTTTCCTAATTCCTTTGTAGAATGAAGAGCTTGGTAGGAGGAACCTAAGTATTGGCAGCTAAGTTGAGTTGGTAGATTCTGAGAAGGTTGGAGATTAGTATGGAAAGTAGACCCATGGAACACTTATGGTGGATGTGAAAAAGAAGAATAAAAAAAGGGAAAGAGTGTGCAAGTTGAAGACTTGGAGGACATGTATGTGAAGAACTAGTTTGAGATTTATGTGTTGAATCATAGAAGATGTTCTTCCAATTACTAGATCATCTTTTTAACCTAGGGTGTCTAATGCAGGAGCATCCTAGGCTTTCCTACAATCCTACATGTTTGGAGGGATTTTGGTTAAGTGTTGAGAAGCATCAAGGTTGAATTTTGGTGGAGTTATGTTTTCATTGTTATGGATGTGTTGGAGACACATTGGAGAACCTTTCCTCATGATTGCATAAAAATTGGATGGATTGAGTTGTTTGAACCTTGTTGTTGAAACTATATTTTTTCTACTTTTTGGGTGTCTATTGCAGGCTATATAACTAATTATCCTTAATGAATGAGAGGTTTTACACTTTAGGGTGAAAATATCCTAGATTACTTCCTTTTTTTAAGAGTGAAATTTCTAATTCATTATAGTTTGGGAGATATGGAAATTCTCCTGGAGTATCAATTTCTAGTAGTTTTGCATGATAGTCTATTGTGCGTGGCTTTTAGGATGGATGTACACTTTTTCTTAGGGAATTAGCCTTTGTGCATTGAAGGTTTGTATAAGATCCACCTATGGTTCAAAGAACAAGTTCTAATTCAATCAGATCTAGGAGATATCATGATTTTAATCAGATATAAATTTTTGGACATTTAATTGTTGTTGCAAGCTGACTTGTGGCATTTAATTTATGTATTTGTATTTAATTTTTTTTCTAGGATGACTTGTGGCTTATATTGGTATAATTAGGGGTATTTTGGTGTCTTTTAGTCATAATTGAGTTGGGATGAAATGAAGGAAAGATGCAAATTTGAAAAGCTAGAGTGACTGCTTAGGAACTAGAAGATCTCTTGGTGGACCTGCAAGTACAAGTGTGGTTTTTTCTTGGTGTTCTTATTCAATTGTGTATCTAGACTAGCTAAGATTGGTTTGTAAGTTGGATCTTGCTTGATCTTGTAGAACTAATTTTTTAATTGTTGTTTGCATTTGGCCCTAACCTAAAAGGCCTTATAGCTAGGCATATTGAATGTAATCAATTATAGTTTATGAATAAAGGATTGTGAGTTGGTATCAGATCTTGCATTGTTATTGTGTTTCCACTATGTGGTTATATTTTTGGGGGCTAGGACATCTCCTTTTAGGATTGTCCTACCTTGCACTACATTAGTCATTTAATCATATTATGAATATTTATTGTCATAATTGTCATGGTATTGATCATAAAGAAATTGATTGTAAGAAGCCTAAATATGATAATGATGAAAGGAATAGTAGAATGTTTGGAAATACTAACTCTATAGATAGAAGATCTAATGAGAGGACATCAAGAGAAAGAAGAACTTATAAATAAAGAAAGAAGATTCTGTGCTATAAGTGTAACAACTTTGAAGACATAGCCCAAAATTGTCAAGTAAAGGAAGATCGTGTGCTATAAGTGTAATAACTTTGAACACAGAGCCCAAAATTGTCAAACAGCTATTGATCAACAAAATCCTAGAAGCAAAACCCCTGTATGTCATTTATGTGACAAATTCAGACATAGAGGAAAGTATTGTAGAATGGACAGAGGTAACAATGAAAGAAATTTTGGAAATAGAAGCAAAAATGGAAGAAACTTCAAAAATGATAGAAGGAATCATGAAAGAAACTTCAGAAACAAAAGAAACAATGGAAGAAACTTCAGAAATGATAGAAGGAATCATGAAACTAACTCTAGAACTAAGAAAGATAATGAAGATCAAATAAATTTAGTTAGTGAACTTCAAGAAGAACTTGATGAGACTTTTGTAAAGAAAAGTTAGTTGATGCAACAAAGAAAGATTAAGTAAGGAATTGAGTTTGATTCAAGCAAGCTTGTTCACAACACCAAAATTTGAAACTTCATTTAGATATTGAACTATGAGTAGTGAGGTTGAGAAAAGATGTATCTAGATGATTTTATATTGTAGCTAAAAAACACTTGAAATTTGGAGCTTATCGGAACAAGTTACGAAAGAATTAAGAGTTTCTGTTACAATAGAGAAAGCTTATTCTATGATAGAAGATGGAACTATGTTTTCAAAGAAAATTTTGTGTAGAAATTTTTTTTAGAGTGTTTTCATGATGAAAGGAAGCTATGATTAACCTCAGGTAGCATTTGAAGATCAGACAGATGATTTTGAGCAGATATTTGTTTTCAGATTAAAATTAGCAACATTTTTTATTTAAAAAAATACACAATTAATGCAAGTTCAAGTTGGATAAATAGAGTACAAACTTTATTATTTACACATTGTGATCATCTCATTAGCTTAGAGAACTTATAATTGATTTGTTGAAGCAATTTTGAGCAAAACCCTATTTTGAAAAAAGGTATTTTATCATTTTTTGCACAAGATTTCTTTGATAAATCTCTATTTGGTGAAATCATGGATATGTTAGTAGTTCATAATGTTGAGGATATTGAGAGACCCAAATTAAAGGTTGTACGTGTGAAACCTTTAGAAGGAAACCTTAATTAAGCTCTATCAACAACTCCAAACAACATAGTATATTTGGAAGACATAGGAAGTTATTTAACTTGCAAGTTTGAAATTATTGGAAGTGAATTTACAAACAAGGATATGGAAATTATTTTCAACCATGATATTCCTATGAAGCCAAGATTTGAACATCTAAAGGATTTAGACTTATTAAGATATCATTTCTATTGTGAACTTGACAATGAAGAATGGACTCAGATCATATTGAGTAGAATTCATAATGGAAAGTTATGGATGGGAAATAATGTAGTTGAGAAAAAGGTTGAAATTTATACTAAGGTAGTTTATAATGATAAGGAAATGTTGGTCAGCACCATGAGACAACATGATGTGAGATTCTTGAGCAGAATCATTGCATATTCTATTTGTGCAAGTTCTAAGAGTGATGAGTTGTTAGTAGGCTTTATCTATGCAGCCTACAAGATTTGTGTTGAGAAAGAACAAGTGAATTTGAGTGAGATTTTGAGAGTGCAACTCCTTGAGAATTTGGAAAAGATTAAGCGAACTAAGAATAGTGTATTTAGATTTTAATCACTAATCAATCATATTTTCTTTCATGTACTTAAAAGATTTCCATTTCTATCATTTACTGAGATTATGAGTAGTGAAAGTTATACTATGGATAAGATAACAGATGTATACAGAATGCATCCTATAGATAAAATCTTGGATAGTGACAATTTGATTATGAGAACATTCTAGAATGAGATGAAACAAAGATTCAAATTTCTCACCTACAATTGTTGATAGTTTTAAGGATGATATATGCTTTATGGTAGATATAGATCTAACACATACTAAAGTAGTAGAACCAAGGGAAACATTTCTTGAACCCTTAGGTTATGAATTGAGTGATGATGTAGCTATTGGTTACATTGATCTATTGTTGAAATCTAAAAAGGACTAGGCTTCATACATATTTGGAACTTACGAAGAGTTAACTCAGTCAGCTTATCAGACATCTTTAGAAAAAGAATCTCATAAGAAGGTTGAGATAATGATGAAGAAAGCATTGATTAAGGCTGATATGTCAGAAGAAGAATCATAGGTAGTGAAGCAAATTATCTTTGGAATTAAAAAAATTGGTGAACAAGGTGTGATGTAACACCTTTATCAGTTGGTCAAGCATCAAGTGTATCTATTGTAGTAGCTCCTACAAAACACAACATTCCATATTCTATTGTATCAGTCGAGAAACCAAGTGAACCCAAAAGGAAGTTTGAAAGGTTAGTAGAAGTTGAGACCCACAAAGCAAAGAGAGTTAAGCAACTAGCTACAAGACCTAAGAAAAGAAAGAAAACATTATTGACAATTAAAGACTCCAGTGAGGAAGATGATGAGGAACAAGAAGTTAAACAAATAGAAAAGGTTATTATATCTAAGTATCCAATAGGTAAAACAAGGTAACCTTGGAAAATCAAAGATAGAAAAGATTAACATAGCTATATCCAATGAATGAAACTTTATGCAAATGAATAAGTTTTATGATTTGTACAATGATATTGAGAAAGAATAGATTGATATCTCTATTGTAAGATATATGATTCTTAACAATTTAAAACTTGAAGACATTGAAGGCATTGTGAATTAGAATGTCTATGACAAACTTATAGCAAAGAAAGTATAGTTCATGAAGAAGTCATGAAACTTCAGAAATCCATGATAAGAACTATGTGTAGAACTGATGATGAATAAGAAAGCAAGAAATTGATGAATAATCTAGCACTTTACTTACAAAGTAAGATGAAGCCATTTATATTTATGGGAGATGAGAAGAATGTTATAAGTGAAATAGCTGCAACCATCAACTAGATGATGTATGAATCGAAGGCAACACCTACCTATAGGTGCATTTTCAGTACACCATTTTAAAAACTTTTAAAGTTTCTTCCCATAAAGAATTTCTCAAAAAATTGTTCCCAGTATGCTTAACAAAGTTTCTATGAAGGATTGAATTATTTCTGGGTCCAAATATACAAATGTGGAAGCAAATAGAAGTCAAAGTTCATTTTTCCACCATGGAGAAGCACTTTTCTAATTTTCTGCAATGGAGTAGTCAACTTGGGATTTTCCACCAAAGGAAAAATGAAGTGTAGTGGAAAATTCATTTTCCACTGTGACTTTCGTAGTCATTTTCTAATTTTCTGAAATGGAGTAGTCAACTTGGGATTTTGCACCAAAGAGAAAAAGCAGAGTGGAAAACTCATTTTCTGCTGCACCTTTCGCAGTTATTTTCAAATTTTCCATTGGAGAAGCACTTTTTGAATTTTCTGCAATGGAGTAGTCAACTTGGGATTTTCCACCAAAGGGAAAAAGAAAAGTGGAGAACTCATTTTTTGCTACACCTTTCACAGTCATTTTCAGATTTTCCATTGGAGAAGCAAATGTTTCATTTTCCACCAAAGGGAGAAGCATAGTGGAAAACTCATTTTCCACTACGCCTTTCGCAGTCAAAGTTCAGTTTTCCACATGAAGAGAGAAAAGGAAAATCTCAATCCATAATGAAGGTATATGGGGTCTAGCATCAAGATTACTCTAGAAAAATAATTTGTGAATCAATCTACATCAAAATTGTACCCACTACATGGAAATGGAAAATTCATTTTTCACTGCGCCTTTCGTAGTCAAAGTTCAATTTTCCACAAAAGGGAGAAGACCAAAATTAGATTTCCACTATAAGTATTCCAAAGAATTTCTCTCAAATTTCAGCAAAGAATTAACATTGTAAGCATGCAAGATAACATTTTTGCAGATTGAAGACATGGATTATTGAGCATTGAAAGAAGAATAGCTAGAAACTTTATTTTATTAATTCTGATTTTGTAGTAGTCATATAGAGCAGAATTTAGAAGTTCATATCTTTTGACTCATTAATTATTTTTCCGATCGCTCCAGTCAAGATGAAGATAACTAAGTTTGGTAGAGCATATACAGAAATGAGCTCGATCCAATGGTGGAATAAAAATATATGCCCCATGAAAAATGACTCATTTTTACTTGGCAGTAGTATTTATTTTGCTGTCCGCTCAACAAAGGAAAGAGTTTGATATTGATTTAACATATTTAAATGTCAATTGTTAAAATATAATTTAAATATGTTAATATCTATCGTTATTAACTTTAAAAGTTAATAAGAATATCAATTTTCAAAAGAAAAGGATGAGAATTCAAAGAGACAAGAACTGAAAAGTCACCCGAGGAAACCAAACGGTTGCTAGAGAATGTATTTATTGTAGAACCTTTTCATTTGTAAGGGTTCTTCTTTTCTGCAAGAGTAGGTATTGCTGGAGTAGAGGGGAGAGAGTAGTTTATTTTCATGCATTTCATTTCCTGTGTTTAAGGGATTTTGTATTTGGATTTTTGTAATGGATTTGGCAAAGGAATTGTGAGCAAATAAAGTCAGAGTATTTTTATTTGTGGTGTTCAATACAAAGAGGTTTTATTCTAAATCAGAGTATTTGGTTATTACTTTTTTGGATTATAATCAATCAGAGCATGGTCATATTCAGTTTTGAACACTTTCTTACATCTTGAGTCAAATGGCAAATGGGTTGTAAATTAGAGTATTTTCAACTGTTCCTATTGCAAAGATTCAGATATTTAATCTTCTTTTCATTCCAGTTTCATTGCATTTACATTTACAACATTCATATTGCATTATTGGTATCAAGAAGTCATAGGAATTGTGGGTTCTTGGCATTGGCTAGATTTAGGAGTTAAAATCTGCCTGAGTTAGTTCTATCTGGGACTAGCTTGGTTTTCCCTCTTTCGTTCTCAAGTTAAGAACATACCTAATTAGTTTAGGAACAAAAAAATTCATTGAATATCATTGATAAGGGAATTGTACCTTTCAATTTAGAGGAAATCTATCAACCTCATGATAGATTATCCAAATGTTGGTATCAAATTGTTTCTGACAGGTTTGGGCATTTAAGGGTTACATTGGAAAGAACAATTTGTTTACCAACACTACCATAGTAGAGAAAACATTGGAAGTATTAGTAAGTGGTGATACAATGAAAATTGATCAAACTAATATTATTATTAGCATTGAAGATGATCCTTTTAATCAGCCCAAGTCCCATTCCAAAAACATTCAAGATTAGTTAAAACTGATTGAGAAAGAGAAAAGGCAGTTAGAAGAGGAAAATAATAGGATTAATGAAGCCAAGTTGGAATTGTTTGAGGTGGATGAGAAGTAGAAAGAAGAAAATAAGAGGAGAGAAGAGGAAAAATAGAAGAATCTAGAAGAAGAAAAGAAAGAATAGGAAATGAAAGAAAAAGAGGAGGAAAGAGAAGAGAGAAAAGCAAGGGAGGCAGTAAAGAAGAAGCAAAATGATGATGAGACTAAAGCATCTAGCTCATCCACTCTACTATCTCTTTTCGGCCTTACAGGTTATGATGATGACCAATCTAACTTGATCTCATCCTTGAAAAAGTTAATTAAGAAGAACAGGAAAGTCAAGAGTCTATAGAGAGCATTAATAGAGGTGATTGATAGACTGCACAGTACTCTAGCAACCAAACATACATAAGTAGACCTCGAATAGAGAGCCAAATTAGTAGTAAAATCATTTGATGATGAATTTACTAATTTTTTGAATGTTAAAGATTCTAAGACACAAATTGCTTATGATGCTAATATTTTTAGCATTGTTTGTCAGAATATAAAGAATGATTTGTTGAGTCTTGATACTTATATCAAGGAACTCTAAAGATGTCAACAAGGTGGCAAGATATTGTCCATCAAATTTACTTTATATCATAGGTTGAGTAAATTTTTGGATAATAAGATGGAAGGGAAGTTGAGTGAGCTAGAAGTTTTGACAAGTCAGTTTTAGCAACCCTCTAGTAGAGTTGATGATTATGAAGGACAAGTTCTCGGTGTTTACATTGACATCAGGAAACTGCAACTTGAGAAAGAGATTTTTTTTAGAAGATTACTAGATTTTAGAGAATCTATAGCTCTAAAACTATTAACTATTAGGAAACAATTGGAGGAATGTGTTAAAGAAAAGGACACTTATTCCAATTTCATAAACTCTAACCTTAATGTAGTTGAAATTGCATCATATGCCTTAGGTGCAATTCTCACTATTGTTGAAGTAGTCAAGGACACATGGGTGAAAGGTATGGATAGTCTAAAGGAAAATTTTGATGATTGTATGAAGATGATATTAGCTTGAGGCAACGAGACTAAAATTTTGACAATTTTTGGACATTTTGACCTTTGTCATTGATGTCAAAGGGGGGCAAATTGTATGAAAAATTGTAAGCAAGTTATGCATTTTTTAGTCATGTAAAAGGAGGAGCATTTGTAAGATGAAGTATTTGTATAGATGGTAAGTATAGTAATGTTGTTAATTTTTGGTAAAGAAGTTTTAGATACTTAGCAAATTTTCCCACTTTGTTGCCATCAATGCCAAAGGGGAGATTGTTGAAAATTGGCCATATGTAGATATGTAATGTTGTCATTAATGGAAACACATGATGTACATGCTTATAGTAAACCTTAGAAATAAAGATACTTAGCTTTTTGGTATTTAGAAAATTGTCAAAGTATGGAAATGGTTTACAATAGTGTATTGATTTATGTATAACTTGTTTATGTGATGTTATTCTTAAGAGAGAAGATATATGGAGATAGTATACATATTGATGATGATGTGTATAACCTCAAACATCAGTATGTATAGTATAGAAAAGAGATATGTAAGATCTACAAGGCAAGGAAATTAAAGGTAAAGGAATTATTTTATGTACAAAATAATTACTTGACCAATTAGGGACAACATCCTAGATGTTTACTCTATATTGGAAAGTTTATTTTGGTCTTAGCCAACCTAGTAGAAATTTTTGAAAAGGCATGGTATTTATGCAAAGACATCTTGCAAGATTATTTGAAAGTGACATGTGAAATTTGTGTATCATATGCAAAAGAAATTTTTTTGATGGAGACACAACCAAAGACAAGAATGAACACATAGGAAAAGGGAAATATTATTATCAATGAAAAATTCCCTATGGGCTTACAATAGTATGATTCTAGAGAAAGAAATCCTCAACACAATACCTTCTCTCTAACTCCACTAAGAGCTGCCTTTATAATGCTAGAAATATTGTTGCCTTTATAATGCTAGAAATGTTCTTAAATAAGCCCCAAATGGTTTAGGGTTAGGAATAAATTTTATAATATTCTAGTTGGCATCCACTGCCAAAATAGAAGGTTCAAAAAATCATGTTAGAGGTCGGTGTAAAATTAGAAGAATCCAAAAATGGTAGTCCAACTTTTGAGAGGCATAACTTTTGAACTGTAACTTCGATTGATGAACCATATAAATTTCTAGAAAGCTTTTGAAGTGCTCTACAACCCTATGGACTAACTTCACTCGTCGCCCATTTTTGACCTTGTACAAGGCTATTTAGTGCCCCATATTTGACTTTGAAGTGCTCTTAGGTCTTTAGGAAAATTAAAATTATAATAACTTTCTAATCGTAAAGCCTTTTGACCTGATTCTTTTTCTAGAGTGTTTTAAATTATAAGTACAATCATCTCTCCAAATTATACACCCTCCAACTCATCATAATTTTGGCTCAATTACAAAATAAATCATTTTCTACATTTACACATATCCCAAGGTGCATAAAAACTAATAAAACTCTAACCCAGAAAACTAATAGTGGAACTGTGAGAGTTGGAACCTTTATTTGACCCAAATGTGTATCCAAAAATGAAAACACACTAAATAGAAACTATCTCTAAGCATATTTTTGGGTAATAGAGGATTGCCCTTACACCACTGGATGCTCCTGCATCATTTTTTGATAACTTGATTTTGTGATCTGACATCAAGCTAAGGTCAGAGATTAGCTAAAAGAAGTTACAATATCCATACTTCTATATTTTAGGAACTTTAATTACTTGTTCGGGTAGTGAATACTTCTTGTAATTCAAAGTGCATGTTTGGGTAGTGAGCTCTTCTTGCACACATTGTACCACAACTCCTAATAGGTTTCAAATCTCCTAACAAGGATTCAAAGTCTCCTAATAAGGACTCACATGTACTAAATGAGTTTATAGACTCCTAACAGGGTCCATCCTCTAACAAGGAACATTTATATTAGTACATCATCTTGTGGGTATCATCCCCACTAGGGTTTTCACTTGGTCAAGGTTTCCCTAGTTAAAAAAATATGGTGTTGTGAGTCCTCTTTATGCATGGTTATTGTTACTACTTAACATTTCTTGTTTACTTTCTTATGCATGGTTCAAAGTGATTAATAATATCTAGTTGGCAACAAAATTTTGTACAATATTGGTTCACCCCCCCCCCCCCCCCCCCCCCCCCCCAATATTCCCTATTTCTAACACCTTAGTCCAAAGGATTTATCTATACTAATACAATTTTTAGAGAGTAATAGAAGGACTTGATCTAATAATAAAACAACTCACTTTTAGATTACATATCTCACATTCATTCCTCCATTCTTCTTGGCATTCATCTTCATCATCTCTAAGAACTTGGTCACCCTTCAAGAACTCATCTCCTTAAGCCTTCTTGCTTATTATTCCATATTTATACTCTTCCCTTTGGCCAACATATGAAGCAACACCCTAAACTTATTGTCCTTCTCAGGTTCTCACACATGACATAGTTGCTTTTGGCCTGCTATCTCCTTACATAGAGAATTTAGGTATTTTTCCACTTAACCACAATCGTCCATTCTAAGGTTAGGTAAAATTCATTGAATCTACCCATCTTTCCATTTTATTCCCTTTTGGAAACTTCCTTTACAATCCTCTTTGAATTTGTCTCAAAATGGTTTATCTTGAATTTTGTGCCACCAGCTCATCATAGTTATCTTCCAAATGCTTCACACAATTCAAGAAATCCACTTTGTCAACTTAGATTTGTCAAATCTTTAATCTAACTCATTTTACTAGCACTTAGCAATAACACTCTATTTTCTCAACAAATACTATCTTTTGATGCTCGACCAACACTAGGTTGCTGAACATACACTAAGTCTTTATTGGTGCTTAGCACATACTAAACTTTCTTCACTCAGTACCAGCTATATTTCATTTTTCTCAGTACATACTAAACTTACTACTCGGCTTTAACTAATTTTTTTCTTTGCCTGCATTGACTTTTCTCGGCTTCTACTATTTACTTAGCTAGGCTTGGTAGACGCATTTCTTTACTTAGCCTTCTTTTATTCTTTTCTCAAGTATACTTTCATTATAGCCTTAAGTAGATAAACAATACACTATATCATCAATGTCTTGCTTGGTCTTAGCACTCCTTTTATACACCATATAACTCAACCTTTCTCTAGGTTCTCTTGTTATTCTTTCTTTTCAAACCCTCTTATTTAAACAAATGATAGAATTCAGACCAAATTAAGAAATTGTCTCACCAACAAGTAGTAGGTTTAACATCAATAACAAAATAATGCTTGTTCAGTGACTTAAATCACAACTACATTTTGTTGCTTGGGCATCACTAAAATTTCTTGCTCATTTTACACTATGCAACTCAGTCATTACTATTGCTCAACATTCTTTGACACTCTATCAATATTTATTCTTGGCAAACATTATTTTTCTCAAAACTGCTTAAGTTCCTTAATCTTCTATTTCATATACTAATTGGTTGCTTTACAACTCTTTTGCTTCTCAATTGATCTTCTTTATTGCTTATTGTAATGAATAAATGTTAGGATTAACCACAAATAGAAATAACAATTACATAAAAATATAACCAATATTAGAGAAATGATAAATCATACAGAAGAGAATACAAGACACAAATATTTAATGTGGTTCACCCAATCCCTAGGCTACATCCACCAAATGAGTCCAATATTATTATGATCTAGTGATTTCAACCTACTTACAATCACTTATAGCTCAATACCACCGCAAGAAGAAATTATCACATCACACCTTATGATATCCATAACCCTAAGTCATTTTATACAATTATTGTTTTCACTTTAGGGTAAAAATTAGTTACAACATGTCGGCCCATAAATGCTAATAAAAAAGCTCCAAAAATAGTACTAATAAACTAATAATAAGAAACACAATATCTTGTCAAGTACTAAATTATCAAGTGCCCATTGCAATCCCAACACATTATCACATCTCAACTCAACCTTTAACTAGGTCATCTCATGATCTCTTCTTTTTAAATCCACTTCATCAATCAAATGATATGGCACTCTACATTATTAGTAAATATCTTACCAATAAGATTTGACATCAATGACAACATAAAAATTGTTCCACATTTGCAGTTCCAATAGTCTCCCACTTTGGCATTGATGGAAATAGCTTCAAAAGAAAATATCTTCCAAGTTTCCATGCAATCCAAAAAGTAACCAACACCTCAAGTGTTTCACTACTTGAAGCCCCTATTTTAATTATGTTCTATCTTTCTTAGTTTCATTCTAATTCTCATCCATCATCTCAAGTATACTCCCTCTAGATATTAGCTTCATGTTCTCATCATCTTTTGTATCACTCCCTCTTTCTCATAGATTTCTCTCATCAACTAGCCATGGTAATTGCCATATATTGACCTCTTTCTTCTAGCTTTCTCTCCATCTTTGAAAATAATGCCAAAGACATTTCAGTCACCAAATCAAGTTCATTTACAAACATCTCTGTTCTTATAAAAATATCATCTATAGTATTCCTTCTTTTGTTATCATGTAACAATTTTTGTTTCAGCTCTAGTCACTGCTTCTCATCACTTCACACATTTAGGAAGATCCTAATGTGTGATCACTTGCATCAATATGTAAGATTTTATGATAACAACATCTGATGCAATGTTACATCTCTTCTTAGTTTGTTTCAGTTAGGGGAATGACCCTAACTTACCTCTTAATTATGCATGTGCTTCTTTAGGTAGTGCCTTAGTGAATATGTCAGCTATCTGCTATGTTGTGTATTCACATATTCAAGCCTCACTTCTTTATCTTGCACTAACTCTCTCAAGTAATGATACTTGATTTCAATATGATTTGTCTTTGTATGCATAATAGGATTATTTTTAATGTTTATAGCACTTGTATCATCACAATATATCACTAGAGGTTCAATAATCTCTTCCTTCATACCTTTCAACAACTATTTGATCCAAACAATATTTGAACAATTCATTGTTGCAACAACATACTCAACTTCTATTATAGATTTATAGTTATGCTTCTTGCTTGTCCAAGAAATCAACCTCTTTCCTAGAAAGAAAGTTCCTCCACTAGTGCTTTTTCTATCATCAACATTACCAGCCAAATCAATAGTTTATATACTATTATCTCAAACTTGTCATTCTTCTTGTACCATAAGCCATATTCTTTTGTCCCTTTCAAATATCTCATTATTCTTTTCACAACCATCGTACAAGTCTCCTTAGGATTAGTAGAGAATTTTGCAGCTATTCCAACTACTAATGCAATGTCAGGTTTTCTATGAACAACATATTGCAATTTTCCAATCATTGATATGTACAATGTTTGATTTACATCTACACAATTATCATTCTTTGAAAGTTCATGTCCAGTGGTCATAGGTGTCCCAATTGGTCTTGAATCTTCCATAATAATAAAAAATTAGTATCTCCTTGATATACTTTCATTGTATAATGTATATTCCTCTTTTCTTTTGATAGACTTGTAAACCAATAAATAATTTAATCTCTCCAAACATTGACATCTCAAACTCTTTCTTAATTTCATTTGCAAGTTTTTTACACTATGAATCTTGTCCTCCAAATATGATATTATCAATAAAAATTTCAGCTAACAATACCTTGTTCTTAGATTCACTTTTTAGATATTAATTACCATTGTCATTAGTTCTTACAAAACCAATATTTACCATATAAGTATGTTACATTTCATACCATGCTCTAAGGGATTTCTTCAAACTATACAAAGTATTGTGTAAATTATATACCATGTTTCTTTTGCTAGGCTCAACAAGTCCTTTAGGTTGTTCAATTTAGACTCCTTCCTCTAGTATACCATTTAGAAAATTAGACTTCGCATCCATTTGATAAACTTTGAAACCCTTGTAACAAGCATATGCAAGAAGAGTTCTTACTCCTTCCAACCCTACAACTAGAGAAAAAGTCTATCCATAGTCAATTCCTTCTTCTTGTGCATATCCCTTGCAAACTACTCTTGCCTTGTTCCTTGTGACTTCACCATTTTCATTCAAGTTGTTTCTAAATAACCATTTTTTTTCAATCACACTCTTGTTCTTTGGTATGTTACAAGTGTCCATGTCTTGTTCTTTTTAATTTGATCAATTTCCTCATTCATATGTCTTGTCTAGTCTTCATTCTCAAGTGCATCCTTAACTATTATAGGTTCAAGCTCACACAACAGACATGTATTATTCTTCAATTTGTTTCTTTTCATAACTCTTGAATCTTTATCTCCAATTATTTGATCTAGTGTATGTTGTCTTCTTACATATTTTGGTAGGTCTTCTTACTTCTTGTGGTAATTTAGTTGTTTTAGTGTGCTTAGTCTCCTCATGTCCCTCTTGCTATATCTTTGGCTATATCATAGGTTCATTCATTTGATGTTTGGTAGTTACTGCATATTTCTTGACTTCTACATTATGACACTTGAAAGGTTGTTGTTGCTTGACATCACTCCTTTATGTAGAGTTGACAATGTCCTCAATCTATATCACTTCATTTGATCTCTCAAGTTTAGGCATGCTACTAGGTTCTCCTTCATAGACATATACAAAATTTATCCAATCTTTAGGTTCCTTCTTGCATTCAACTTCATTATTTTCTTCAAATTCATCAACTGTAACATTTACACTTTTTACAATCTTTCCAGTATTGGAATTTAAACACTTATATGCCTTACTCTTTGTGGAATACCTAGGAATATGCCTTCATCACTTTTTCCATCAAATTTAGGTTTCCTAGTATCTTTCACAATATAACATTTTCTTCCAAAAACTTTGAAGTAATTCACATTAGGTGCAAGACCATACCAAAGTTCAAAAGGAGTTTTATTAGTACCTTTCTTGAGTTTTACTCTATTCAAGGTATAAACAATCATACTTGTAACTTCTCTCCAAAATTTGTGTGAGACATTCTTCTCCATCATTATTTTTCTTGCTCAATCCATAATAGATCTATTCCTTCTTTCAGCTATACTATTATGTGGCGGAGTTTTAGGTGCATACATATTCCTTATGATACCTCTATCATTGCAAAATATGTTGAATTCTTTAGATTTAAATTCTCCTCCTCTGTCAAATCTCAAGCATTTCAAACTCTTACCTATTTCTTTTTCAACTCTAGCCAAATACTACTTAAACATTTGAAAAGCATCATATTTATCTTTAAGAAACATCAAAATCATCATCCTAGAGTAGTCATCAACAAATAAGATAGATTTGGACTCTAATAGGACCACATAAATCAAAATGAACCAATTTCAAAACATCATCAGAAGAGTAAACTTTTTTCTTGAAGGTAGACTTTTCCATTTTTCCCAATTGACAATTTTTGCACATCACCTTATCAATTTTACTTAGCTTTGGCAATCCTCTTACTCTCTTCTTCTTACTAATGTCAACAACATTATCAAAGTTCACATGACATAATCTCCTACATCATAGCCAAACATCTTCAAATTATGCAAACAAACAAGTTTCTGATAGAATTAGGTGAAAAACTAATCTCCCAAGAACACCTGCATGCATAAACCTGTCACATGGATGAAGCAAAGAACAGAAGCAAGGAAAAATCAAGGAGGCCAAAAAGCCAGATCCATCTTATGGACATGCAAAGAGCAATATCACATATAATCCAATAAGTGAATGAATAAAATACAAAGAGGTGAATCCTTATAAAGGAATCACGAAACCCGAAAAGGGAAACTAAAGCCTAAAAAAGCTAGGGTTGCACAATATAATTAATAAAATATTAATTATATGCACCTACAAGATAGCTTAAGAAAACTAGAGTAATAGGTAACTTAATTAATTAAATCAAAGTGATTTAATTAATAAGTTAGAACAAATAATTACTCTAACAGTTTCATTAGATAGGTCTAGATAGAACAAGTTACCTCTAGTTTTCTCTTCACCTCCAATTAGTTCACTAGTAGCATCAAGATCTTTTCTTTCCTATCTTGAAACTTAACATTATAACCTAAATTGATCAATTGTGTCACATTCAATATGTTATCTTTCAGACCTTCAGCCCAATATGCATTATCAAATTTGATCTTATCATTTAGCTTAATTGATCCTTTTCCTTTCACATAACATGATGCATCATTTCTAAACTTGACACTACTTCCACTATAATGTACTAGCTTATCACACTTACTTGTGTCACCAGTCATGTGATGTGAACATCTACTATCAATTATCCATCTATCATTCTTTCTTAAATTTAACATTAAAGCATTTGTCTCATGTATTACATCATCATATTCATATTTCATAGAAACATAGACAACTTCTTCATCATTTTCATTAATATCACTATCAGTAGTTTCTTTAGCAATGTAATAGGATTTCTTACCTTTTCACTTGTAGCCTCTATTTCCTTGATTGTCTCTATTATCTCTCCTTGCTTGTTATTGACTATCATTTGTTTCATCCTTTTCTTCTTTGTAAGGACACCTTGCTACAATATGAAAAACCTTATTACATGAAAAATAATAATAGGGAGTTTACCTTTTTATTTTCCATTTCCTCTTGGTAGCCTTTTGGCCAATAATTCCTCAAGTTCATCATCTAATTCAATGTCATTGTTCACATGCTTTCTTTTCTTCTTTCCTCTAGACTCATCCAGAGTAAGTTTTTCTTTGAAAGAAATTTCAACATTAATTGGTGTGTAGTTAACAAAATTTTCCAGCTCAAAGGTTGTGAGTCTACCAACTAAACTAGCTAATGTTAGATCATTACTAGGTGTACATCTAAGTTCTTATATTTTAGAAAATCTAATAGGATAGATAGGAAGTATAGTTCTCAATACCTTTCTGATCAATGTTTCCTCGTATATGATACCACCAACACCCTTGATAGCATTTAACACTTCTTTGATTCTCCCAACATATTTTTCCACATTCTCTTCTTCCTTCATCTTCATTTCATCAAACTTTCCTCTAAATTTTTTTTGCCTTGGATCTTAATGTATTTGTATCTCCTCCATGGATCAATACCAACTTGTCCCATACTTCTATAAATTCATAATAGCTCAGGGAGGATGCAAGATCAATAATCATGTGGTTATGCTCTTGTTTCTAGATTTCATTTTCTTAATTGTCATAGGTCTAGGACCCTTAATGTATTCATTTTGCAAATTGTAAAGTGTAGAATATCCAATACTAGATAGATGCAACTTCATCAACCTTTGACATGCAGAGAAGTTCTCCTTCCTCAAATTTGGTACCTCCCTCTTATACATCTTGATCTTTAACTTTAATTCCTTCAGAATTTCACATAAGAACCAAAGATTTGATACCAATTATTAGAATATTTAGAATAACTAAGAGGGGGTGAATCAGTTATCCTTAGGTCTAGATGTATAAAATAAACTTTTAACAACTTAAGAAAACTTAATCAAACTCATGAAATAAAATTGTTCATCAGCATTCAACCCATTTATTCCATTTTATCTCTTTGCTTCGTAAGTGCTAACTAGTAGAATAATATCATAGTTAATAATAAACTTTGAATTAAAAATAGTAAGTAGCATAAACACATAACAAACATCCACACAAATTTTTAACACCAATGTTTAATGTGGAAACTCAATTTTGGGAAAAACTACCAAGTAGCACTACCACTTTTCACTTTTTTGAAGTGATCTCTATTAGGAGCCAGCCCTGTTAAAGGTTACAAAACACATTGTTAGGTATGACCCTACTAAATGATCTAATCACCCTATTAGGGGAAGCCTTGTTAGAGGTCTTTATAAATTCCCTTAGAATGTCACCTTGTTAAAGGATTTACAAATGATTGGTAGGTCAACCTTAATCAAAAGGATTTTAATATTGTCACAATGATTAGAAAGTAACAACTAGGTTTGATCTAATAACATACAACTTTCTTTGCAAATTCAAATCTCCATTTAGCTATGTTGCCCTATTTTTATTTTTATTTTTATTGTTTTGTCAACTTTTCCTTTAGTCCAAATGTGTTGATTTCAAAGTTTAAAATATCTTGTGATTGATGAACTTTTGATTTATTTTACAATCTTAATGCTTCCAACTCATCCCTAGCTTCACCCAACACTTTGAATTCTCAAAATCTGGTGTCTAAGTCTCAAGATATTGCATATTAATGAGGTATTGAAATATGTGTTTAACATCCATATCATTAACATTAGACTTTAAGAGGTTAAGGTTCAGAGTAAAAAATGCACGATTTGATCTAAAATCTTTACCTCACATTCAACAAAATGAGTTAAGGTAAAATTCTCAAACACACATTCTGTACCATTAAACTTAACCTCCAAAATAAAAAAGGTTAAGATTGGAGTCTTGAACACATGGTTTTTTTTTTTTGGTTATTAACCTTTGTGATTAAGTTGATAAAGGTTAAAAATCAATAGGTGAATCATCTCTAAGGAATGTGTAGGATGGAAAATGCATATCAACCACAAAAAGATGAAATTGATGGTTTGAAGATGAGAAGTTGTGACATGTTGCACAAATGGGTTTTGAATATGCCAAAGACTAGACATATGATCTATTTGATGGAATACCTCACAAAGATAGCATCAGAGATATCCCATTGGATGATATGAAGTCATGTGCATCCATCAAATACAAGGCATGTGGGGTGCGTGTGAGTTCATGAAAAGCTCGAGTAGACTCACAAATAATTAGTAGCATATCAACCACAAAAAGATGAAATTGATGGTTTGAAGATGAGAAGTTATGACATGTTGCACAAATGGGTTTTGAATATGCCAAAGACTAGACATATGATCTATTTGATGGAATACCTCACAAAGCTAGCATTAGAGATATACCATTGGATGATATGAAGTCATGTGCATCCATCAAATACAAGGCATGTGGGGTGTGTGTGAGTTCATGAAAAGCTCGAGTAGACTCACAAATAATTAGTAGCATATCACTTAGTGCAAGAATTATAATGAAATTTTCATTGGATAAAGGTGGCAATAGGACTAGAGATGAAGATTGTAATGTGAGAGATTGTATATGTTTGACAAAATGCTATGAGGAAGTATGAGTATGATGGGAAATACATATCATATGGTGATCTTATCATACTAGGCCCACTCCTAAGATAGTCAATCTGATTATGCCAAAGGTACCACTAGTTTAAAGTGATATGAGAAAGGAGGTGACTTTCCCAAGCATCATATGAAGGGTTCCTCAGGACAATGTTTGGGGATTGAGATTTTGAGACACAGAGAGAAGAGAAGGAAATGTGGGTTCATGAAGAAAGAAATCCACTTGAGCCAATGCATCAAAGAATATTTATAAATGAATAGGCCATATTTACTGGAAATCTCATTTGTTTATTTATCTTGATGGAACATCCAAGAACAAGGAAGTAATCATTGATCAAAGGTTCTCAAGAGGGAAAACTAAGTGTAAAATATTATGCAAGAAGTTGTTCCATTGTACAAGGATGGAGTCTTATGCCACTTAAATAAAGTGCATAGCATGTTATTAATCCACCTTTTCTTGCAATATATTCAATGAAATACCAAATTGGAATCCACCAACCTTCAAGTGGAATATTTAGGAAATTGAAGGCTCGGGTTGATACATGTGAAAATTTTTGATTGATTTTCTCTTGGGGATACCATAGTCAATACAAAATGATGACTAAATATTATTCATGGCCAATATAGCCTGTAGGTCTACATTTTGAATGTGAAATGGAGAGAAAAGGTGCATGAATTTTTTGAGATGATAGTTTAAATTGGTGGTATTTCATGAAATGTGATGTCTAATGTGTTCAATTCATCACAAATATTTGTGCAAACCGTAACACACATGCATTCAAAAATATGGGGAAAGGTAGGTGAATCCTTTGGAGTGCATATACAATGAAGTGTTTCTCAAATTGTCTAACAAAACATCCAAGAAAAGTGAAGAATATTGCTCCATCACCTTGGTTATCATGCTTCATATCCATGGACTTTGTGATTTTTGGAATGACTTTGCAAGTGATATGAGAGTTGCCATTTGAGGCTAGGTAATAATATGTATGTTCATAACCATCATTAGATAAAGGAACTTGTATTCCATTTTCAAACTTTCAACATTCTTGATTGTAAAACCCATGCTTAGAAAGGAAACTTTATCCAAGACCATAACAATCAACCATGTTAGAGATAGTCAAGGGAGCTTCATAACAAACTACTTCTTGGCCATCACATTTAATAGTTTCAATGGTTTCCTTAGATGAGGTAGCAATGAATTTATTACTCAATTCTCTAAAAAGAGGAGTTCAAATAACTTTTTCATTCTTATTTGGTTCACGTTCTTTCCTGAAAGAGAGATAAGTGACCTTTTATTCTCCAATTAATATTAGATTAAACTATAAAGTGCCCCAATTATATTTAGAAAAAGAAGAAGAGGGTTCTTCACTTGATTTATTTTTAGTTTCAAATTTATCCTTTAACTTATGTTCCCTAGGTCCCAACACCTTAGAAGATTCAATGTTATAGCAACTATTAGGCCTATCATCTACATGAAGAGTATACATCACATTTGCATAGATAAACTTAACCCTATGATGAAGAGTAAAGGGAATAATATGCATATTATATAATCATGATCTTCCCAAAAGAAGATTATAGTTGAGAGGCCCAGGCATCACATGAATCAAAGTATCCAATATTGTTAATCTCATTTTGGTTTTAACATTATAGTGACAAAAAAATTAGTCATTATTTAGAAAAGATTAGTGTGAACCTAGTGATCAGAGAATGTCAAGCATAAGTTTCTAGACACTATATGTTGAGTAATATTATTAGTCAGTACCAAGAAAATAGTATGTGCCAAGTCACTCTAGTAACAAGAAATCTATACATGCCAAGTGATTAAGGTGTCAAGCAATAGTTAGCGTCAAGTTCAAAAAAAGTTGAATAGAAACATTTAGAGTATAGTGAAGGCCAAGCATCAAAGCCTATTGATGCTGAGTAGATAACGAATGACATAGTTGTTTGTTTTGGCACAAAATTCTATCTAAATCATTTTTGGGCCGACATAATCATGAATTTATGATTATAATAGATAAGTATGGATTATAAGAGATAAGTATGGAGTCATATTATGAATACCTATGCAATGCATGCAACCAATCAAATTAAGGGAAGCATTAGGTGGAAATATGGATCAACCATAGCCATTGATTCTAACCTAATCCATCTCCACCAATGTTTATCTAAGGTTAACCCTAAGAATTTTATCTATGCATGAGGAGATGAATGCTAAGAGTATAGAAAGCATGGTGGCTATGATGGCTATGACAGAGTTATGAAAAGAAGAACCAGTCTAAGAGAAATAGAGACAAGTAGTGAGAGGTTTAGAAAGGATAGATCCAATCTAAAGGATCAAGAAATAAACAACAAAGAGGAGATTTAACATCAAGTAGAAAGGTGATAATTGAAGATCAAGTGTTAAATCATTCCAACAAGTGATACCGAGTAAATCTCTTAATTGATTAGTCCCAACAGACTATTATAAATCTCTTAACTAAGTGCTTACTTAATTATGAGTTTGAATTCCTTTAATCAAGTTAAGACCTAACATTCTTGTAAGCCTTTAACAAGGAAAACCCCTCATAAGGTAGATCATAGTTTATGATTAAAACTTTGTAGCGATAATTGGCCACACTTTACAACTATAGTAGTGAATATTTGTAGGTATCATCTCCACCCTAGTTTTACCTTCTCCTTGGAGGGTTTTTAGGGACCCAAAATCTTATCTATTATGTATTCATTTACTTTATGCTATGGATGTGATGTATGGTTAGTTATTTTAGTTTACATGCAAATTTATGAGATGGATTTATGGTGAATTTTTTTAAGGTTAAAGTTTTAAAGTGTCCATTCACTACCCCCTCTTAGGACTTACTTCCCCATTAACATTTGCAACAATTGGTATCAAAGCTTTGTTCTCTAGAAAGGAAAGTTTGACAACTTTGGAGGTAAGATCTTGAAGATGGAAGTCTACAAGTTGGGAAAGACTATTGAGAACTAGAAGATTGAAATACAACTTTCCCTACATCAACTCAAGGAGGCAAGAGATGAACTAAAATATTCATTAAAGAGAAGAAAGGAAATAGCTATTCAACAAAATGATACTCAATATCAAGAAGAAGACACTAATAGATTAGTTGAGGATAGGAACTTAGAAGAGTTTGATGCAACAATTGTAGATCTAATGGAAAAGAACAATACCCTAAAAGAAAGAAATCAAGAACTTGAAAATAGAACAAGAAGATCAATCAATATTTTTGTGTGAGACAACTCAATCTAAAGAAGATAGAGCCATGATTGAGGAAGACAAAATACTTCTAGCTAATAAACTTAAGGAGAAGACATTAGATGTAAAAAAGCTTGCAAACATGCAATTGGATACAATGAATTAACTGATGATTGTAAATCAAGAATTGAATAGGAAAGACATTGAGATTATAAATTTGGGAATACAGAATACCCTACTCTAGAATGAATTGAATGCTGAGATGGAAAAGCTTAACAAGCCTAATGAATCCATCAAGTACTTTGAAAAACTGATGGAAGCACCAAGGCCAAAGAATAACACTACTGGTTTGGGAGATCTACTACTGAGCAAGGAGAATCATTTAGCAGTGGTGAAAAAAGGAACAATAAAGGAAAGTACAACAACCCCACTTGTCATTACTGTAGAAATTGGGTCACATAGCAAATGTCTGTAGGAGCAACACTAGAAATCAAACCCTAAGTAGACATTTAAGGGACACTATCATAAATGAATGAAGCAAGGAAATCAAACACATGAATGCAAGACCAAGACCACCAATACTTAGAGATTTGAAGGTTATCAATACAACTATCAAAAATATGGACACAAGGCATATGAATGCAGATTCAAATCCAAGTGGACATCAAACAAACAGACAAAGGGACATCATAGAGGAAATTTTTATGATTGGGATTACAACACAAGGTATAGTTTTCACTATTGCCAATAATATGGTCACATCCCTAAAAATTGCATAATAAATAATGCAGGATCATCTTGGGTGTAAGAGAAATCTTACATCACCCAAAGATGTTTTATTTTTAGTCTTTTCTATTTTAATAAGGACTAGTAGATAGTATGAGAACTTGCTATTTTTATTAAGTTTTTCATATGAGCTTGAAATGTTCTCATATTCTATAGGAAGGTTCATTTTAGAGTTATAAACATACCATAAAAATATCATTGCTCAAGCTTAAGTATCAAAGAAGTTATTGCAGATTTTTATTGGAAAAAATTTCAAAAAAATATTCAAGCTCACTATTGGAGGCCTTAGAGTACCTGGATGAGGTCTAAAAACTCTACATAAGGGCACTAGCATAGTTGTAAGCCTATAGATTAGAGCTGACATTTCTAAAAAGTGGTTATAATAGCCAATTAGAGTAACAATTTGAGAGTTGTGGCCTTCCAAAGTTGGGCTACCCAAAATATCTAAACTAATTGTCAAAGATGTATTTGGGTAACTGTTTATGTATTGTTAAGATCTGTCAATACTAGGTATTAATTTTCAATGTCTAGAACCTTCCCAGGTAGTATAAAATTGCCTATTCAAGAAAGGCCCAAATATTGTATGGGATAGCTCTGGGTTGTAGTTCACAACTTAGTCTTGTAGATTACTATAGTGAAAACACCCATGTGGGTAAGCATTTTTTACTTGTGAATTCTATAATTTTGCATTTTTGGCACAAATAAGAGGTCCATATTTTGTTCTCGCATTTTCTATTTTTTATTTTTTTGTGTTATGAGTTTATGGTTTTAAGGTGAGCACCCTTAATCAAGTGGTACGAAAGCCAAGTTTTCTTGAGTGTGTGTATAGATCACTGATTATGAGGTAGTTCCCACCAGGATTGTGGTTTGGGCTGAGCATGTAGATAGATTGCCGATTGTGAGGCAATTTGTAATAGGGTTTTAGTAGATGGGCAAAAAGTGCCTCCACGAAGAGAGCATGATAGAAGAGTTGTAGGTGTTACACCTGAGGGTTTCGTAGCCCTCCAAAGACAAATGCAAGCATTGAAAGAAAAAAATGTGCAAAGGAATAAATCTTCTCATAAGAGATGAAAGTGAGGATGAGGGAAAAGGAGAAGAAAATGTCAAAGTAGACATAGTTCTAAACCCAAAGGAAGAGAGGCTTTTTAGGGCCATCTCCAAGATTAGAAAAAGACCTAAGTTTGAGTTCACAATTTTTTAGGAAATCTTAACCTAGAGGAGCTAATTGATTGAATCAATGAACTTGAGGAGTACTTTGAGTATGAAGATATTGATGATCCTAATAGGGTCAAGTTTTAGAAGGCAAAATTGAAGGGATGTGTGAAGATCTAGTACTAGTAGGAGGTTTAATTGGAGTAAAATAGAAAGGGAAAGGAAAAAATCAATAGATGGGAATGGATGGTAGCTAAACTAAAGTTACAATTCATTCTCATGGATTATAAGCTTGATCTATTGAAGAAAATGCAAGGGTTGAAGCAAGTGAGAAAATTTGTTCATGAGTATAAGAAAAAGTTCAATCAAGTTCTCATTAGAACTATCCATGTAGAAGCTAATAAGGAGAAAGTGGCCCATTATTTTTATAGTTTAAGGCCAAGCATTTAGGACAAGTTAAGTCTGGTTTGAATGAACAATATTGAGGAGGCATACTAGTTTTTCCTAAAAGTTTAGGAGAAACTAAGCAAAAAGTTTGACAATAAGAATAGTGGAAGAGGTCACAATGGAAGATTAGGAGGATGATCTTGTGGAGGCCATAATGATGATTAGAAGAACAAGGATGAGGCCAAAAGTAGCAGTCAAAACCAAAGGAAAAATAATTCCAATTGTTTCCATGATTAGAACAATAGAGATTAGAGAGGAAGAGGTAGAGGACAAGGATCTAGATGAGGAGGCTTCCATGGGAAATGTTTTCACTGTAGAGAAGGGAATAGAGCATTTGAATGTTCCCAACACCAAGAAAGGGTAGATCAAAGAATAGAAGGCCAGGCCAAAGTTGCACATGTTAATGAAGATACCAGATCCTCACATTTTGAAGATGTTGAAAAAGGAAAAGTCCTAGTTAATAGAAGAGTCTTGCTAAGTGGTAAGAATGAACCTAATCAAAAAAGGAGCTTAGTTTGCACCATGTGTAGATGTGAAGATAATTGTTATGATGTGATCATTGATGGTGAAAGTACTAACAATCTGGTGTCAAAAATTATGGTCATCAAGTTGAAGCTGAAGAGACAAAAACACCTACATCTAAACTGTATTACTTGGGTGCAAGATGACCAAAAGGTCATGGTCAATGAGTAGTGCTCTATGAAGTTCAAGATTGGAAACTACCAGGATGAGGTACTATGTAATATCATACCTATGGACATATGTCATATGTTGTTGAGTAGGCTATGGTAGTTTGATAGGCATGTTGTACACAATGGGCGAGCAAATACCTACACTCTAACCGAGGATAGAGTGAAACATAAGTTGACACCATAGAAGGATAAAGAAGAAAATGTACATAGTGCTGCTAGAATATGTTTTGTTGATGAAAAAGAGTTTCTCAAAGGTATGAAGTGTGAACATATGTGTTTTTCTATAATTCCAAAAGATAGTAATAAAGAAGTGTAGGACGCACCTATAGAAGTTGCAGATATGTTGGGAGAATTTTCTAATATTGTATTAGATAATGTACCTAATGGATTGCCACTAATTAGGAAGATCAGTCACCAAATGGATTTAGTTCTAGGAGCTAGTTTTCCAAATAAGGAAGTGCACAAAATGACACCAACAAAAAGTGAAGATTTGAATAAACAAGTTCATGAGTTGTTGTAGAAGTGGTTGATTCAAGAGAGTCTAAGTCCATGTGTTGTACTAATAGTATTAGCATCAAAGAAGAATGGAGAATAGAGGATGTGCATAGATTCTCGTGCTATCAACAAGATCACAATTAAGTAAAAAATTTCATTGCCAAGGATGGATGATATTATGGACTATTTGAGTGGAGCTGAGTACTTCACAATGATAGATCTAAAGAGTGGGTACCATTAGATTTGTATTAGAGAAGGTGATGAGTAGAAGACTACTTTCAATACCAAAGAAGGATTGTACAAGTGGTTAGTCATGCCTTTTGGGCTAACCAATGCACCAAGCACTTTCATGAGGCTCATGAATGAGGTACTGAAGGATCTTCTAGGTAAGTTTGTTATTTTTTACCTAGATGATATTTTGATCTTTATTAAGACATTGGAGGAACATCTGATCCATATTCATAAGGTATTTGATAATTTGAGGGAAGAAAAGTTGCTAATAAATCTAAAGAAGTGCAACTTTGTAAGAAGGAGTTGGTGTACCTGGGATTTGTAGTCTTAGCAGAAGGTCTAAAAATGGACCTAGAGAAAGTGAAGGCTATCCTTTTATGGCCTACTCTAAGAAGCGTGACTGAGGTAAGATCTTTTCATCGACTAGATAGTTTTTACAAAAAGTTCATAAGAGGTTTTAGCCATATTTTTTGACGGTTGACTAAAATAATGAGAAGGGATAGGAAAAAATTTAAGTGGATTATAGGGGCATATAAGAGTTTTAATCTATTGAAATAGAAAGTTACTAAGTAGCCTATTTTAGCACATGTTGATTTTAATAAGATGTTTCAAGTAGACTATGATGCTAGTGGTACTACAATAAGAGCTATTATGAGCCAAGAAGGTAGACTTGTTGCTTATTTTAGTGAGAAGTCGAATGATGCAAAAAAAAAATTATATTTATGATTAGGAATTTTATGCTATAGTTCAAGCATTGAAGAAGTGGAGACACTATCTTCTTCCTAAGGAGTTTATTTTGTATATTGATCATCAAGCTTTGCAATATTTAAATAGTCAAGGAAAATTAAACCAAAAGCATTTGAAGTGGGTTTAATTTTTGCAAAGTTATACATTTTGTTTTGAAACACAACAGTGAGAAATCTAAAAAAGTTATAGATGCTCTTAGTAGAAGATAACTATTACTAACAGAAATGTCGATAGAGGTGGTTGGGTTCAAGGAACTTAGTAGTTTGTATCTAGATGATCCTAATTTTGGTGAAGCATGGAAGGCTTGTACATAACCTATTATAATTGACAGGACAAAGTGGTTGGATTTCATGATCCAGGATAGTATGTTGTTCAAAGGAAGCCAATTGTGCATTGTTAGAAGTTCAATGAGAGAGAATCTCATCAAGGAGAAGTATAGTGGAGGATTGGCTGGACATTTTGGCAAAGATAAAACTATTTCTTTGGTTTCTAAGAATTATTATTGGCCATAGTTGTAGCAAGATGTGAAGAAGTTTGTACAAAGTTGTCGAGTATGTCAAATGGTGAAAGGAGCAAAGTAGAATACAAGGTTGTATCATCCATTACTTGTACCAAAGATGTTGTGGGAGGATGTTAGCATGGATTTTATTCTTGGATTGTTGAGGACTCAGTGTGGCCATGATTCTATTTTTGTGGTGGTTGACAGGTTTTCAAAGATGACACATTTTATTCCTTGCAAGAAGACTAGTGATGCTATTTATGTGGTAGAGCTGTTTTTTAGAGAAGTGGTGAGACTGCATGTTCTTCCAAAGAGTATAGTTTCAGATCGAGATACCAAGTTTTTTGGGTATTTATGGTGTACGTTATGGAAGAAATTAAAGATGGAGTTGACATTTAGTTCATCACATCATCCATAGACTAATGGATAGATAGAAGTTTTGAATCACAGTTTGGGAAACTTGCTGAGATGTTTGGTTGGAGACAAGCCAAAAGGATGGGATTTGATTCTACCATTGGCAGAATTTTTGTATAATAATTTTGTGAATAGGAGTACTTATAAATCACCATTCTAGATTGTATATGAGTGTAGTCCCAAAAATGCTTCTGAATTAAGGCAGTTAGATAAATGAGAGATAAGTAGTGCTAAAGTAGAAGAATTTGCTAAACATGTGAAGAACATCCATGAGGAGGTGAGGAAACACATCATAAAGATGAATACATAGTGTAAAGTTAAGGTAGATGTGAAAATGAGGTATAAGGAATTTCAGATTGGAGATGAAGTCATGGTTTATTTGAGAAAAGAGTGTTTCCCAATGGGGACATATAATAAGTTGAAGATGAAGAAGTTTGGACTGTGCAAGATAGTAAAAAAGTATGATTCTAGAAATTCTTATGAAGTGGAGTTACCTACTAAATTGAATATTTTACCAGTATTTAATATTTTAGATTTGACAGAGTATTCTGAAGGAGGTGATGGAGATGAAGTTGTAGAAGCACAGTGCAGTATTCTAGTAACTAGTTTGGGTACAAAGGAGATTTAGGAGATATTGGATAGTCATGTTGGTAAAAGTACCAAGAATAGAACTTATGAGGAATACCTAGTCAAATGGAAAGGGAGGCCAGTAGAGGATTCATCATGGATAGCAAGGGAGGAGGTTAATCATCCTGGTTTTCCTCTAAACACCTAAGACATGATAGAGTCACTTCTCAAATTAGCTAGGGTATCTGATGTAGGAGCATCTTGGGTGTAAGAGAAATCTTGTATCACCCAAAAATATTTTATTTTTAGTCTTTTCTATTTTAATAAGGATGAGTAGGTAGGGTGGTTACTATTTATGGGAACTTTCTATATTTAGTAAGTTTTTCATATGAGCTCAAAATGTTCTAATTTTCTACAAGAAGGTTCATTTTAGAGTTATAAGCCTACCATAAAAATCTCATTGCTCAAGCTTAAGTATTAGAGAAGTTATTGTAGATCATCGGTGGAAAAATTTACAAAAAATATTTCAAGCTCATTGTTGGAGGCCTTAGAGGGCCTATATGAGGTACAAAAGCTTAACAAAATGGCACTTGCATCACTCCAATCCTATAGATCAAGAGTTGGCATTTCTAAAAAGTTTTTATAATAGCCAATCAGAGCAATGGTTTGAGAGTTATGGCCTTCCAAAGTTGGGTTACACAAAATATCTAAAATAATTGTGAAAGATGTATTTGGTCAACACTTTATGTATTCTTAGGATCTGTTAGCCCTAGCTATTAAGTTTCAATGTCTACAACCTTCCTGGGTAGCATAAAATTTCCTATTTAAGAAATGCTCAAACATTTTCTAGGTCAACTCTAGGTTGTAGTTCACAACTTAGTCTTGCAAATTACTATAATGAAGGTGCCCATGTGGGTTAGCATTTTGTACTTGTGAATTCTGTAGTTTTGCAATTGTGGTGCAAATAGGAAGTCCATCTTTTTTTCTTGCATTTGCTATTGTTTCTTTGTTTCTATTATGAGATTATGGTTTTAAGGGGAGCACCCTTCATCAAGACCACACTTCAGAGGTAATTACAATAGATGGTTGAATGAGATTGTGTGCTTTGGTTGTCTTAAAATTGGTCATGTCAATAGAAACTATCCAACTCAGTCACCTACACTTCATAATCAATTCAATAGAGGTAAAGGAAAGGTTGATGTTGAAAAGGTGAAGATGTAAATGAACAAGACATGAAAGAAGAAAGATTGCAGCACATCGAGTCCAGATGAGATCACTTTATCCAATGGATAAGGTGATCACATCACCCCCACCTAGGCAATCAAAGGTATGTGTGGAGTTGATATTTGAAATAGAATATTATACATCAGTTCCAAATATCTAAGATTTGAAAAGATTATATGTGCATGAATTAAGATGCAATGAAGAAGTTAGAAGCAAGAGTTATTCTATAGATATGTTATTGTCAAGCATTTAGAAAATTGTAGTTACAAATGAGTTATGGAGATATGCTAGTGATAGCCAAGCTTGCTATGTTAGCCAAGCATGTTGAAATTCCTATAATAGCTAAGTTTACAGTTGTATAAGCACTAAGCAATTAATGTCAAATTTGAAGGGTTATATAGTCAACTTTTGACTCATTTTTACGTAACAAAGTTTAAAGCGAAAAAAGAGCATGAAAGAAATTAGTGAAAGGAGATTCAAGTGTTTGTAAACTAGATTCTACTGCAACTCAACATCATTCATCAGATTTGAGAGGTATTTAGCTTGTGTTGAATTACATTGTTTTATATTTCACAAATCCTAGAAAATCAATATGGAAGCTAGTTCTTCAACAAAAGTTAGGAAAGAGGGGAAGGAAGTTTGCAATGTTTAGTTAATTAGAAATGATGTATGATAACCCCCATTCCATGAAATTATTGAGATCACTTATAAGGGAGATCCATCTAGTGTGTTATCCATGATACCACCAATGGTTTTAATGATTCAAGATGTTCATGCTGCTACATTGGAAAGATTGGAGAAGTAGGAGACATGGAAATAAGAGAAATCTACTAGAAGTTATGCAAAAATAGAGTGTTGAAGGAGGAGAACAAAATCATTGAGATAAAAGGGTTGACATGTGTCCTAAATTTTCCTCAAGTTTTTAAAACTAGGTGTATTATGATTGTATTGAGCCATATACATGACAATATACTATAGATAAAGAATGGGCATACTAAGATTTCAAAGAGGATTGTATACCAAGTATCAGGGTACCCTACCCTAGATAGACCAAAGAGTATGAGAAGCAATGTGAAGGAAGTTATTGAAAAGAACACTAGAGCCATGTGGAATAAAAGAGGAATGGCAGTGGACACAATTTCAGATCCCTTGGTAGTGTTTGCAATTAGAGTTATTGCTCACAAATTCTTTCAGTCAAGCTAATTAAATAGTGTGTCTTCCATGGTAGTTGACCTCGACTTCAAGATTGTTAAACATGATCATTCCTATAATCTAGTTGAGTTACAACTTCAAAAACTGTTAGAAAATTTGGAAGAAATTAGGAAGGCGAAGAATTCACAAAATAATCTTGGCTCACTTTTCTCACATTTGGCAAGGTGGTGTGGAAGACAAATAGACCTATCATACACTAGATAATAGAGTTTATTGAAGAATTAGGAGATAATTTTGATTCTATTATTACAAGATATTTTTAGCATTTGAGGAAATCAATGAAACAAAGGTTGATAATACCTATATCCCTAGTAGAAAAACACCATGATGATATTCTTTTTCTAGTGGATGTTGACCACACATATGTGCAAGAAGCTATATGGACCATTAGGTGGATGAGACCCTTTCTATATGAAATAAATGTTGATGAAGCTTTAGTAGCCATCATTACACTACTGGTAGAAGAAATTGACAAGGATGCTACATCCTTTGGAAACTATGATGAGGCAAAATCCAAAATTACAATCAATTTGTAGACTACCTCAATCATTAGGAAAAAGAATAAGATGGTAAAGAAACTTATGGAGAAATTTTTTGAAGGTGAAGGAAAAGGAGATGAAGAACAACAACAACAACAACAAGGTCAAGGACCTATGGAACTTACTCAAGGTTTGGGTGAAGACAAAGATGTTGAGGAAGAAGGTGTCAAGGAAGAAGAAGCCAAGGAAGCACCCAAGAAATTAAGAAGAAGAGGAGATAAAAGAAATAAGTAGTGGAGAAAACAATGAAGACTATGAAGCAGCCACAAAAAAAGCCATCTATACCTTTAACAATGTCAAGAAAAAGGGCAACCACTACACAGACAAAAGAACAAACAAAGGCCAAAGAGAAGAGAGCCAATGCCACAATAGGGTAGAGCTAGCTTGCTAAGAAGCTAAGGAGGAAGTAAAAGCCTCAAGAGGATTTATATGAGGAGAAGAAAAATTATGACAACTCGAGTCAATTCAAAGTGGTATGCCACAACTTTTCATCTGATATAGATAATCTATGTGAAAATGTTAAAACAAATGCAAGTTTATCAGGCTTTTCACATGTAGATGTTGATAAGCTAGGGAGTGTAGATAAGAATAGTATAGAGGGGGCCATATATGATATCATGGAAACTATTAAGACCACTCCTCTAGAGATTGCCAACTCCATACCAAAAAGCCTATATGATAGAATTGAGCAAAAGTGGCAATTTAGTTTAACTAGTACTGAAAGGAAAATAAGATAGACTACATTAGCCCAATTTATGCCTAATTTAGATAAATAGATAATTTCTAACACAATGGAGAAACAAAAAGGAAAAATTTCTCCAAAATATAAAGCATTTCATATATTGAAGAAGCAAATAGAAGATGTGATAACCAAGAGCACATCGATTTGGAAATCTATTAATGGGTTATCCATAAAAGAAATAACTAAGAAGAGAAAGAAGACGAAGATACTACAAAAAAAATTTTAGCAAAGGAAGGTATTGTGGAGGAGATAGAAGAAATAGTTGACGAAGAACAATAGGATGTACAAGATGTTCAAGTCCCAAGTGCCAGTCACCCACATGTAGACTAAGACAATCAAAAGGACTTGGTTATAATTAAGGATGTTCTTGATAATACATCTCATAATGTTAATCCTTTGACTAAAGAAGATCCAAAGAATCTACAACAAGACTCTACCAATGCATCTATTACACACATTAATCTAGTATTGGTGAGAGTAGATGAAATAAATAAGGCAAAAAATGCATCTACAAAGGAGAATCAACAAACTACATAGCTATAAAGGTAAAGGAGAAAGAGACACATGATCTATAGAAAGATAAAAGTGTAAACCTTGAACAATAAGATGACACCACAAAAACACCATCTACTATGTCTACCATAGTCATTTAGATGAAAGAGACAGAGACACAACCAATAGCTATATCATTTTTGAGCCTAAATAGTTTAGGTTTACCAGCTATAGTGATCATTGACAAGGATGGAAATGAAGTGAACAAGGGTAAGGAAACTATCCATGTACCTATTCCACCATCAATGGTTATATTATAGAAAGAGGGAGAAAATATTGAAGAAGCTGCTTCTATGTCTCCTCTCAACGATCAAAATCTTCAAAGGCTAAGTACATAGGACACCCCATTACAAATATCAAGGTTTATTCCTAGCACACCAAAGAGTGTTGATCCTACATCATTTGATGATGTCAACTTAGATGAGCTAATTGAATTACCCAAGTTTGATCTTCAATAATCACTATATAAAAAATGAATATTCTTCAAGATGCTCTATAATGAAAGAAAAGGCAAGAAATTCTAAGGAGGGAGCACAAGCAGAAGCAAACGCTACATGAAATCAAAGATATATTCATTGATGTTTTTAGCCTCCTAGATTCAAATGTAAAAAAGCCTATTATAGAGCACTTTGTCAATATAGTGGACAAGATCAATGATGAAGACCTAGACACAAATATAAAAATATTAGAATGGTCTGAAAGGAAGTTTCATATAAAGTTTATGGAAAAGATATTTAGTGCCATTGCACTTAGATAGATTGATCTTGCAACCAAGATGGAAAATGTAAAGAAGGTGTTAGAGAAAATTTTCTCTCTATACACTAAGTTATGCAATATTGATATATTCACCAAGGAAACACAATGGGCTATTGACTAGATGTAGGGAGATTTGCAATTTTTAGGTACCACACTGCAACAATCTCCTAGCAATAGTCAATTATAATTTAAGTGGTTACTGATGACTCAGATTAGGCTTGTTGAGCTGCAAGCACACAATGCTAATATTAGATATAATTTGATCAATATCTAGTCCATGTTGACACCTCACATGGAAGTATTGCACAAGGAACTAGCCTATACAAAAACATTGATGAAGAAATATTGTCATATTTATACACATGAAGGCTTACTTGACCTAGTTGCTAATCTTGAAATATAGATTCATTCACTAGATGCAACTAGTGACAATTGGGATACAACTTTGAAGATAATTTTGGAGCTACACAAGCCATTTTTGGATAAACATACTATAAGTGTACCACCCACTTGACATAGTGCCAAAAAAAAGTCAAAATTTTATTTTGAATTTTTTTTCTCAAGGTAGACATTTACTTAGGGGGAGTAAAACACAAAGATGACTTCAATATTTTGAATATTTTGTATAGAAGCCAAGTAGAGAAGAGACATTGTTTGACTTATACATAAAGGAATGTGTATGTCATGACAGTGTTTTTTCCACTCATGTCAAAGGGGGATATTGTTAATCTCATTTTGGTTTTGACATTATAATGACACAACACTTAGTCATTATTTAGCAAAGATCAATGCAAGCCAAGTGATCAAAGCATGCCGACCATAAGTTTCCAAATAGTATACGTCGAGTAATATGATTAGTTAGTATCAAGCATATGGTATGTACTAAGTCACTCCAATGTCAAGTAGTCTATACATGTTGAGTGATTAAGGTGCTAAGAAATAGTTTCTTTCAAGTTCTATAGAAACTAAATAACAACATTTAGAGCATAGTGAAGGCTGAGCATTAGAGCCTATTGATGTCAAGTGACTAGTGAATGGCATAGTTGTTTGTTATGGCATGAACTTCTATTTAAACCATTTTTGGGACAACATAATCATGAATTTACAATTTTAAGAGATAATTATATTGGATTCATATTATGAATCCCTATGCAATGCATGCAACTAATCAAATTAAGGAAAGCATTAGGTGGAAAAATGGATCAACCATAATTGTTGATTCTAGCCTAATCCATCTCCACCAATGCTTATCTAAGTAAGGTAAACTATAATAATTTTATCTATGCATGAGGAGATGAATTCTAAGAGTATAGAAGGTATTCGTGGTGGCTATGATGGCTATGATAGAGTAATGAAAAGAAGAATCAGTCTAAGAGGAACAAAGACAACCAATGAGAGGTTTAGAAAGGATAGATATGATTAGAATGATCAAGAAACAACTAGCAAAGAAGAGATCTAACATCAAGCACAATGGTGCTAATCAAAGATTAGGTGTTGAATCATTTTAACAGGTGATACAGAGTAAATCCCTTAATCGAGTAATCCTAATAGGTTGTTATAAATCTCTTAACTGAGTCCTTACTTAATTGTGAATTTGAAATCCTTTAATCAAGGTGAGCCCTAATAGTCTTGTAAGCCTTTAATAGGGTAGACCCCTTATAGGGTATATCATATTTTATGATAAAAAATTTATAGCCATAATTGGCCATACTTTACAACTGAAGTAGTGAATATTTGTGGGTGTCATCCTGTTAGTTAATAGTTTGTCTCCCTTATCTTTTTGGTTTACACCTTGACTCTTAAACTACCCAATGGCTTACAGAGGAAAAAGAAGTTAAAAATAGAATTATTAATCTATCAAAGACCCTTGAATTGAAAGGTACAACTACTTTTTGAATGCAAGATTTGCAATGATTTTGTTTTTTAGATTTTGGGGGTATGCTCTTAACTAGAGAGTAGAAGAGGAAAGTACCAGATTGCTCAATAGTTTAAAAAAATTATGAAAGAAAAAATGGGGCCTAAGTCACAATATGAAATCTATTATAAATTGAATGTAAGATAAAAAAAACATGCAAGACTAACTACTATAGTAAGAGAGTAGGAAAGGTAATAGAATGGGTAATTCCTAAATTAAAAAGTTAACTAATATGTTGACAATACCTAGATTGTCTATCTCTTAGCTACTCCATCAGTCAATTTATGGCCCTAACATGCAATGAACTATGCCATACACAAAAAATACAACATATCGTTGAAAGAAAAAGGAGATACTTATGTTGAAGAAAGTAAGGCATACAATCTACTAAACAAAGGAAATAAAACCAAATTCATTTGCATTCATTCAATTTTCAACAATAGCACATTCATTCCACATACTATAGTGAAACTAAATGAAATATAGAAATAAAAATGGACTCATTGTCACACACAATATTCCTAGCTATAGGGGTTTTCCCAATAGAATTTTTTTCAATCTTATTAACTTCTCAAAAAATTACATATATAGGCCTTCTCAAAATGGCTAGTTACAATAGATGATTGCATCGCAGAGCATCTTTAAATAGAATAAGCTAAAAATAGGACAAGCTTGAATCATTATCTTTTGCAAAGACTAAAAATATGCTATGAATGGTTATAAAAAAGAAAGAAGAGAGAGAGAGATAGATGTCCAGAAAAACATCAGAACATCATGCCTTCTTAAAAGTAATTACTTTGGCTCTGTAAGTTTTCATAGCATTAGTTACTTTGTCCAGTTCTTTGAAATTTGGAATGATGATATTGTCAACTTGAATCATCCAATAGTCATGCATCTTATTAAATTAATCAATTTTGGTGACCCTTGACTAGAACTTTTCTAATTCTCTCCTTATGATTGAGTCTGCTTATGAGAGTTATTAGATCTTTGATATTTGGAAGTTGAGTGGATCAGTAGCTTCATCAAAAAATGCCAAGAAATTTGACTTCATCCTCTCAACACCCACAAGCATAGCATTAGAAAACACAAAGGGCTCTATATGAAATATCTTTAAATACTCAAATACTTTCTCAATAGCCTTTTGCCCCAGGTCATGCACATCTTTAAGCTCATTTTTAGACCTTGTAGAGCTTTCCACAATAAATTATGAGATTGTTTCCAATGAAACAATGGATCATTACCTATTTTAATGATCCCATGGGAGATGGAAACATTGGTCTTCATATCGGCCACTTCCTTCAATAGTACCAATTGCTCTGTTAGTTTATTTGTTTTGTTTTGCATGGTGGTCTAATGGGTAGAAGTTGCCTCCCTCAACTTGTGAGCATTCAACAGAAGATTTCCCAAGTTTTTGATCAATGGGGACCTTGAGCCTTCATTTGATCTATCCATGCTCAACCAATCTACTTGACTTACCTCTCTTGTTGCATCTTTAGGAGTAGATTCTTATTCTCCTCTGTGTTCAGGTCAAACTAGCTATTTGATGTGCTCCCAAGTGAAGATTTGATGTATTCCATTAACTCTCTATTTGAGGCCTTGAGGACCTCCTTATTCACTCTGAACTCTTCTAGCCTATCTTCAATGTTCTTGTTGGTGGAGTTTTATATGTTCATCATGGATTCATAAATAAGGATACCAAGATACACCATTCTGATCTAGAAATCATCCATAGAAAGCTCATGAAATGTTCCCTCCCTTGGTGGCTCTGCAATTTCTACTAGCATGTGGCCAATGGAAGGATTAGTGGCCAATGTAGCAATTGATTTCTACTTTTTCATTTTTATGGAGGATGGCTGAGAGGAGGTGGCTTGTGTGATCAAATCTTTTGATGGAACCACTTCATATCTTCTCTTCTTTCTATCAATGGTCTCCTTTAGCCATGACTTAGTAGAGAGTACATTGATAGTAGACTACAAGGGAGTAGGATCAAACAACTTCCTTGGTGCTAGGGGAGTTGTTTTGTCTAGGAAGCAATAGGGAAGGCAGGGACCTTAGTCACTAGGAGGCTAACATATCCCCTTTCTAATATGTGTCTTGTTCTTAACCATCCATGGGGTTGGTGTCACCATCCAAATTGATGATTTGGAGAGGATAGGTAGGCTTGGCCACTAATTTATTTTGTTCTTTCTCCTTGTCCTTGTCTCCTTCCTTCTCCCCAACTTTTTAAGTGTCCAAAAGAGAGCCACCTCCACAAGTATGAGTGATTGGAAAATTCTTCTCTGGAGGTTGGTCTCCACCTTGACCAATAGACTATAATGGGCTTGTAGATGTTGAAGTAACAAATATGGTGGTGGCTACTATAGTTGACTAGGTAGCCCCAGTAGATACTCCACCCATAGAACTAATGCTCTCTATTATTTTCTTCTTTGTTTGGGCCCATTCTATCCATTTTTTTGTTTTCTTGATTATCCTATGCATGAGGACCTCCATGGTGTCTGTGATAGGACCTATAGATGGAGTAGACAAAATAGGAGTGCCTTTTATCTTCTTATAAGATGAAGGATACATGTAGGTGCCATCATCTACAAGATGATGAACATCAAAAAAAAATTAAATAATTTAATTTATTTAATATTTAATTGAAACCAAAACTTCTCTAGAGTTTGGTATTCATTAAGACACCTAGCCCAATATTCTTCCATATCTAGAACGTGTCTATAGTCATATCCCAACTTTAAGTGGCCCCTTACAAAGTTCACTAGATCATATTGAGGCCTAAGTACATCATATTCCACTAATTTGATTTTTTTCTTGAAACTTTTTACCATATTTTGAGCATTGGATCTAGAGGTATAGGAATAGGGTCCAACCACTATGGGGAAGGGAATCCTAGATATTTTCTTTCTATTTGAACACAAGGTGTTCACTTCAATAATTTATCAACATAATTTGACTAGAACCACCTTGTCCTCCGGGTACCTAAGAAGTCTCTTGGGAAAACCATCAAAGCCACCTATTCACAGGTAAGAGAAGCTCAGAAATTGGATGAATGAGCATCCAAATTGACATATGGCCAAATTTCCTTAGGTTAAAATCTCCTCTCAAGTCATTCTTGCAATTCCCAACATAGTCTCATTGTGAAGGCATCATTTACTGCTACATACTCCTTGAAGCTTTTTGTAGCTATAGATGGGGGTATAACTTGTATACCTTTAGGAAGGCATGGCTACAAGTGATGAGTAGCCAAGGCATAAATTAGATAAGAGGGTGTGTAAAATTGTTTAAATCCTCTGGCCAAATTCATCCATGAAGCAAGCTCATCAAAAATAATTTGTGTCTAGTCAATTTACATATCTTCAATACAGATAGCTTGCACTAGGAAGAAATGGTGCTTGATGAGCTCAAGAATCTCCTCTTTTCCTTTTAGTTTGAGTAGCAAAGAAAGGATACCTATGATTTCCCTCTTCAAATTAGTATCAAACTAGGCCTTAGGAATTTTTCTCTTCTTCAAGTGGGGAGTTTGAAACCATGTCTATTGCATGTCTTCCCTTCTAAGGGTCTTCTTCACATTAAACATTGATGTAGAAGAGCTAAAGTCAATATCATAATACTCCTCTTTTGTGGAGATGTTGAACGAAGACTACATTAGTGCCTTATTGATCAAGATGAGGATGGATTGATCAGGAGATAAAATCTTTTTCATTTTTGGATCGTATCTCTTGATACTTTCCGTTACAAGCTCTAGTACATGTACTATTGGAAAACTAGCTACTTCAATCAATTAGCTCTCCTTAATCTTTTGAGTGATTAGATGAATAGGTTGAGAATTGAGTCTCCTATGAAGATCACCAAAATTTTAGAATTTAAGTGATGTATATGTTAATTCTTTCAACTCACTCTCCAGGAGTATTAACTTATCATAACTTGTAGCCTTGATTGCCATTTGTTATGATTGCATAGGATGCAATTCTCAATAAATAGCCATTTAAAAAATAATTGGGGAACCAATTTCAAGCAAGTCTAATGAGATAGGTATAGGAATTTGAATGTTGGTGCCACACAAATGAAATTAAGTTTGGCCAACAATTATAATGCTAGGATTTTCATTTAATTCCATAATCAATGGCTATTTAAACTTTCAATTTTCTTGGACACAAAAACTCATAACCCCAAAAATATTATTGCTTTACATAAAGTAAATTCATACTACTAAAAATTACTTATTAAAAGAGGTGCTTTAGTTCCTTAGGAAGTACCTAGTTTTGCTTCAGTATCTAAAATGCAAATATACTTGATAACTTAACAAATGTGAGGGAGAGAAAAAAAACTTAGCTTTTTCATAGGCACACTTTCCTTCTATTCAAAATCACAACGTGGGGAGTGGTCCTTTGTTAGCTTGTGCACTTTATTCTTTCACTTTCTACCCTAAGCATTCAACACTTGATTTCCTTTATATCAAGGTCACATCTTCACCACTGAATTTTTTGGAAGTATCTTTTAAGAATTTTTGAAGAATATTTTCATTTTCAATTCACCTATTTTTCTATTTCCAAGGCCTTTGGAGAAGCGACCTTTTCATTACTTGGGGATAGAAAACCCCTCTCTTAGTAACATTGCTTGGAATAAAGTAAAGCTAACAACACTTTGCCCTTTATCTCAATTAGATGGATTCAAAGCTAGATTTTGAATATGCCTCACTAATTAAGAGCTCAAAATAATTTTTTTGACATCGTTCTTTTACTTCTTGTATGTAAAGACTTATATTTCACATAAATCATTGTAGCTTCAAAAGCATAACAAGACACCTACACTTACATTAGTGCACAACAAAAAATTCATAGACCTATTTTACCTCTATAACATGAATAGGCTTCTGCTAGGATTCAATTCATGGCCTTGTGGTTTTTTCTATCATGTACATTAGTTGATAATCATTTTCATGGCTTCATTCATCAGATACACACTTGATTAAGTTTTCCACAAGGGAAAACTAGCTCGATTGCTCAGAATTCATAGGAAAAAGGATGTTAGGGCAAGATAGTAGATGGTGAAACATAAATAACTTAATTCTCATTAGCAAGACACCAAAACATATCCCAACCACATCTAGATCACCTAGACCCCGTATGCATCAAAAAACCAGAGATCCAACATAGAAGAAATAGGTAAAGGTAATGCAAGGGAGACTCAAAAAACAAAGAAAGTGAGGTACTAAAGAAAGATGAGAAGTAAGTAACCTAAAGGATATGTAGACATCACATTGGACACAAAATCATTTAAATATCAATCACTTGAGAAATACAAGGGTAGAACTAAAATTTGGCAACACATCCCCACCCTAGTTTTACCTTCTCCTTGGAGGATTTTTGGGTAACCAAAATCTTTTGTGTTATGTGTTGATTTAATTTATGGTATGAATGTGATCTATGGTTAGTTATTTCAGTTTACATGCAAAGTTATGAGATGAATGTATGGCAAATTATTTTTAAGGTTAAAGTTTTAAAGTGTTGATTCACACCCACCCACCCCCACTCCAAGAAATTACTTTCTCAATAGCATTTCCAACAAATACAACATGACCAACTTTATTAGGAATGGTTATGACTCCCGAATTTCTCTTAGCAATTTTATCAAATCCATGAATAGGAAGACTATTTGGCTTCATAGTAGACATATCAACATTGATAGCTTTCAACATATCCAAGCCACAAATGTTCAAACCTAAGCCATTACTTTATTTTTTTAATAATATTTCAATTGATATGGATTGCAACCATAAGAGCACCATATAGATCTTGAACTTCCTTAGGTGCTAAATCATCCTCAGTAAATAAAATTTGAAGAGGAGAAAGCATAGAATGCATATAGACTAAGAATAATTAATTTTATTAGGTGGAGGTTCAGGAAGAGTAGATAAAGCTTCTTGCAAAGTTTCATGATAAGTAGGGGATGTATGAAGAAGTTCATATGAAGAGATCTTAGTAGGAGTAGCATGTAACTACTTAGATAAATCATACTCTTTTTCAAAGGAACTAGGTAAACGAGGTCTTTGAGGAAGCACTAGTTGATAAGGTGGAAAAGGTTTAGGAGCCACTGAATATTTGGCTAAGGATTATAATGTTTCTAATAAGTGTGAGCTATTGAAGTGTAATCAGATTTTCATTTATGGACTATAAAAGACTTATCATCATGTGGAATTCCCTTAAGAGTGATAATGGGTTGTTGAGGTGGAAATCCCTTAAGAGTAATAAGGGGTTTGAGAATTAAATAGGTGCAATACTACACATAGTATAACACATAGGAAGCCATGACATAACCATATTGTAAAGGGTGGTTGTAAAATATGTAGAGGATTTTGTAGGAGGAATCAACTCAATTAATATCTCATTCATTTCACCCAACTCTTCACTACTAGACACCTTTAAAGGTTCACTAATATAAACATCATCAAAATATTCATGAAAGAAATCATGCATCTTGAAATAAAGAAATATCACTCAAGAACATGTAAAAGTGAAAAGTAATCCTAAAAATGTAATATATTTCTGTATTTTCAAATTTATAAATGTAATGCATAATATAAATATCTAACTACTAAAATAAAACAAAAGGAGTGTTTACATTAGGTTCACCAAAATATTCATGGGGAAAATGACACCAATGATAAAAAATGCAAACAAGACTAAGCTAGTTGAACACTTTCTTCCTAATATGCTCAATACAAGATAAAGAGGGGCTTCCAAGGAAAACTCTTGATAAGCCCTAAATTTGACTAGAAAAGCCCCAAAGAGGATAAAGGGATGCCAATACAAAATCTAGAAACTCATCAAGGAAGTGCACTATCAAGTTGTCTTCCATGTAATGTAAATAAGAGATATAAAAAATATAGATCTAAAATACACACAAATATTTCAATAGAGATCTAAACATAGATGTATACTAAGAGGGAAAATAAAGGATAAGGTACTCACCTTTAAACATGAAGAGAAATTCATAATTGTTCTTTAAAACTCATAGATTTGAACTATTTCTAAACTTCTGAAAGTAGATCCCACAATAAAATGACGAAAGGAATGTAACCCAAAAATCTCTTTGAAAATAGAGACTAAAGGACTAGGTCAACTTTGGGAGACATCTTATGACTAGGTTGACATAGTATGGTGACCTGAAATTGACTTCTTGAGAAAAATCCTGAAAAGTAGTTTCCAGATCTGCAATCCTTCTTTCTCACAACTTGTAAATATGTAACAAGTTTTGTGTGCAGGGGTGGTTATAAAGGGGTTTGGCTTAGTCAACCCCCCATTTTGGTGATTTCCACCTCCACAATTTTTTTAAAGGAAAAATATCATGTGTATGTGTGTATGTCTGTAGCCTAGATTTGTAGATCAAGAATGTAAATATGTCAAAATGCTAAGAATATTCTCCATGAGTGAAACCCTAGCATGTATGTAAAATATATGTAAATGTATGAAGGATGAAAATAATAAGACTCGAAGCATGGTGTAGAAATCATACCAAGACCCCAAGGCTAAAGTATTCTAACCATTTCAAGATCCCTTTACAACTCCATGTTTTATATATTTGCCTTTGAATGTTTGATGAAGAATGATAGCCTCACTTGCAATGAAGAATAAGAAACCAACCCTTGCTTTGACCTTGCAATTTCTCTAAGTCAAATTGGGATGTCCACAAGTTCTTTCTCCTTGCTCCTCTCATGCCATGTCATGCACAAATGAGGGATTAAATGCCTTTTTATAAGATATTTCATGAAATTACTATGCAAGGGTTGACTTCACAGGTGGGATTTTAATAGAGGAGTTAAACATTTTTTAGCCCTTAATCAATGGAAACCATGAATTTTGGCCAACCTGGGTCAACCTAGTATGGACTAGGTCAATCTAGTCTAGACCAAGTCAACCTAGGCTAACCTAGTCTAGACTAGGTTGACCTGGTCAACCTTGTCTAGAAGGTTGACCTTCAAGGTCTACTTATGTAGGTTCTAGACTAGTAAGGGTCAAGGATTGAATAAGTGTGTCAGACTATCATCTAGAGATCCAATCTAGGACTTCAAGGTCATAAGAAGAGATTAAACTCATATATTAGGTCCTAATGTAGTGAATATGTGAAAGAGGGAAATTAAGGAGGATTTGTTAGGTCTTACCTTAGTTTCATATAGGAGAAAGAGGAGATGAGAAGTAAAGTGTATTCTTAATGTGTGAATATACAATGAAAACATGCTAAAGAGGATCTTAAATCAAAGTGTGTTCAAATTTAAGATAGTACAAGAGGAAGTTGCATAACCTTGGACAAAAGGATCTTGATGTTAGTTCCTATAATGAAGAATTCCACAAATTAAATTTTAGATTAGGGAGAGAAGAAGAGGAATCAAAGAAGGTAGCTAGGTATATGAATGGCTTGAGAATGAATATCCCATATGAGATTGGGATGCTACCACCAAATATGGTAGAAAATTATTTCCAATCATCCCCAAGGGAAGAGGATAAGTTGAAGAGAAAGAGTTAACAAAATAGTAGAGAAAGATGAAGAAGCCTCAAGTGAAAATGTAATATTGGTGGAAGGAATCCAAGTCAAAGTTCTCAAGGGGAGTATAACCATGGAAAACAAGAGGGAGACTCAAGTAGAAAAGGAAGCTATAGCAAAAGGAGGCCTAATGGAAGAGCAAGGTCTAGTGGACCAAGAAGAGTGCCTATACCTTTTAGATGTTACTACTATAACCAAGTGAGACACTATACTAATAGGTGTCCAATGAAAGCATCAACTTCTCAAGGTGGTGAGAAGAGAACTACTTTGGTGCAAGATTCCACAAGAACTATGAGTTCACCTGAGGTGCAACTAACTTTAGATGAAGGATAGAGCTTGATGATCAGAAAGAAATTTCTCAAAGAATCTTCTAGGAATGATCCACCCAAAGAAGAGCACTATAAAGAATCAATTTCAAGATACAATGTAATATTTGTAAACTCACTGATTAGGATCTATCAATAATGTAGCATCCCTATAGGCTGCAAATAAATTAAAATTGTAAGGAATTCCCTTTATTTTTCTAGACAAGGTATCTTGGTTAAACAAAAGGGAATGTGTGTTGGTGAATGAGAAAACTTGGGTAGAATTCAGTATGGAAACCTATAAGGAAAAAAACTATGCAATATGTTGGTCATCTACATCCTGGAAGGAATTACAAAATTGATAGGAAAGTACACCATGGTGGGGAAAATAATTCATATTTTTTCCAAAAGGATAGGTAAAGAAAGAGTATCCTAGGTTGCTTTTCTATCCTGTTAATGTTTGTTCATTTTGATAGTTAATGCCAAATTGCAGTGGTGCTCAAGTTGCAATCATTGTCAAGTTCTTGTATGTGTCAAACTATTTAGAATTGGATGATCATTCATGTATGTGCCATGATGATAGTGTCGGTTGAGTGTTCCTCTATGCATTGAGTGAACTTGATGTTTCCTAATGCTTGGTTCCTTCTTTGACCGAGATTGTCTATGATTGGTTCTTAGTTTGAGCATACTTGTGTATTTAATCTAGATCATGGATTTAATGTAAGAATATTGTCTTGGGATGTGTGTAGACCATTTTAAGGTCAACCTTCTATTATGTAATGATCTGGAATCTTCTATAACCCATTTTGAGAAGCATAAATAGGGATGTTAGGTTTTAGGTTAAGTAGGACTTAGAGAGTTTGGAGCAAATATTCCTAGAGGAGAAAATTTAGCATTAGATCATGGACCTTAAAGTGGTATATTTGTATTGATCATAACCCAAAAGGCCTTACAACTGAGCATGTATGCTGATAACTTGATGAATCAATAAATTATTTTTTGTTTCTTCTCCCCTTGGTGTTGTTTTGTTTATTGTTTTCTTCCATTGTATTTACTTAGCAAGGTGATTGGATAGTTAGGTGTACCTCTAGTCCTCACTATTTTTTATCTCAACTTACATTAGGTGGTATTAGAGTTTGAGGTTCATCCTTGAGGATATTGGATTCTATAGAACCCTAAGTTGGAGTTGGTTGTACAGTGGCAGATCTATTGATTTGACCTATAACTTGCAGAAGGATGCAATTTTAAAGGAACCTATTTGTCAAAATGGTTTTAGGTAGAGGAAATATTGACATGACTATTATGGATATGTTGAGACAAATTGTAGCCAGATTAGATGTGTAAGAGATAGCCTAGAGGAGAAGAGGGCATCTTGATGATGTGAGTATCAGTGATGATGAAGCAATAACACCAAACCCTAATCTAGAACATGAAGAAGATCAAGATAAGGAAATATTGTTGAGATTATTGTCTAGGGAACATTCAAATCCTTCTATGGAAGTTGTTCCTTATGATAGGAAATTAGACACCAATGTTGTGTTGGATTAGATCTCTGATATGGAGAAGTTATTTGAATTTGAAATCACACTTGGTTATAGGAAGGTGAAGATTGTATTCACTAGGTTAAAAGTTCATGCCTCACTATGGTGGGAGAATTTAAAAACTGATAGAAAAAGAAGTGGAAAGGAGAAGATTAAAACCTGGCTAAAAATAGTGAACAAAGTGAAGAAAAATTTCCTTCCTATTGATTACTGAGTTATCTTGTTGAGAAAGATGAAAAATTTGAGACAAAATGAAATGACCTTGAAGGAGTATACTAAGGAATTCTATAGATTGGATATCAGATCTGGACATATGGATGATGAGCTTGAGAAAGTTGCAAGGTACCTGAATGTATTGAGGTCTTTAGTTCAAGATGAGATAAGTTTTGTGAAATTGGAAAGTGTGTAAGAAGTATACCAATATGCCTTAAAAGCTTAAGAGATCTCAAGAAAAGAGCATAAACAAATTTAAAGAGGTAGAGGTGGTAGATTCCAAAGAGGAAGAGGTGGATCTTATAGAGAAGGTGACAGATTTGACTATTGTGTGCAAGATAAGGGAAATCTGAATGGAAAATTGATGATAAAGGAAAGATTGAGTGAAGAGGTGGTAGTTCTTACTAAGGAGGTACTAGTTCTTATTGAGGAAGAGGTAATTCTTATTCTAGAGGAGGTTTTTGTGGTACTTGTTTTAGATGTGGCAAAGAAGGGCATAAATCCTTTAAGTGTAGGTACTTTGGTGAAAATGGACAAGGTAACACAAATTTTGTAGTTCAAGGAGATCTTGAGGGTATACCTTGTGAACTTGTGGTTTCAAAAAACCCAATGGCAAGAATAAATTTGTGTAATATGATAGTTGATGGGGAACCTATCTAGAGGAGAAGCCTTTTTAATACTAGATGAAAGATGGTAGAAAAATGTTGTAAAGTGATAATTGATTGTGGAAGTTCAATGAATTTGGAATCAGTCAAGCTAGTTACAAAATTGAAGTTACAAAGGTTGAGACACCCTAAACCCTATCATGTTTCATGGGTCAAGGATGAGCATAAATTGTTGGTAAGTGAGAAATGTATCATGTAATTCAAGATTATAAACTATTTTGGTGAATTTATGTGTGATATTATGGGTATGGATTGTTTCCATATTATTTTGGGTAGACTTTGGCATTATGATAGACGTTTTGTGCATGATGGTAGATTAAATCAATATACTCTTTGGGTGAATGGAGAAAAAAAATAGTGCTTCCTTTAATTGAAGCTCCTAATGAAGTGAATTGTACTACTATTAGAGTTTGAATGGTTAATGGGAAACACTTTGAGAAAGAGATATATGGATGGTATCCCTTTTATTTCTTTTTCTTTTTTCTTTGTTATTTTGAAGAAATTTTTATTATTTTCTCCTAGATGTTGGTAAGATAGTGAAAAGAAGGATAAAGTGGATTGGGTAATGGAGGACAATGACCTATGAAAATTTTTGGATGAAGGGGTGGAGTGGGTGGAAGGAAGACATGGTTGATGGATGATAGGTTGGAAGGCTTGTGAATGAGTGGATGAAGGAGGTAGAAAGATCGCCATTGGCACACACCTTGAAGGATGATGGAAAGGAAGAAATTGTGGAGGATGTGTAGGAGAAAGTTTGGATTTTGGGATATAGGGACCCAAAATGGATGAAGGAGATGATGGATTTAGGATAGTGGATTTGGGTATATAAGGACCCAAAATGGATTTGGAAAATGGAAGCTTGGATGATTTATGAATGAGGAAAGCCTTTGGATTAGCAAAATTGGATGTCATTTTGAATCTTTCTTTGAGATTCATTGCTACATTAAGTAGCTTTAGGTTCCACAAAATTATTCCATTTTTTATTTTTAGCCTTTGTGGCCTTTGAGTTCTATTTTGGATCATATTTCTCTTTTCTTGGCCATGTCTTTTAGAGGGGACATGTTGATCCTTGGATTTTTGTGGATTGTTAGCTTGATTCACTTTATCTTTGGCATTCAATTTGCCTCCATTGGCCATGGTAGGAGTGTATGAGGATAAATGGTATGAAGAGCTTATGGATGGTGAACATTGGAAGGAATTCAAGGATGTGTGCCTTTTTTGATATTTAATAGGACCATGAGGGGATGAAGTGGAAAATAGGGATATGGTGGATGGATATATGTAAGGACCCAAAATGGACAATAGGGATGAAGGGCTTGGCTGTAGAACATAGGGACCTAAAATGGATGGGAGGAATGAAGGGTTTGGATGTGGAACATAAGGACCCAAAATGGATGGAAATGAGAAAGGGATGGGAATATGGATATAAGGGCCCAAAATGGACTTCAAAGATGAATGATGGGAAGCTTTAGGTTTGGAAGAAGGAATATTGGATCTGGAAGGAGTGGAAGGTGTACCAACATCTTGAGACATTATTTCTTCAATGGGATACTTATTATTTTCAACACAAGATGTGAGTCCATGTATATGGGGTTCATGAGTGGATTAGGTGTGATAGGATCATGTGGAGGATTAGGATCACAAGGGGGATTATGAGGGATAATAGGATCTTCAGATGGAGTGGGATCATGATAGGAAAATAAAGGGGTACTTCGATCTTTACTTAAAAGAGGATCATGTGGTGGAATGAGTGGATCATGAGATGGAATAGGATTATGAGATGGAGTGATTTGATCTTGACATGGAGGAGTATTAGTGGATGGAGTGGAAGGAACCTCTTCATGAAGTGGAGGATCGATAGATGTTAAGTCTAGAGATGGAGTGGAATCGGTAAGGTGTGCAGGAATGGAATGCCTTGATCTTGATTAGGAAGGGAATCATGAGATGGACTAAGAGGGATAAATGGATCTTGAGGGATAAGAGAATGATGAGATGTAGAAATTCTTGGATCTAGAGGAGAGGAGTAATCTATAATGTCATGCTTTGGAGGAAGGTCTTGAGATGGACTTGGGGGTATGACTTTGGGTGATTGGATCACTTTATTTTGAATTTTACACTTAGCAAAGAATTTGCGTAAGAAAAACCCATTACGAGGTGGGGATGATGTTTTGGGAGGATTAGGATTGAGTGAAGGTGGAACTATGGGCAGGGGATTGGGATGATGGTTTTTGACATTAAGCTCAAAGTATGGGGAATTGCATGGAGGATTTGGGTTGAATTAGACATGAGTACTATGGTCTTTGAAACACATGGGAAGAGGAAATATGGCATGGAAGATGGAATTTTTCTACTAAGTTTCTAGGCTCAAGATAGAATTCTTTAGTTCCTCAATTTCTTTGGCCATGGCAATTCTGCTTGAGGCATTGTGTGGGCTATTAATGGAATTGTATGTGGTTGAAGGATAATGAGGTGGACTTCCCTTGTCAAAGGTAGAGGAATAATGAACAAGAGATGGATTAGAATTGGATATGAAGTTTTGAGGATCGATTTGATATGTAGGTTGAATGGGAGGTATAACTTAATATCGCCTTTGAAGATCTTCAACCATTTGATTAATGAGAGAATACTTCTGGATTTAATTGCATATGTTTTTTTACCATCAACATTTCAGATCACACTCTATGATCCATCATCAAGATGAGAGAAAGATGTAAGATGTGTATCCATCATCATTTGATTAACCAATTTGTATCCATGGAACTTAGACGAAGAGTGATGAAAGATTTGATGATGGATGAAATATAAACATTGAGGATAATGAGGTGGACTTCCCTTGTCAAAGGTAGAGGAATAATGAACATGAGATGTATTAGAATTGGATATGAATTTTTGAGGATTGATTTGATATGTAGGTTGAATGGGCGGTATAACTTCATATTGCCTTTGAAGATATTCAACCATTTGATTAAGCCAATTTGTATCCATGGAACTTAGAAGAAGAGTGATGAAAGATTTGATGATGGATGAGATATAAACTTGGGACTAGGAGCAATGTTGGACTTTGTGTTGATTCAATTTTATGTTGATTTGATTTGATTTGATATTGTTGATGGTGCTCGTAAGCCTAAAGTAGAAGATTTAATGAAAAATTAAATTAGAAAAAGATTTGAGTAGATGAAGAAAGAACAATTGATTTTGGATGAAGATGAAAATGGATTGAATTAGGAATTAATTATAAATGAATGAGTTTGACAAGGGATTGGATTAGAAGAATGATGATGAAGCATTGGATGAGGGAGTTGAAGTGTGACATGGAGTAAGAACCATGACTAGAATGGAGATTGGGAATTATATTGAATGATTAGGAAGACAGGAAAATGATTTGGATGAATAGATATGATTAAGAATTCAAGAAATGGTTTGAATGACGAAGACAAGAGATTTATGAGGGTTATGAATGTGATGGAAAGAAGAAGTGATGTGGAATTGATGTGGACAACTTGACTAAGAGGACTTGAACCAAGATTTGTTTTTTGTTTTTTTTGAGATTGTTTTGATTTTTTGGATTTTTGAACTTTTACAATTTTTTTGGATTTTTATGTTATATGATGTTTTGGCTTTTTAAAATTTGAGATGCAAAATCAAACAATGAAATATATACAAGACAAGTGTAGCCAGTGTGTCCCCTTCAATGGGGGAGGGTTTCAAACACTCATGAATGTCAAGCACACCAACAATCCTATAAGGTTTCAACTAGGATGTACAAGGATCAACTAGAGGTCATCCTTGATATACATAAGGTGCATGAGGCCCAAATCTATAGATGAAAGAAAAATAATGCCACATAGCCAAGGGCAGACAGTAACCCAAATCTCCACCTTCAATTGCCAAAGGTATAAAGTTCTTTGGGGCTTAGCCAAGAGTGACAAGATTGTATTTCCAAGAGAGGTGTCTTTCAATTCACCTCCCAATTTTTATACTCCACCAGAATGCTAGAGTTGAGATCATCCCAAGGGGTGATGAAATCCCCAAGTACGCATCCTAAAAAGATAAAAACAAGACCACCTATTAAATAAATAATAAATATCTATTTAATTAGTCATGAAACAAAAATTTGAACAATTTTAGGTGTCTACATTTTGCCCCTAATCACCTTTCTAATCACCTTAAAGGATTGTTGGTGTGCTTGATGTTCTTGAGTGTTTGAAACCCTCCCCCATCAAAGGGGACACATTGGCTACACTTGTCTTGTATATAATTCATTCTTTGGTTTTGCATCTCAAATTTGAAAAAGCCAAAACATCATATAACATAAAAGTCCAATAAAATCACAAAAGTTCAAAAATAAAAAAAAATCAAAATAATCTCAAAAACAACAAAAACAAGTCTTGGTTCAAGTCCTCTTAGTCAAGTTGTCCACATCAATTCCACATCACTTCTTCTTTCCATCACATTCATCACCCTCATACATCTCTTGTCTTCATCATTCAAACCATTCCTTGAAGTCTTAATCATCTCTATTCATCCAAATCATTTCCCATCTTCCTAATCATTCAATCTAATTCTAAATCTCCATTATAGTCATGGTTCTTACTCCACGTCACACTTCAATTTCCTCATCCAATGCTTCATCATCATTCTTCTAATCCAATCCCTTCTCAAACTCATTCATTTCTAATTCATTCCTAATTCAATCCATTTTCATCTTCATCCAAAATCAATCGTTCTTTCTTCATCTATTCAAATCTTCTTCTAATTCATTTTTTCATAAAATCTTCTACTTTAGACTTAGGAGCACCATCATCAATATCAAATCAACATCAACATCAACATCAAATAAAATACAATTCAAATAAAATCAACACAAATTCCAACATTGCTTCTAGTCCAAAGTTCATATTTCATCCATCATCAAATCTTTCATCACTCTTTGTCTAAGTTCCATGGATACAAATTGGCTTAATCAAATGGTTGAAGATCTTCAAAGGTAATATGGAGTTATACCTCCCATTCAACCTACATATCAAATCAATCCTCAAAACTTCATATCCAATTCTAATCCATCTCATGTTCATTATTCCTCTATCTTTGACAAGGGAAATCCACCTCATTATCCTTCAACCACATACGATTCCATTAATAGCCCACACAATGCCTCAAGCATAAATGCCATGGCCAAAGAAATTGAGGAACTAAAGAATTCTATCTTGAGCCTAGCAAATTAGTAGAAAAATTCCACCTTCCATGCCATATGTCATCTTCCCACATGTTTCAAATACCATAGTACTCATGTCCCATTCAACCCAAATCCTCCATGCAATTCCCCATACTTTGAGCTTAATGTCAAAAACCATCATCCCAATCCCCTACCCATAGTTCCACCTTCACACAATCCTAATCCTCCCAAAACATCATCCCCACCTCATAATGGGTTTTTCTCACACAATTTCTTGGCTAAGTGTAAAATTCAAAATAATGTGATCCAATCACCCAAAGTCATACCCCCAATTCCATCTCAAGGCCTTCCACCAAAGCATGACATTATAGATTCCTCTTCTCCTCTAGATCTGAGCATTTCTCCATTTCATCATTCCCTTATCCCTCAAGATCCATTTATCCCTCTTATTCCATCTCATGATTCCCTTCCTAATCAAGATCAAGGCATTCCATGTCTCGCACACCTTACCAATTCCACTCCATCTCCAAACTTAGCATCTGTCGATCCTCCACTTCATGAAGAGGTTCCTTCCACTTCATCCACTAATACTCCTCAATTTCAAGATCAAATCACTCCATCTCATGATCCTATTCCATCTCATGATCCACTCATTCCACCACATGATCCTCTTTTATGTCAAGATCAAAGTACCCCTTTATTTTCTTGCCATGACCCTACTCCATCTGAAGATCATATTATCCCTCATAATCCCCCTTGTGATCCTAATCCTCCACATGATTCTATCACACCTAGCCAATCCACTCATGAAGCACATATACATGGACTCACATCTTGTGTTGAAAATAATAAGTATCCCATTGAAGAAATAAATTCTCAAGATGTTGGTACACCTTCCACTCCTTCCAAATCCAAAATTCCTCCTTCCAAACCTAAAGCTTCCCATCATTCATCTTCAAAGTCCATTTTGGGCCCTTATATCCATATTTCGATCCCTTCCTCATTTCTATCCATTTTGGGTCCTTATGTTCCACATCCAAACCCTTCATCCCTCCCATCCATTTTAGGTCCGTATGTTCCATAGCAAAACCCTTCATCCCTTCCATCTATTTTGGGTCCTTACATACATCCATCCACCATTTCCATTTTTTACACTTCATCCCCTCATGGTCCTAGTAAAGATCAACAAAGGCACACATCCTTGAATTTCTTCCAATTTTCACCATCTGTAAGCTCTCCATACCATTTATCCTCATACACTCCTACCATGGCCAATGGAAGCAAATTGGATGCCAAAGATAAAGTGAATCAAGCTAACAATCCACAAAAATCCAAGGATCAACATGTCCCCTCTAAAAGACATGTACAAGAAAAGAAAAATATGATCCAAAACAGAACTCAAAGGCCACAAAGGCTAAAAATAAAAAATGCAAAAATTTTGTGGATCCCGAAGCTACTTAATGTAGCAATGAATCTCAAAGAAAGATTCAAAATGACATCCAATTTTGCTAATTCAAAGGCTTCCCTCATTCATAAATCATCCAAGCTTCTATTTTCCAAATCCATTTTGGGTCCTTATATACCCAAATCCACTATCCTAAATCCATCATCTCCTTCATCCATTTTGGGTCCCTATATCCCAAAATCCAAACTTTCTCCTACATATCCTCCACAATTTCCTCCTTTCCATCACCCTTCAAGGTGTGTACCAATGATGATCTTTCCAATCCTTCATCCACTCATTCACAAGCCTTCCAACCTAGCATCCATCAACCATGTCTTCCTCCCACCCACTCCATCCCCTTGATCCAAACTTTTTCATAGGTCACTGTCCTCCATTCCCCAATCCACTTTATCCTTCTTTTCACTATGTTACAACATCTAGGAGAAAATAGTACAAATTCCTTCAAAATAACAAATACAGCTTGAGTCCTCCCTTCATTTTCTTATCATGTATCCAATGCCTTCCAATTCCACTTACCCATCCATTTTCTTTTCCTCTTCCACTTGCACTCTACACTGGGGGAAAGCTCCAACCATACCACACTTCCTTACATATCTTCCATATTCCTATCTACTAGCCATCTTCCTTTTCCATCTTTGATCTTGACTTTCATTTTCCTTCCATTCATCCTTGCTCACTTTTCATATCCCTCGTGCATTATCCATACATTATCCTATATACTCACATAATCCTTCCATATATTTGATCTTGACATTATATCCATATCTTGCATCCCATAGTCCTTGTCATTTTAATTTCATCCATTTTCCATCCATACTCCTACATACTTCCATCCCCCTTTCATATGTCCTTGGTCTTGGTTATCCCATCCATTTCACCCATTTCATATCGTACATTCCATCCATACTCTTCATATTATTATCCCTTTTTCATACCCTCCATCCCATCTACTTCATATCCCACATTTCATCCATACTCTTCATATCATTATCCCTTTTTTATACACTCCCTCCCATATCCTTTAGCCATTCCACTTTCATGCCCATTCTCATGATCAATACTAGAGGCACAATATTAAAAAAAAAAATCATACATGCTTTAGAAATCCACATGCCTTCCTTTCCTCCATACAATAGCTTTTGTGCCATCTTTCCATTCCATGCACCCTTTCCTGCCATGTTTCCTTCCATTTTCCTATCCTTGGTATGGTGCATTTGAACTTCTTTGAAACGTGGTCCTTGGCTCCCCATTGTATGATACCATATCTTGTGGTCCTCCATACTATTCCTCCATTTATATATCCCCACCCTTCCCATCCATTTACCATTCCTTGGTTATCCCTTGTCATTGGTTCTAATCTATTCCACCTTCCATCAATTTGTAATTCTTCCAATCCATTCAATCAATTAATTTCTCCTCTAATCTAATCATATTCTCTTCTAATCATTTCATTCAAATCACTTCCATCATCAATTCCTTTATTTTTCCATCTATTTGCATATACCTTGATCAAATTTCTAGTCTTTCACTAAACACACTTTCCTCTAGAGAACATTTATCACTTTCTCTCTCACATTCCCCTTCCATTCCAATTCAATTCATCCATTATCTTATAATATCTTATCCAAATTCTTCTATTTATCTCATGACACTGAGCTTTAACCCATCAAACTAAGCTTATCAAACAGTGATTGCAAACAAACTTACACAAGTTCACACTAAGACTAAATGATTTAAGAACATCATTCCTTTCACCATAATTGCTAGTGAACAATAAAAAACATTTCAATACAATTTCAATCAAACAATCAATTTTTACCTTACAAGATGAATCCTTCCTACATAGGCTTAACAAATTTCACTATCAAAATCAAGTTCATGGCAAGAACTATGAATTGAATGACTACTTGGTCATAAGGTCTTTTTGTTGATTTTGTCTTTGTGTGTCAGTGACAACCTTCCCAAGTGTGTCTTGATCTTCAATATCTTGGTATCATTTGAATGGTCTACCCTAATTACAAGTGTCATTTTCTGATATGATCTATTCTTTAGCACATCTATGTTAGTTTCAAGTTATGGTTATGCATTGCTCACTAGGGGCAATGGGTTAGCACATTTTCCACCAAGATCCCTAACAAGAATTTGGGTGTGCCCAGAGCTCTCCAATGCATATATGTCATATTTTCCATCATGACTTTGAAGCCTACATCTATGTTCCTAAAGTCTCTATTTTGTTGAGAGTCTAGTCCACACAAAGAAATATTGTCATCTATGCATCTATAGCATTTGGTGCATAACTCCTCTTGCAATATCAAACTAGGGTGTGCTCTCCCATATGAACATAACTAAATCTCATGCATTCATTTAGTTAAGCTACATTTAGATTTCTCATTATCCAATTCACCCTACTTCATTCTAGTCTTACCAACAAGTCATGCAACATCATCTTTTAAGCCTTTTCTCTTTCCCTTTTCGTGTTTATTTTTGAGAAAATGGGACAAAATATTTCTCTTGATCTTATAATTATTTATTTATTAATTGATTATATCTATCATATTCTTCTACTTATTTAATTAAGTTTATTTAATTAAATAAATTCACATTCCTTATGTATTTTAATTTAATTTAAATACTTCCATCCCTAATGTATTATTTTTATTTAATACATGATCCTCCATAAATCCTTCCATTCCATTAATTAAATTAAATCCTATTTAATTTAATCTTAAACCTAGTCTACAACCATCACTTTTATCCTCCTAAGCCTATCCACCATTTAAACCAACTTAATTACCTTAATCCTCTTGCTAAACCCCTTCTTAAGCCTAAGTGTGTGCCCACACATGTGTGAGGACCACTCCCACTTCTCACACCTCTTGCACCTTTGTCCCCCACTCCTCTCTCCAAGTTTGCTCACACATGTGTGAGCAAACTTTGAATGTTGACCACTTGTATGACTTTCGTACATGTCTCCTTGTGGCACCTATGTGGATGCCACATGGATTCCACCTCACTAGGGCCTCTCTAAAGCCTATAAATAGAGCCCTTAACCCAAGAATTTGTATCTCCTCCATTTGCATTGTTATCATGCTAGTTTGAGTTTGGAGCTTTCATAGTGATTTTTTAAAGTTGTTTGCATACTAACCCTTGATAGTTGATAGCTTGCATTTGAATTGATAGATTAGTTTGTTCATGCATTTAAATCTTCATTTCACTTACATACTAGCTTAGTTTTCACATTAGATTAGTTTCTTTATTGTATTCTATCTCCACATCCACTTGAATGCTCTCAAACATGCCTTCCTCCATACCCATTGTTTGAGGTATTTTTCATTTCATGTAGCATAGTTCTATCATCACATTTGCATTTCAATATCAAGAGATTCACCATAGGTGTGTTTGGGGAGAACACACCAACATCTCTCCAATCTAAACACATGAACAAGGCCTCTCATGGGTGCCTTTGTTGAGTTGTTTGAGGTTTCTCAAGGACTTGATTTATTGGTTGCTTTGAGTTGCAAAACTCAAGCATTACATTAGTTGTGTTGCATTTTGTTTTGAATATCTTAATATCCACGTGTAACTAATATTGGTTTGTTTTCTCTTTCTTCCAATAGGTCAAATTATCTAGTATACATTTTGGCATGCCTGGTAGGACCCACATCCATGTTTTTCTTTCAAAAAATATATCAAAAACCATAACTCATAGCCAAAAACTAGCATATTTTCATTTGCACTGAACACAGTGTCATCTGTATTTTGTCATCTCCGCAAACTGATGTCTCTGGCCTTACTATTTTGACCCCACCTTTTTTGGCATTAAACCTAAATTTTAGCATCTCCACCCACTAAACTATCATCTCTAACATTATGTTGTCTGTGTCTACTAAATTGCCATCTCTAGAGTTTAACTTGTTCTGTTGTCTGCATTCTAGGCGGTCAAAAATTAGTCTTTTTTATAAACTAGCATCTTTTCCTCTGAACTATTATCTTCGCTATATACTATCATTTACATTTTTTTGGTGACTCACTGTTTTGGTTTTTATGATTTTTCGACGAGTTTTAGTTTTGTCATCTGTAATTTTTCGATGAGTTTTATTTTTGTTGTTTGTGTTATTCTGTCATTTGCAATTTATTTATTAAAAAAAATTAAAAATGTATCAATGGAATAAACAATAAGCAACTAAAGTCTATTCCTATATGTTCATGCAAACCTCAAATATGAAAGACAACATGCATATAGTGAAGACATGAAATCAAAAGAGTACAAACTATTCAAAATAACGCTGATGCAAACCTCACAAAATCACCGAGTTGTTGATGACTTCATTGTTGTGGGATGTGGTTGCTCAAAAAATCTTACAACATAACAATGGGCTAGATAGTGCTTCTTGTAAATGAGGAGAGGACTCTCCTTTTATAGGAAATGAGATGAAGAAAATAGTTGAGATTCAATGCAAGATGAAGGGCTAAGATCTCTCAGGATCAATAAGGTGTCCATGAGGTGGAGGCCAAGTGGACTCCATGTGGATTAGTGTTTTTGACCATTCAAAGGAGGGAATATGCTCACACATTTGTGAGTAACATTTGATGTGATAGGTCAATGACAGGTGTAAGAGGAGTGAGAAGTATGGTTTCTCATACATGTGTGAGACACCTTGATTCTCATGTGAAGGGGAACAAATATGTAAGATGTGTGGAAGGCCTGAGAGGTGTGGAAAATGTGAGTGTTCCTCACACATGTGTGAGAACACACTTAGGATTAAGGGGTGATTAACAAGGTAATTAGGAAAAGTAAGTAGGATTAAGAAGTGGGTAGGCTTAGAAGGATGGGTTAGGTTAAGAAAGTGAGGTTGGGTGAGGCTTAAAGTTAGGAGCCATGTGCTCAAATAGGATTTAATTTAATATTTAATTTCAAATGGGCTTAAAAGGGATTAATTATGTAAATGAAGTACTTTACTTAATTAAAGTGAATGGGTTAAGATGTAAGTGGGGTGGGAGATAGTCTAGGATTTAAATAAACCTTAGTTTATTTAAATCGAGGAAAGGTGAATGTAATTAAATAAATGTAAATTTATTTCAATAACTGATAGTTTTCACCAGTAAGAAGTATAAGTCATTATATGGATCTGATTCTTGGAGATATTTTGCTAAATAAAGAACAATATAGATTAACAGCTACTAAGAATGAAGAACTTAACAAGCAAGTGCAAGAGTTGTTAAAGAAAGGTTCGATCAAAGAAATTTTGAGTCCATGTGTTGTACATGTTGTATCAGCACCTAAGAATAATAGAGAATGGATAATGTGTAGTGATTCCAGAGCTATTAACAAGATCATAGTAAAATATAGGTTTCTTATGCAAAGGATGGATGATATAAAGGATTGCTTGAGTGGAGAAAATTATTTTACCAAGATTGATTTGAAGAGTGGTTATCATCAAATTAAAATCAAAGAAGGTGATGAATGGAAGACTACTTTCAAGAAAAAATATGGTTTGTATGATTGGTTGGTTATGCCTTTTGGTTTGACTAATGCACCTAGTTCTTTCATGAGGTTGATGAATGAAGTTCTCAAAATATTTTAGGGTGACTTTGTGATTATTTATTTTGATGATATTTTGATATTTAGTAAGACCAAAGAAGAGCATCTTGAGCATATTAGACAAGTATTGCAGAGATCAAAAGAGGAGAAGTTGCTGATTAATTTGGAGAAGTGTTCATTTATGCAAGAGGAGATTGTGTATTTGGGATTTGTGATTTCAGTTGATGGTTTAAAAAATGAATCCTAAGAAGGTTAAAGAAATTTCGGAATGATTTATACCTAAGAATGTGGGTGAGGTAAGATCATTTCATGGTTTGGCTAGTTTTTATAGAAAGTTCATAAAGAATTTTAGTTCTATCTATAATGTTATGACTGAGACAATGAAAGGAGATAAAAAGGCTTTCAAGTGGACACATAGAGTTAATAAGAGTTTTAAAACTTTGAAACAAAAGTTTGTTGAGTTACTTGTATTAACTTTGCCTGATTTCAATAAGGTATTTCAAGTTGAATGTGATGCAAGTGGTAGTGAAATAGGAGTTGTGTTGAGTTAAGAAGGTAAACATGTTGCTTTCTTTAGTGATAATTTTAATGATGCTAAAGGGAATTATTGTGTATGATCAAGAGTTATATTCTATTATTCAATCCTTGAAGAATTGGAGACATTATTTAATTCCTAAGGAGTTTGTGTTGTATTTAATCATAAAGCTTTACATTACTTGGGAAGTCAACATAAGTTGAATTAGATATATATGAAGTGTATTGAATATTTACCAAGGTAAACTTTAAGAAATCCCCCTCTAGAAAAAGATATAAATTATTGGCGAATCTTTCATTATTTTGAAAACCAAATTATTTTTATCGACGAATCTCTCAATTTTTTTATTTTAAATATTATTTACATTGGCAATTATTTTGGAATCATAATTTTTGAGTAGAAAATATTGGTGAATCTCACTAATAATAGGAAGTTCGCTAATCATAATGGAATATTACAAATCAAAATTGAACATGTTTTATCTCATGGAAATTATGAGGATAATTATATTATATTTTAAATCAATAGTGAAAACTATATATTGGTAATATATCCCTAAAGTAACTAATAATTATGATAATTATTGGAGAATTAATTTTAATTTCTTTGATAATATATAATATTTAGGTGAATCAAATCTAATCATGTATCAAATATTGTGGTGAATCTTTGAGCTTAAGTTTTTTAATAAAATAAATTATTGAGAGATTTGAAATAGTTTAGAACTAAATTTAATAAAAATGTGGTAATTTAGGTTGCATTAAATCTTAAATTATTAGTCAAATTATGAGCCAAAAAATTCTAAAATTTACAAAATTACAAATATTCACCACTAAAAAATGCCCTAATATTTACAAAGTTTTACATCTTTTACAAAGAATAAGAGTGGGGTTACTAACCAAGTTGCAGATGCATTGAGCATGAGAGTTTCTTTGTTAATTGAGATGAAGGTTGAAGTTCTTGGTTTTGATAAAATGAAGGATTTTTTTGATACTAACCCTAATTTTTTTGAGGCGTGGAGAGAGTGCAGAGCACAAAATTTATCAAATCAATTGAGTAAGTATAATGAGTATTTCATTCAAGAAGGTATGTTGTTCAAAGCAATTCAATTGTGAATACCAAGAAGTTATATGAGAGTTAATTCTATTAATGAAAAGCATTGTGATGGATTGGCTGGACATTTTGAATTAACAAGATATTGAGTTTTCTTAAGGATAAGTATTATTGGTCACAAATTAATAAGGATGTTCAGAAGTTTGTTAGTAGTTGTTGAATTTGTCAAATTGCAAGAGGAGTGAGTTAGAATATTGGATTGTATACACCTATTTATGTTCCTAAGAAACTTTGTAGTGACATCAATATGGATTTTGTTCTTGGATAATCTAAGAAAATAAGAGGGTATGATTCCATATTTGTTGTTGTGGATAGATTTTCAAAGATGGCACATTTTATACCATGTAAGAAGACATTAGATTATGTGCATGTTGTAGAGATTTTCTTCAAAGAGATTGTGAGATTACATGGATTACCAAGAAGTATTATTTCTAATAGAGAAATAAATTTCTTGATTATTTATGGAGGACTTTGTGGAAGAAGATGGATATTGAGTTGAAGTTTAGTTCTACATGTCATCCACATATAGATGAATAGATAGAGCTTGTGAATAGAAGCTTGGGTAATTTGTTGATATATTTAATTGGAGATAAGCCAAGTAATTGGGATATGGTTTTGGCACAAGATGAGTTTGCATATAATAATTTTGTAAATAGAAGTGTAGGAAAACACCTTTTGAGATTGTTACTAGAGTGCAGCCTAGAGGAGTATCAAATTTGAGGGATATTGTTAGTAAGGAGAAGAGAAGTTCTAAAGTATAAGAATTTGGTGATTTTATGAAGTCTTTGTATGAAGTGGTGAAGTTGTATTTGGAACAAAGTAATCAAAAGTATAAGGAGAATGTTGATAAATCTAGAAGAGATCATGTTTTTGAAGTTGGTGATGAGGTGATGGTTTATTTGAAGAAGGGAAGATTTCCTATTGAAACATGTAGTAAGTTGAAAATGAAGAAGTTTGGTCTTTGTAAAAAATTTAGGAAGTTTGATAGTGGCAATTCTTATGAAGTTAAGTTAATTGATGACATACATATATCTCCTATATTTAGTGTTGTTGATTTTCATAAGTATCATGAGTGAGATGATGAAGTTGTTGTACAAGATGTTTATCCTAAGAAGAAGACTAAAGAGGTTGAACATATATTGGATCAAAGGGTTGGAAAAATTACAAGAGGAAAAGATTACTATGAATATTTGGTGAAGTGGAAGAACATGCCAATTGAAGATGATATATGGATTTCTTAATCTAAGTTGGATTCAGCTTAGGTTGTGCCATTTACATGATTCAGAAGACTCATTTATTTCAACTCTCATTTTTTGATGCAGGAGCATCCTGAGCTGCCTTTCTATCCTACTCATCTTTGTTCATTCTGACAAATAGTGTTGAGTTCCAGTGGTTGTTGAGCTCCAGTCATTATTGAGTTCCTGTATGTATTGAATTGTTCAATGTTGTCTGAGTTTTCTTGTATGTGTCAAGATGACCAATGGTGGTTGAGAATTCCTTCATGCACTGAGTGAACCTAATGTTTGTTGATGCTCAGTTCCTCCTTTGATCAAGTTTGTAAAAAACAAATTTCCATAACCAATTTTGATCACCTAATAATCTAATTTAATAAATAAATAATTGATTCTAATTCACATGACAATGACTTCCATTAACTAACTCCGATGAAAGTAACTATTTCTAATTTAACTATATTTCATGCTCAACTAATTTAATTAGATCAAAAGAAATATTAAATAAATAAATACATTGCTAACATTTAAACTTTTTCTAATTAATAACATATTTAGCTAAAAACAAAGTAACAACTAACTTCTATATCAACTAATACATTCATTCAAATTAAGCTATTAGAAAACTAATCAATCTATTATTCTTCTAAGGATTAAAAATAATAGTGCAAGAGAAATAGACATAAATATTGGAAGATTCTATTTATCTCACTGTTCAAGCTCGGCATTGGTGAGAGGAGAAGCATTGACATAGGCTTAACCTCCCAACCTCAGACCATACTTATCCCAACACATCTCAACTTAATAGAACAACCATCACTACCTTAGGATCGAGCTTGGGATGTTCTTTAGTCTAGCCATCCAAGCTACCTAGTGGTTTGAATGCACCATTAGTTATACCTATATAACTGGTGTCTATGGACAAACAAATAATCTCAAGATTGGAACATATGCTTATAACTACCTTGGCCAAGGATTTCAATTGGGTTTGTGAGCCTGATCACCACCACTCAACTTGACAATAGATTCCATTATTGGGGCATGCATGAGCTATTAATTATTTATTATTCCAATTTGATTTCATTATTTGTTTCTATAGGTTTCTTTCCACCTCTTCACCATTCATTGGCTTCTTTGCCAGGTGAGTTCCTCAGTGTCTGCATAATTATAAACATTCTAATATTGTTTTACACCTCTTCACCAATTCTACGGCTTCTTTGTCAAATAAATTCCTCGGTGTTAAAAGTGTTTTGAATATGATTGCAAAATCTATTAAATCATGTGTAATGATGTGGATTCATGTAATCAATCAAGTTTACTATAGCTACTGAATGAACTCATAAATGATAAATACTTAGGAATACTCGATGAATGATCTCGTATACACTTTGGATTACAAACAACTAGTATTATAGATTGATCTCTATTTATCATGTCTAGCTGGTTGTGGATGGATACTCAAATTAGAAAAAAAGGAATTGGAAATCATATTTAACTTATTCTCAACCTATCATTATGTATCAGTTGAGATAGATATTGAACTCAGTAAGATCAATTCATAATTTACATTGTTTATATGGCATTCAATCTTGAAATTAGGAAAACCCATTATAGTCAACTTATCTTTAAAAACAAAAAGAAAAAATATACCAGAAGTTGTGACCTGTTATTTGATTGTATCTTTATTGCTCTAGTTGGGTCTCTTGTCCACCTACTAACTTGAGACTAATTCTAGACTTCAATCGCTGACAATATTGGAAGAAAAATAGGGTTTTAGGGTGTGAATAAGGAAGGGTATCCAACTGTGAACTCAATATGAAAATGCAATATTATGGAGATAGGAAAAAATAAGAGATAGAAGGAGGTATATGTCAACCTAATTTGATCATGGCTTCTTAAAACTTAGCCAAGACTCCTTGGCTTCTATCCATTTTCAAGATGACTATTCGAATGCAACAAGAATTCAATTTTGAAAAGAATTAAAGTGGAAAAATAAATGAGGAGTTGAAGAGTTTAATCTTTATTTTATTATTATTATATGCTCTTATATACATTCATGTAAGTATATTGATGAGGTGACATTATTAGATTATATTTTTATAATTTATTAGTTCCATTTCATTTTTATATTTATGTGTTCGTATTTAAGTGTTTATTATAATGATAAAATAAGAAGAGCTAATATTAAATCTCTAAAGGTATGGATTATATTTTTAATTTTGATTATTTTATGTTTTTATTATATTATTTTCCTAATAGCTCATGTGGTCCCATAATGTAACGTATGGGCAAGTCTTTGTATCCTTTCCAAGGGAGTCTTAGGTCATACCTCCAAACCTAATGACTAAACCAAATAACCATCCCATTCTGATGATCTCATTTTGCAATGCTTCCCCTCTCTTTAGTCTTCTCCTATAATCACCCAAGAAAAACATTCTCACCAAAACATTAATTCAAAAATATATTGATTGTTAATTCAAATCAAACAACTGCTAATCATCTAATAACAATTAAAGGTTACTGGTTATTTCATCAACGTCTATAATAACTAACTCATTTCACATGATCATGAAAAGAAATAATCTATTAATACTTGATACAACGTATATAGATAACTAACTCATTTCACATGATCAAGAAGAGAAATAATCTATTAACTATTGATACAACATTTTTAAATAACTAATTCATTTCGCATGATCAAGAAAGAAATAATTTTTTAAACTAACATTTATGATCAAATTAAAAACCAGGGAAAAATTTGGTATGTAACAAAGTTTTTCTGTGATTGGTTCTTCATTTTAGTCGACTTGTGTATTTAATTTGGATTATGAATTTAATGTAAGGATCTTATATTGGGATGTGTGCAAACCATTTTAAGGTAGGCCTTCTATTATGTAATGATCTAGAATCTTTTGTAACTCATTTTGGCAAGCATAAATAGGGATGTTAGGTTTTAGGTTAGGTATTACTTAGAGAGTTCAGAGAAGATGTTTTTGGAGGAGTGAATTTAGGGTTAGATCGTAGATCTTAAAGTGGTATCTTTGTATTGATCATAACCTAGAAGGCCTTATAGTTGTGCATGCATGTTGATAACTTGATGAATCAATAAAGTATTTTTGTTCCTTCTCCCCTTGGTGTATTTCTCTTTACTATTTTATTTTGTTGTGTTTACTCAACGACGTGATTGGATAGTTAGGTGTGCCTCTTACCCTTGCTATTTTTGATCCCTCCTTATATCAATGGGGTAACTTATAGTATATTATCATCAGTGGAAGGTCATTCAAAACAAGTTATTCCTAGTGTAATTATGGTAGGTGAGAAAGAATTAATAGATGCCCTCAAAGAGGAAGGTAGACAAGGTTTTTCCTTAGTTCTAAAGCCAAGGGATCTAGAGAAGAAAGGTTTATAAGAAGAAATATCACTAGAGGTGCATGAAATTTTGGGAAGATTCAAGGGAGTAGTTGTAGAAGAAATCCCAAAACCATTATTTCCAATTAGAGAAAATAGTCACCAAATTGACCTGGCCCTAGGAGTTATTGTTCCAACAAAAATTTCTTACAATATGACCCCTCAAAATAATGAGATAGCCAAGCAAGTTCAAGAATTGTTGGATAAAAGATTAGTGAGGAAGAGTTTAAGCCCATGTGTAGTGGCTATTGTTTTAGCCCCCAAGAAAGATGGAAGGTGGAGATTGTGCTCTAATTATAGGGTCAACAATAGGTTAACCATCAAATATAAGTTTCATATCCAAAGGATAGAAGATTTGATGGATTTTTTAGGAGGAGCTACCTACTTTTCAAAATTTGATCTAAAATGTGGTTACCATAATATAAGGATAAGAGAATGGGATAAATGGAAAACTTGTTTTAAAACTAATGAGGGATTATATGATTGACATGTTATGTCATTTGGGGTATCAAATGGTACTACTACCTTAATGAGGATCATGTTCATGAAGTATTACATGATCTTATAGGAAATTGTGTGGCAGTTTATTTAGATGGTATACTGATATTCACTATAACTAAAGAAGAACATCTTAAGAATATTTTTTAAAAATTCCAAGGAGGCTACATGAACAAAAAAATTATGATAAACATTTAAAATTATATTTTATGAAATAGGAATGACTATACCTTGACTTTGTAGCATTCAAGAGAGATTAGGAAATGGATCCCTCAAAAGTGGAAGCCATTCTGAATCAGCCCACCCCTATGACTATAGGAGATGTTAGGATATTTCAAGGGATGATCTCATTTTATAGGGAGTTAATTAAAAGATTTAGTCATATTTGTACCACAATTTTAGAGACTATTAAAGGGGGAAGGAAGGTCAGGTTTGCATGGACAAAAGAAGCATATCATAATTTTGAGTACTTGAAGCAATGGGTGGCCAAATATACTAGTACTACCTAATTTTAACAAGGTGTTTACAATAGAGTGTGATCAAAATAATTTATGTATAGGTGCAATTTTGTGAGAAGAAGGAAGACTATTGGAATTTTTCAATAAGAAACTCAATGAAGCTAAAAATAAATACTCTTCTTATGACCTTGAACTATATGCTATGGTTCAAGCCCTAAAGAAATGGAGAAACTATTTACTACCAAAAGAATTCATTTTTTTACTAGAAATCATGCTTTAAGTGTTTTTAATGCATAGGAAAAATTTTGTCATGAGCACATGAAGTGGGTTGAAATCCTACAAGGTTATACATTTACCATAAAGAACAAGAATAGACAAGAAAACAAGGTCGTAAGTGCTCTAAGTAGAAGATTACTTACTATTAAAGAAGTAAAAATGCAGAGTATGGGACTTGAGGAAGAGCAAGATTTCAAGAAGATAGATATATTTTTTAAGAACTTTTAGAATTCTTTTCACTCAACATTTTTTAATATACTTGTCAAAATGGGTTATTATGTAAGTGGAATCAACTCTGTAATCCTAACTCTCAATGAGAGAAAATATAATTAGGGAGAAACATTTTGGTGGGCTAGGAGGTCACTTTGGTTTTAACAAGACCTTGGAATTGGTAAGGACATTTTACTTTTGGCCTAAGATGTAAAATGACATCATAAATATTGTAGACATTTTTGAAGTCTTTCATAGAGAAAAGGGAAATTCAAAAAATGCATGTCTATACCAACCTTTACCCATTCTAACCAAGCTATGGGAGAACTTGAGCATGGATTTTGTATTGGTTTTTTCAACAACTAAAATAGGTTTTGATAGTGTGTTTGTAGTGGTGGATAGATTTAGAAAAATGGAACATTTCATATCTTGCAAAACTACCAATGATGCTAGCTATATAGAAATATTGTTCTTTAAAGAAATAGTAAGGATACATGGTTTTTCACTAACTATTATATCAGACAAAGATTCAAAATTTGTTGGTTGCATTTGGAGGACCTCATGGAAGAGGTTGGGCACACACTTGTCTTTTAATTTAACACACCACCCTAAAATTGATGGCCAGATTTAGTTGGTTAACATATCATTAGAGAACCTACTAAAGGATCATGGTCAATCATGGGACATGATGATCCCTTAAGAAGCATTTTCTTATAATAACTTGGGGAATAGGAGCACATGTAAGAGACTTTTTGAAATTGTTTACGACAATCACCTTAGAAGAGTGTTTGAACTTGGAGATATTTAAGGATTGAACAAGAGAAGTGGATATATTGAAGGATTTGTAGAGGCCATGAAGGAAATACATTAGAAAGTAAGAGATAACTTGCAAAAAAAATCACAAAGAACAAATGAGAGGGTGGACTGGAGAAAGAGGGATTTAAAATTTCATGGAAAATTTATGATGAAGAAAAGTTGGCCCTTGCAAAATATTAAGAAAGTTAGATCAAATGCATACAAGTCAGAACTACCACCTACCACCTAATAATATTTTCATTTGTATATCTTTTTATATATCACATCTTACTCTCTATAGAGGCAATTCTAGTGTAATTGATAGTGATTATATAGTAGACAAAGATGAATACAAATGGTTAGATCAAATAACTATTATTGAATCCCCAAAATGGAAAGAGTCAAGGATGCAAGAGAACATAATAAGAAGACTAGGAGAAAAATATACTATGAGCACTTGGTCAAATGGCAGAGACTAAGTGAATATGAGTAAACATGGATTTTTGATGAGGACATCAAGAAATGAGGAGATATACAAGATTTTTTCTCTAAGGAGATCAAAAACTTTTATTTATTTGAGGAGTATGGTGTAGGAGCACCCCTTAAAGGCCAAGCAAGTTATTAAAGGCTCATGGAATATTTAATAGATGTCTTTAGGAGTTAATAAGGCATGAAGGACCAAATAGGTGTCAATAACAACCCATGTTGTAAGGTCATTTGGCATGGTAGGCATGCATGAGCGATGGTCAAAATTGATCAACAGGCCCAAAATGTCAGCTAAGGTTTTTTAGGTTTTTTTGAGTCATAAATGAAAAAAAAATTTGATTCATGGGGTCTAGGTTAAAAGATGTCAAAATCTACAATTTCTTGCAAAAGTTGTCAAAAAATTGCATGACAACTTTTTGTAACTTTGGCAACTTTGGAAGACAAAGTGTCAAATTCACCCAATGGCCATGGAAGTTAAAAATATTATTAGGGAGGTTCATTTTAGTTTATTTAAGATTCATATAGATAATTTGGCCCCATGGTATGACTTTTTTTTATAATTGAGCAACTACAATTTCAATATTATTTTTACAAAATTGACATTCTCCAGCTCATTAACTATGTGCACATAAAGTTGGACTTGAAAAACCAATTTCTATAGATGAATATGTGTGTTTGATAACTCTCTAGTATGGTTTTACCTTCATTAAATTAGTAGGAAGAAAATTATTGGTGTTTTTGTGCAATAGGGTCTAAAATTCTAGGTCTAACAGAATTTTTGTTGCAATTTGTTTCTAATTGAAAATTTCACCTTAACTTTCAATATCTATTTGAGAAAAAATAGTTGAAGGGATCATCTCTACATAAAAAATAATTTTCATTAAAATACAAAGGGAGTTAAGAGTACCAACAAGCCCTTATTGAGTAACCTCTTAATTGTGAGTAGGAAACTGGTTGAAATGTGATTTCAAAAGTGGAAATTGGATTTGTAGACTTGGTCTAAGCACTATTTAGGAGTCAATATAGTATGCAAACACTGATGCAACCATTATTTTGATAAAATTTCACAAGAAAAGGTAGGGTTACTTAAACAACTATCCAAACATACCTAAAAGGGCTACTTTACACTAGTTTAGGGTTGACCTTGACAAAGGAAAAACCCACATCCAAATATTTGAAGTATTTTAGGACTCACAAAAGTGTATCCTAATCCATAATTGTTTAAGTGGATTTTTTATATGGAATTCACATGAGGGAGAGGAAAATAATTTAGGAGGACTAATTGCAACTAGGCCTCCTACTGGGCCTTCTTGCGAAAAATGACAAAAGGATTCCAAGAAGCTGGATTTAGCCATTTCAATTGGAAATATTGGATTCTTGGAGTCTAATAAAGGGCTATAGGAATCCAAAGGAGACACTTATGAATTATCCTCTACTTTGGTAGTTTTAGGCCTCTAGAGGGGGTAGTAATACATACTTACCTAGTTTCTCCTCATCATAGGGAACTTGTATTGAATCTATAAATAGGATCCCTCAGGGATCCATGAATCTATAATCATAATCTTTCATAATTACCATCCCTTTAAAGGGCCAAAACCCTCCATCATTGCTACCTATTATACATTGGATCTAGCTAGAAAAGAGAGAGCAAACATGCAGTAAAATATGAAAAATTAGAGTGAGATGAAGAAAAATAAACTCTTTATTTTTATTAATTTTCATATAAATACAATAACAATATATAGACTTCCTCAAAGAAAAAACCAATGGAAAAATAGGAATAAAACTCAAAAAAAAAAAGACAAATTCCTTAGTTAGCTTACAAACTAAGCAATTCCCATTTTATCTAAACAAATTAAGAATAAAAAAGTTATAAAAACAATGATCCTTAAAAGTAGGTATAAAAAAAAATCCTACTAATTTTATTACACTATCATCCCCCAACACACACACCTTTAAGACTAACCAAGGAGACAAAATCCTAAGGAAAGAGGAAATAGGGAAACCCATAGGGGGGAAAACCACCCTCAAAATATGTACTAGAAAAAAATCTTATGACACATAAGAAAAGTGTGGATGACTATAAAATGAGAAATTCCATAATGTCAAATGAAGAACCTCTTTTAAAACTAAGAATAATTTGCATGAGTTCTTCTAATGACACTGCCTGAACAATGAGAAGATGGAAAACAAGGAAACATATATACCAATTGAAGATAAAGAAAACAAAAATATGTAGAGGAATCCCCGAATAATGATTAGATGGAAAACTAAGAAAAAAAACTACCAATCAAGGATGTAGATGATACATAGATCTATACAATGACCCTAGCAATATTTCTCAACATTATTAGTTGGAAATATAGGTGGCAATTATCTATAAATCTGATCAACTATGAAACCAAGAAAACATCAATAGAAATCATATAAGATCCCTCCAAATCATTGAAAGGAAAGGCATGATAAGTCCATTGATATGGTGTTTCACTAAAAAGAAGATGAAGGCAAGACACATACAAAACAATCAGGATCTTGGCTTGTTTGTGATAGACTAGCAGAAGTTGGATCAACCTTTGTTACCTACTATTCAACACAAGCCTCTAATTTTGATCTGAATTATAATTTTTGGCTTTAATTTGAAATAAAATTATAACATCATATTTTTTAGAGTTTGAGAGTTTTATTATTTAAGAATAATAAATTTCTTTAATACTTACTAGAAAAAAATATACTTTCTAGTTGTAATTGAAGGATTTGAGCAATACAAATCCACAAAACCCAAAGAACACTTACATGCAAGAACCTTCATGGAGACAAAGAAGAGGCAAGGGTTTGACCTAAGAATATGAAAATTATATTATTAGATTGAAAAGAATGAGAGATATTTACAAATGATCAATCCTTATAGAAGGAGATTGAAAAACCTAAAAGGGAAAACCTAAGAGGTAAATGAAATTTAATAATTACTAATTAATTATTAAATTGAAATGAAAGTGAAAAAAGTAAAATTTTAAGAAGGGATTAAAGTAAATTTTATAAATCAAATTAAATTACTCCTTTACTCTAATAGCTCCCCTTAATATGAGCAATAATGCAGCTAAAAACAATGCATAAAAATAAATGAAATTGCAATGCTGAAAGAAAACTTGGGTCTCGACAAAAAGGTATGATGATATACCCAATCACAACCAAATTTATATGAAATAGAGAAATAGGAAAAAACATGTGGGAAAAACCTTGCTCCAAAAAGAGATAGTAATAATAGAAGGAAGGAAGAATATCAAGATCTTCCTTAGAGGATGCATAATCCTATGCAAGAGTAGAGAAAGTATTGGATAGTGAGGGAGAATTTGGTGATGGAGGATCCATCTTAGAATAATGCTCATCAAACTAAACATCTTGAAAAAATAAGACATCTCTAGAATTAGGATCAAACAACCTGTATGCCTTCACATCCTTACAATAGCCAAAAAAATTGAGTGGTTGACTCTTTCCATTGAGAATTTAGAATAAATACCCAAGCCTCACTATCAAAAATGTAGAATGTAGAAACATCAATCTTGACATGAGTCCAAGCCTCCTTATTAGTCAAGTATCACAATGCCTTGTGAGACATCCAATTTTAAATATTGTTGGCATAATTAATAGCCTCTACCAAAAATGAAGAACTCATAGCTCTTGATTTTATCATACAATTGGCCATCTATTGTAATATCCTATTTTTTCTCTCTACAACTCCATTCTACTAAGGTGTATAGAAAACTATGAACTAATGTTGTAAACTATGCTTAGTGCAAAAATCTGTAAAGTACTGATTCACATATTCCCTACCATTGTCAATGTGTATATACTTGATAAGAAGAGCAAACTACTTCTCTAAAAATCTCTTAAAGATTTGAAATGAATCAAAAACATTAGAATTGTGCTTCAAAAAGTACACCCATGTGGGTCTAGAGAAGTAAGCTATGAAGGTAAGCACATATTGTGCACCTGAAAAGGATGGAGTGGGGAATGACATAAGATCATTGTGTATCAACTCCAATGGTGACATGCCAATCTACCTACTAGAAATGAATCTTTTTGATGTTTTCCAAGTGTACAACCTTCACAAACATTATTAGTACAAGATATCTAAGGTAGCCCAATCACTAGCTCCTGTGTACTCATCTATTGTCTATATTTAGAGTTAACATGGCCAAAGCTTGCTCACTAAGTCTACATGAGAAATAAGAGAAACACCTATAGAATCAAAGCTCTCAGAGCCATCAAACTGATATAAGTGAGACTAAAGATCAACACTCTTAGTAGAAACAACCAAGTTAGGATCATGGAGGTCTGAAGTAATCACACCATGTGGTGAGAACTCAACTATCTTACTAGAGCCAGAATGAAAAATCTAAAAGATAGACAAGAGGTTCATAGAAATGGCTAGAACCAAGAGAACGTCGTGTAGTGAACCACCCTCTAAAGAGATAGTTCTTGAACCTAAATCTAAAAGTTGTATAGAGTCACCAACTACAATTTTTGTAGTAACACTTTGAGAAAGTGTGGTAACCAAATCAGGTTAATGTGTCATATGGTGGGAAGCACCTAAATCAAGAATCCAACTAAATGTAGAAGAAAATGCTCATGCAAAAAGAGAATGTCCTTTCTGTAAAGGAGGAGGTGGCTATGGGAAAGTAATACTATATTGTTTCATGGCCTCCTCTAAAGCCTAAAAATGTTTCTAACAACTGGAAACTGGATGTCCTCCCTTGCCACAAAAATTGCAACACATATATACTTCTTAGTCTTAGAGGAAGACTCACTAGAACTATAAGATTTGCACTTTGAAGTGGGTTTTTGAGCATCTAATTTAGGAGTAGGCTTGGAGGAACTCCCACAACCTATTGAATTTTTCTTGGACTTCAACTTCTACTTTGGCTTCCTTATAGATATCTGAGCAACCAATGCTTGTGTCTTTGAACCTGTGATAGTATTCAAATGTATAATCTTGGACTACTCTCTAGTCAAGTGATCACAAAAAACCTCAAATGTGGGCATGGTAAATCTGGGACCCAAAGCATCCATAGTGGAATGTAAGGTAGAAGAGAAAATTTGAAAATTTCCTTGAAGCTTTAATAGAATCATATATATGCACTCCTTATCTTTCTTTTCTTTCCCCCATCCTTGTAACAAAGTTATCTATTGTTTGAACCTCATGAGAAAGTCCTCAATAGAGGAAAAAGCATCTAGTACAAGAGAAGTAAGCTTTGCCTCAATCTGAAGTGCTCTGAACTCATTGATGGTATCAAACAAGTCCTTGAACTTGTCCCACATTTTTTGAGTAGTGGAACACTCATCAAGATGAAATTGTAAGCTTTCTAAAACACTCAAAGAAATCAGACCCATGGCTTCATCCATCTTATTCCTCTACTACAATGTCTAATATTGACTCTAAAATACTAGTTGCACTATATCTAAACATGCCCACAAACCCTTTGAATGGAGAAGTCATTGCATAATAGATTTCTATGTATGATAGTTATGTGGGTTTAGAAGTACTAGACAAGAATAGGTTTCGACCATTGTTTTAAGAAAGTGTTGTGAATTTTTTTGATATATTGATATTTTAATAGAAAATAATGAAAAAACACCCCCCACAATGCAAAAAATTGAACCCCAGCTTGTAGAAGCAATGTGTATACAAGAATAGAGAAAAAAACCTTCAGCTGAGTATCACAAATACCTAGTAAAAAATACTAGTGAAATGAAAGAGAATATGGAAAAGTGCTTGAGAATATCTTTTTGGTGCTTCTAAAAAATTGAAAAAATGAGCTAAAACAAGCAAGTTATGCCCTCCAGAAGATATAAGGCATCATCTAACTTCAAGAGAAAAAATAGGTACTAAACTAGATAAAAAACCAAAAAATACCTTTACCACCATGTTCATTTCTAAATAATCTTTCTAACACTTCTTTTGGATTCAAAAAATAGCTTTGTATACTCAAGTTAGAGTGAAAAAACCAATAGGGCCTCCATAGAAAAGAAGAAAATTTAAACCCCATATGACTATACACTAGGCAGAGGAGGTGAAGGTGGCCCGACAGTAGTGCACGAGTGGCGAAGAAGTGGCAAGTGGTGGGATGGGCCACAACAGTGAGATTTGATGAAGGCACTACATAGATATGGTAACCATGTGTAGTAAAGTTGACCACTAGTGGTGGCCGATGCTAGTGTTGTTTGTCACTTTGTTATTTAATTTTAAAAAAATCACATGCACATGCCTCGATATGCATGCTAGAGGTCATACAGCCCTGATATGCAAAAAAAATTTGCCTTCCCAATCAAAATTGTCCAAATTTAAAAAATCCTATATGAAAATAGGAGTTTTGATGTCCTCTAAATTCAACCATGAGGATTTTTTGGTGTCAAAGTGCTCCAAATTTTAGAGACCTCTATTTTCAAAAAAAATGTGAAAAAACCAAATCTATTTTGTCAAACCCCCATTCTTCTTTTTCTCCAAATAAGAACAAGTCATAATAAGTCAAGCTCTAATAACATGAAGGATTTGAGAAATAAAATTCCACAAAACCTAAAGAACACCTGCATGCAAGAACCTGTGATAGAGAAGAAAAGACAAAGAAGAGGAAAGGGTTTGGCTCTATGAATATTCAAATTATTATCAGATTAAGAAGAATGAGATATATTTACAAATGATAAATCCTTATAAAAGGAGATCAAAAAATCTAAAACGGGAACCCTAATGTTAGACTATGGTGACTAATCAGGAAAGTATTGTGCATACTTCATAAATTCTTTGGGGTTCAGGGCATCGCCCTAAAAAAAATAAAATTGGGCCCTATTCTATCAGAATTTTGGGACAACATGTAATTATTAATTATAACCCTAAAGTGGTTTAAATACTTGTATAAAAGGGCTTAGGGTTAGGGATTATTTCATAAGGTGTGATGCGAAATTGGTTCTTGCAGTGGTATTGAGTTGTAAGGGATTATAGACTGTAATCCGATTGTAATCATTGGATCATAAAAATATTGGACTTGTTTTTTGGTGGACGTAGCCCAGGGATTGGGTGAACCACGTTAAATCTTGGTGCTTTGTGTTCTTTTCTATGTGATCTATTATTTTATGTTATTGGTTATATTTGCATGTAATTATTATTTTTGTTTGTGGTTTAATCCTAACAAATGGTATCAGAGCCTAGTTGTTTTTTAGTTTTCCTCTATAGGAAAGTTTCACGGTTGAGTGGGAGTCTCACGGTTGAGTGGGAGCAATGGTAGATGAGGGTAAGCTAAGGGTTGATAGGTTTAATGGGTAGAACTTCCAGTTATGGAAGATGCAAATGGAAGACTATCTATATCAGAAGGATTTATGGAAGCTGTTGGAAGGCAAAGCCAAGAATCAAGGATCTATGTCAAATGATGAATGGGATCTTTTGGATAGAAAGGCACTTGGAAGCATTTGATTATGCCTAGCACCATCAGTGGCATTTAATATTACAAAAGAAAAGATGACAGAAGAATTGATGAAAACCCTAGCAACATTGTATGAAAAGCCCTTTGCTTCAAACAAGGTATTTCTCATGAAAAGCCCTTTTTATTTAATATGAAAATGGCAGAAGGTGGATCTATTAGAGATCATTTAAATGAGTTTAATACTATTACTAGTTAGTTATCTTATGCGGGTATCAATTTTGAAGAAGAAATTAGGGCTCTCTTGATTTTGTGTTCTTTGCCTGAAAGTTGGAATGGCTTGGTAATGGCTATGAGTAATTCTATTCCTAGATCTAGTACCCTAAAATATGATGATGTGATTGGTGTTATTTTGAGTCAAGAAACTCGGAGGAAAACCTTAAGTGCATCTACATGAGGAAGTGTTTTGAATGCAGAAAGCAGGGGCAGAACGATTGAGAGAGGAAGTAATTCTAGAAATCATGGGAAATCAAGAGGAAAGTCAAAGGGGAGGAGGTCTCAATTGAGAGGACCGAATGATTGTTGGTACTATGGGAAACCAGGGTACAAAAAGAAAGATTTTTGGAATTGAAAGAAAAATGAAGCAGATAAATCAGATGGAGACAAGGAGGCAAATGTAGTAACTAACAAATCCAAATAGGATGCTTTGCTTCTGTCTTTAGAAAGTGTTGATGATTCATGGGTTTTAGATTCAAGTGCTTCATTTCATGGTACACCTCATAGAGGTTATTTCATTGATTATATCCAAGGAGATTTTGGGCTTGTTTATTTTGGGGATAATGAACTCTGTTAGATTGTTGGAAAGGGAAAAATTAAGATTAAGTTGCAGAATGGGAATCATTGGCTACTACATGAGGTAAGACATGTTCCAAGGCTAAGTAGGAATTTAATTTCAGTAGGTCAACTCGATGATGAGGGTTGTGTAGTTACTTTTAATGATAAAAATTGGAAGGTTTCAAAAGGTTCCCTTGTAGTAGCAAAAGGTGTGAAAATAGGCACCTTATATCTTTGTATAGGTCATATTGTTCCTTCTACTTTAATTGTTTTAGAAAAAATTAAATGTTTAGGAACAATTGTTGTAGTTGAGTAGGAAGAACAAATAGCTATTGTAGATTTTGATACAACATTGTGGCATGATAGACTTGGGCACATGAGTGAGAAAGATATGAAAGCACTTCATTCAAAGAAAGTTTTTCTAGGTCTGAAATGTGTTAATATGGATTTTGATGAAAGTTGTGTATATGGAAAACAAAAGAGAGTGAGTTTTGCAAAGAATGGGAAGGAAAATAAAAGGGAGAAATTAGAGCTTGTGCATACCAATGTATGGGGACCAACTCAAGTATCTTCCCTTGGTGGCTCTCATTACTATGTTACATTTATTGATGATGCAAATAGAAAAGTATGGGTTTATTTCCTTAGACACAAATTTGATGTATTTCAAACTTTTAAGAAATGGAAATGCTTGGTTGAAAATGAGACTAGTAAAAAACTAAAATGTCTCAAATCTGATAATGGTGGTGAGTATTATAGTCATGAATTTGAAGATTATTGCTCCACTAATGGTATTCATAGACAAAAAACTATTCCAAGGACTCCACAAGAAAATGGAGTGTTTGAATGCATGAACAAGACTATAATGGAATGTACAAGGAGCATGAGGTTGCATGCTAGGTTTCCCTTACACATGTGGGTGGAGGCTATAAATACTATTGTATATTTGATTAATAGAGGGCACTCTACTCCTTTGGGTTGTGATATTCTAGAGGAGGCATGGACTGGTAAGAAGGTGAGTTATTCTTTTCTCAAAACCTTTGGTTGTGAAGCATTTTCTCACATAGATTTTGAAAATAGAACCAAGCTAGAAGCTAGGTCAAAGAAATGTGTATTTTTTGGATATGGAATTAATGAGTTTGGTTATACGCTTTGGGATTTTGAAAATCATAAAATTGTAAGAAGCAGGAATGTCATATTCAATGAGAAAGTGTTGTACAAAGATCTGTTGCAACAACATGAGAAGAAAGAAGATGATTATGTACTGCTGGATGATACACCAAAAGTTGGTGTTCTAGCCATTCCTCATCATGTGCAACAACCACAACAAAAAATACCACACAAATCAATGAATGTTAGACGGTCAACAAGGAAAATTAGACCTCCCCAAAGATTTTCTCTCTTTGTATTCTATTTTACTTACTGATGCTGGTGAACCTGAAATTTATGATGAAGCTATACAGGTGGATACTAAGATTCAGTGGGAGTCTGCAATGAAAGATGAAATGGACTCTTTGCTAAAGAATAAGACATGGGATTTGTGTAAGTTGCCTGCAAGTAAAAAGGCTTTACAGAATAAGTGGGTTTATAGGTTAAAAGAACAAGATGGACGTAAGAAAGGATTTAAAGCTAGGTTAGTTGTAAAAGGATTTGCACAGAAAAAAGGCATTGATTTTGATGAGATATTTTCTCCTGTTGTCAAAATGACTTCTATGCATACTGTTTTAAGTCTAGTGGCTACTAAAGATTTACATTTAGAGTAGCTGGATGTTAAAATAGCCTCCCTTCATGTTGATTTGGGTGAAGAGATATATATGGCTCAGCCACAAGGATTTGCAGTCAAAGGTAAGGAGAACTTAGTGTGCAAATTGAAGAAAAGTTTATATGGCTTGAAGCAAGCACCTCGGCAATGGTATCTGAAATTTGACAGTTTTATGCATGAGCATGGTTATAGTAGGTGTCATTTAGATCATTGTGTCTACTTTAAGAGGTTGGGTGATGATAGCTACATTATTTTATGTTTATATGTTGATGATATGCTTGTAGTTGGATCTAACATGGATCACATTAAGGGGTTGAAAAGTCAATTAGCACATGTATTTTCTATGAAGGATTTGAGGATAGCAAAATAAATCCTTGGTATGAAGATTTGTAGAGATAGGAAAAATAGAACATTGATGCTATCTCAGGCTGATTATGTTGAGAAGGTCTTGCAACATTTCTCTATGGAGAATGCTAAAGCTGTCAGCACACCTTTACCTGGTCATTTGAAGTTGACTAAGGATATGTATCCCAAGACACAGGAAGAGGAGGATAAGATGTCCAATGTACCCTATGCGTTAGCTATAGGAAGCTTAATGTATGCTATGGTATGTACTAGGCTAGATATTGCATGTGCAGTGGGAGTCATCAGTAGGTATATGAGTCATCTAGGAATTAAGCATTGGAATGCAATCAAATGGATTCTCAGATATTTGAGAGGGACATCCAATAAGTGTTTACACTTTGGGGGCTCTACTACTGATTTATAGGGCTATGTTGACTTAGATTTAGTAGGAGATATCGATACCAAGTGGAGTACTATAGGTTACATCTTTACTGTTGGTGGGGCAGCTGTGAGTTGGGTTTCTAGGTTACAAAAGGTTAATGCTTTATCCACTATAGAGGCAAAGTATGTAGCTTCTATAGAGGTAGCCAAGGAGATGATATGGCTTTAGTTCTTCTGGAAAGAATTGGGACATTCTTAGAAGGATAATTATTTGTTCATAGATAGTCAGAGTGCCATTCATCTTGCAAAGAATTCAGCTCTGCATTCCAAGACCAAACACATACATTTGCAGTACGATTTTATTCAGTCTATTTTGGAGGATGGATAGTTAAAGCTGGAGAAGATACATACCAATGACAATCCAGTAGATATGTTGACAAAGGTAGTCACAAGGGAGAAGCTAAATTCCTCTTCAGCTTCGTTTGGTCTTCTAGACTGAATATGAATAAAAGAACAGTAGAGTCCAGCGTGGTTTGATCTAGTGGGAGCCCATTGTGGTAGCGATATTGCTACATTTGTTGTTTAGTGTGGAGACTGATCAGTCCCCAAGTGGGAGATTGTTAGATTATGGTGACTGATTAGGAAAGTACTGTACATACTTCATAAATTCTTTAGGGTTCAGGGCATTGCCTCGAAAAAATAAAATTTGGGCCATATTTTGAGATTTTGGGTTGACATGTAATTATTAATTATAACCCTAAAGCAGTTAAAATACTTGTATAAAAGGGCTTAGGGTTAGGGATTGTTTCATAAGGTGTGATGCAAAATTGGTTCTTGTGGTGATATTAAGTTGTAAGGAATTATGGACTGTAATCAAGATGTAATCACTAGATCATAAAAATATTGGACTTTCTGTTTGGTGGACGTAGCCTAGGGATTGGATGAACCACATTAAATCTTGGTGCCTTGTGTTCTTTTCTTGTGATGTATTATTTTCTGTTAATGTTTATATTTGCATTTAATTGTTATTTTTATCCGTGGTTTGATTCTAAAACCTAAGAGGTAAATAAAATTTAATAATTACTAATTAATTGTTGAATGGAAATACAAGTGCATAAAGTGAAATCTTCAGAAGGGAGTAAAGGTAATTTGATAAATAAAATAAAATTAATGTTTTTCTCTAATAGTAATCACCTTATTTTTCTCTAGTAAACCATGTGCCCCTATTATGAAATTATTAAATTAAACTATTTATATCCTTATTATATGTATAAAAATTAACCTTGCATAATTAAATCATCAATTGATTTTCAAATCAATTATATTCTTAAGTCAAATCATCAAAGTATATTTCTCATTCAAGTAAAAGAACACCCACTTTTTAAATAAATAAAGTCCTCGCTTAATTTGCACACATAGAGGAGAGGAACTAGTACTTGACCACTCTAACTTTGCACTTGTCAAAATCCTATGTGAAAATTTTCAAATCACTCCTAATTTTTTATAGTAACTTACTTGGATATTCATCTACTTATAACTAGCGTTTCAAGTACACATCATTAATTATGATGATTTTTACAAAGGTACATTTTATTCAATTATGAGTAGTCATCATTGTACTAACAACTTTAGATTAAAAAATATTGGTGTAATGTTGTTAAAAAATTGGACATTAAGTCAAAAAAATATATATGGTTATTAAATAATAAGTGTAGGCTTTGTCGTGGTTTCACAATGCATGCTTCATTTTCACATATAAAATGTGAACCCCCTAGTTGAAATTTCTATACCAAGCTATTAGTTTGAGCACTAGTCATTTTGGACCCTCCCATGGGTTTGGGTCAAACCCCAGTCTCTAACTAGGGAGGTCCAAACAGTCAAAAACTAAGAAGTCATTGTTGGGACTCATAGTTCTTTAAGTGTGCATATGCACACATGCGCACTGCACCCCACTCTGGGGATGCACACATGTAGACATGTGCATGTGAACACCCTTGAAGAGTGTGAACCTATGTGCATTTGGTCCTTGAGGCCTATATAAGGCCATAACCCCTCTCCTTCTCTTCACTTTCTCTCACCTTCTTCCTCATACCACACCTTCACACTTCCTTGCACTATGCAGCTCTGTACCCCTGGTCTCCCCTACACAGCACAAACCACAAGGTTAGAATTCTTCAATTAGGTGTGCACATGTGTACCTCCATGAGCTGCATAGGTGCACACCTTTGCATCAAAAGCCCAAAATCTTAAGCAAAACAATGAAAAACCTAAAGAAATCCTAAGACTCCCACAAGGTGTGCACCTCTACATATATAAAAGACATAAAATTTTAAAATGTGTAAACATAAATGGATTCATGAAGATGTGTACATATGCACCTCCACCATCAATTTAAAATATTAAGAGCTCAAACCCTGCCCCATTTTTGCACTGCCACTTTCATATGTGCGCAGTTATGCACCAAGGTGCACATGTGCATAGGTTTGCAACTATAGTGCACTAGTGCACTTGCAAGGGTATGTTAGGTGTGTTAAAGTGAAAAATAAGCTATTTTGAGGTGGGCATTGATCTGCATTTTGATGTTTTTTGATTGGTTTTTCACTCATTCTGATGGTAGTTTGAGTCCTGTAGAGTCAATTTTTTTACATTCTGACTGATCTTTGTCTCTTCCATGTAGATTAAATGGCATCCTCTTCATCTTCCATGGTGGAGAAAATGACTCCAAAACCTATCATGTTCAAGTATCAAGGAGCACCAAAGAAGTGAAGGTTCCAAGATAGACACACGAAGATCAAAGACACAGAGTTGGGACACATCAACTAGAATACCTTCCTTACAATTTGTAACAAGCCTAAAGAAAGGTTTGTAATGGTATCCTCTTTGATATGATCTAAACTAGTCAATGGCACATCTCACCACTATTCAATCCAATCTTCAAAACTAATAATGACACTAGCTGAGCACTATGTGACCAAGGAAAAGGTTGTAAAATGCATAACTAGAGAAATATTTCTAGACCTCTAACCCTGAAACATAGAAAAAGTGTTTCACCTCCCAAGGAAAAACCAATCCCTCCAAATCTTATATGATGAGGCAGAATGATGTTACAAATATAATGACAAAGAGGCAAAGGAAATAATTTAATCCTCTTTCCTAATCGATAGGACACCTATGGGCCACAGAGTAGGAAAGGTAGATATGACTAGAGGCTACATCAAAGATGACATTGGATATGTGATTGTCCTCCTAAGAATATTCATGGGAGTTCCAGTAGTAGGTCACCTACAGAATTAGATGGTTCATTTTATTGAAACAATCAAGACTGCAAAGATGCCCATTGATTGGGCCACCATCCTAAGTGATGACCTAGATGAGCAACTAGTCATTTTCAAAGAAGACACTTGCTTTTATATGAAATCATGCATGGTATAATTTCTAGTAGCTATAACTATAGATTATCCAAGCCTTTACAGAAAGAGAAGCATGAAAGATGCAAATTCTTGTCCCTATGTGGTATATTCACAATTGGTAAAGAAGAAGCTCCCACTATAAAGTGTGGAATACATAGTAGTGAATGATGGTTTCATCTTTTCAATTATCAAGCTTATTGAAGGTGATTACGTAAAGAGAATATCAATAGAGGTAGCTACCAGAATCACAAAAATAGGTGCCTACTACATTCAATTTAATACCTTCACATATTTTCATGTAGTTGGTACTTTGTTGTGCCCCAAGAAGCTTCCAAGATACGCCTTTTATAGGTTGATACTCTTGTAGATTACCCACCAACTCACTTCTGTGTATGACAGATTGAGGAAACAACATAAGAAGGCATGGGTCTGGCCCATTACAATTAGCACATTCAAGGTGAAATAGAAGTAGGACATTGCCACTTTTGACTCCAAATGGGATTGATATCCCTTGGAAGAATAAAATTCCCCTTATTCTTTCTTTGACAATGTTGGTGTTTTAAACTACCAGTAACAAAATACCTAATACCTGTAGACACCTAAATTTGATTACACCACTTTGGTAATCCTATTTAGTTATCTCTAAAGGCATCATTAATTAAATTCTTATTTAATTAATCCTTTGCCATTCCCTAGCTGATTAATTTAATTAATTATCTATAGTCCTAATTGATAAATCAAATAACCTATTATTTATCAATTAAATCCTATTCTTCTATCTAATTCCAAAATCCCCATTTATTAAATAAATCTATTTGATAAATAAAACCCTCAAATCTAAAAGCCCCTAACTTATTCCTAAACCCTCTTTTTAGCCTAATCCACCCCATCCACCCATACTAACTAAGCTTAGTCACTAACTCACCCACCCGCATGAATGCCATCCACTTGCAAATCTCTAACATCCCTAATCTAATCCTAAACCCAAGCCTAATCCACCCCCTAATGTTGTCACATTCCCTAAGCAAGCTTAAGACTTTCCTAAGCCAAGAAAAGTCAACAATCTCAACTCCCCTTAAAATATCCCAACCACTTAGCAATGAATGCTCTTACAAAAGCCATAAAGACTCTTACAAGCTCTTAAAAGCCATAATGAAGGGTCTTTATGAAGATATTATCCCTTGAGCCTCCTTTGTTGACTCATCCTTCCCCTTTCCTCCATCCACTCACCCTGTGACATGTGTCACTCTCTGATTGGTGTTAAACAAACACAATCCATGTGCTCCCCTTTGAGTGCATCCTAGCCCTCCTTAAGTTTTTCCCCATCCTTGCATCTTAGCCCTCCATCCCTCAAGCCCTTAGCCTATAAATTGAATCCCCTCCCAAGTCATTTCATCACAATCCATCAAGTAAAGTTATAATGCCATTTTGAAGCCAAATCCATACTTTTGCATGCATCCACACCAAAAATCTCAAAAATCTCCATTGAAGCTAGTTTGAAGCTTGAGCATACATCCCAAATCCTATCAAATAGACTCATCCCTAAATCAAGTGACCATCCTCATTGGGAGAGCCATTCCATGGCTCGTATTCTCATTTGAGGGTTTCACTTTGTCTCTCATATATGTTATGTCTTTTATGCTAGTTAATGCTTTTGTTATTTTAATAGATTAGTGTTACTTGCTAACATATTTCTTATATACATTTTGGCACGCCCGGTGGGACCGCACTATGGGTCATTTAATCATCAATTTCTATCTATATGTTGTTTTAAACTAACCATCTAATGTTTGTTGTTGTTTGAGTGTGTTGTAGGGTGTTTTTCTTGTTTTTTCAAGTTAAAGAATGCACTTGGGAAGAAGACATAGCCTCAAAAATTTGAAAATAACAAAAAATTAAAAAAAAATTGGAAAAAATCCGCATTTTTCAACTTTTTTTTCGCGCAGTGTCATCTCCGCAGTTTGGCGTCTGCGCCTACAAACTATCATCTTTGCCAGCTACTCTGTCATCTCCGCAACCAAATTGTCATCTCCACAATTTGGCATCTCTGACTGTCATCTACGCATCTTGGACTATCGTCTCTGCAAATCAGCATCTTCGCCAGCTACTCTGTCGTCTTCGCAACCTGAACTATCGTCTCCGCTGCTGCCAACCTAGACTGTCGTCTTTGCTTGTCTCCTATTTTTTTTTGCGCCGCAAACCTAATCTGTCGTCTCTGCCTCTTTCTCTGTCATATCCGCAGATTAGCATCTCCGTAGATCAACGTCTCTGCAGTTTGGCGTCTACGCCTAATAAACTGTCATCTTCGCCTGTCTCTATTGCATTTCTGTTTTAAAATCTTTATTTCTGCACTTTGTAGTTTTAAAAAATAAAAATAAAAATAAAGAGTATAAATCAAAATTTGACTTTTAGTGATTCCGTAGGATTTAGACCATTTTAAGCATTTTTACGCATAGGAAAAATAACAAAAAAAGTTTAAAAAAAAATTTCCATAGTTAAGCTTTCATTTTGGAAGATTTTGGGTGACTAATCAATTTTCTTTTATTGTCTTATTGCAGGTTGGAGCAACAAACTCATGTTTCTTAGGTTTTTCTTGGAATGAACTTGAATGTTTAAACATTTTTCTTTGAGTGAATGTTGTTCAAAAACACACTCTTGAATGCCATGGATAAAAATCAACCTTTTATTGGAATGCATGCTTAAAACAAATGAACACAATCTTGAATGCCAAAAATCAACTAATCATTGCAATATCTCACACTTTCAATTTGGGCTTAAAACACTCTAACACAATCTTGAATGTCTAACAATCAATGAACATTGCATGGTTTTGACGCATCTCAATGATGCTCGCATTTCTTACGTTGACGAATTCTCGATTTTCATTATGTTGACGACGCTGTCAAGTTAGAATGAACATTGTATGCCATAATCACAAGTGTCTTAATCATAGCTTACAAAATCTAAATCATCAATTGGAAAAGAACTCTGCTTTTTAGCCCAAGGTCATCCAAGTCTTCTCTCCCCTTGTCGTCTTTCAAGGCCATCTTGGGTGCATAAGATTAAGATCCAAAACCTTGTTTTCTTTTTTTAGGAGGCCTGCTTGGGGATTTCATCACCCTTTGGGATGACATCAACTCCAGCATTCTAGTGGAGTATAAAAATTGGGAGGTGAATCCAAAGACACCTCTCCTGGAATCAAGATTTTGTCACTCGAGCTAAGCCTCAAGGAACTTTATACCCTTGAGAAGTGAAAGAGGAGAAGTGGGTTACTGCTCCTCTCGGCTATGTGACATTGTTTTGATTTCATCTATGGATATGGGCCTCACGTACCCTGTGTATATCGAGGACTCCCTAGCTAAACCAAATTTCATCCTTGTAGAAAGCTTCCTAGGATGTTGGTGTGTTTGACGTGTTTGCTCCAAACTTCTATCTGCTTGTTTGTTCATAGCTTTTGAATGAATGTTTGCCAACTTTGGTCAAAATCTTAGAAAAGAAAAAATCTCTCAGCTCAAGGTATACTTAGCGTAGTCATTGCCTCATCAAAAAATCATCCAAGCTCCCTTAGTTCTTTGCTTTAGAACAATCAAAAATCCAAAGTCCATCCAAATCATCCCCCCTAGCCAACTAGCAACCCAATCCAAAATCACACCCAAGCCTTTAAAGAGTTGTTGTCATTCTGCCAGAATTTGCTATCCAATCAATCCTACCAATCAACCAATCTCACCAAGGTTATCCCTCTGACAGAGCATTGTCTAGGGTAATCTAGCTTTGTCACTTGTATCCCTCATCACCTTGAGCTAAAGGTTGGGATCCACAAGTGGTCAATCTCATGTCATGCCCACAGGATCATTAGTCTATCCTTAAGTTGACACAATCTCCACCAATCCAGCACATAGGAAAGCAAAACTCTCACTTTTTGATAGCATGCCTTTGAAGTCTTCCATCCACAGGAAAGCCAAAAATCTCCAGCCAATCCTCCTTAGGTCTGTCATACAGCTTTGACTCTCCCTAGGAAATCCTTCATCAGCCAATCCAAAATCTAAGCTTAATTCAAATCCGACCATGAGCTTTCGTGTTCATCCATATGCAAGACCCCATCCCCATCAAACTCATTTTCAAAACATGAAGTACCAATCCTATCATGATGTGTTTGGTCATATTGTCCTTGCTCCTACCACCTCCTATTCCAATGATGATGAAAATCTTGTTGATTATGAAGGGTATCTTGAGAGCCTTAGAAACATTCCACCAACCATCCCCCAAAATCCAAGAGTTATTCCAAACTATCTAGTCATGCCATCTGATATCCCAGATTCTCCTCCATCACCCAATCAACCAAGCTCCCAATCTTCCACCCCCATCACACCAGTTGCTCCTATCAATCCTCCATCTCCACCTCCAACACACGAGTCTCCAAGAAATCTCCCAGAGGAAATACAAGAAAAGTAGCCTCCAGTAGTCGATAAGCCATGTCATCTAATCCAACCATGTGAAGTAGTTAGTGGTGAAGCTTCCCCATCTATAATATCACCTCCATCTCCCATAGCTATCATCCCCATACCATCCATCAAATTTCTTAAAATCCTTCCATTTCTGGCAAGCATCAAAATCCCAACACCTGTCAAATCCCTTCAAATCCTATCCACATCACCTCCAAGAATTTCCCAAATCTCCCATAATGACCCTTATGCATCCATCTTCTACTCATCCATCTCCACTACTAAATCTCCTATCTATCCATCCGTTGCCTTTGAAGAGTCCATCCCTTCACCTCCTATCGTACCATCCACTCCAAACCAATCCTATCGAGATCCTGCCCAAAAGCATGTTGACATCCCCCAAAGCATAAACAAAGATATCATCGTACCATGTCTTCCATCCATAGTGCAGTCACCATCCCCTCCATCTCCAAAACCTCAAGCCATATCTCCTCTACTGCAAGATATCTTTTCATCCCATCAGCTAAATCAAGATCCTATCCTACCATCTCCTTTGCTCCATACTTCCATCTTACCACCTATCCAAGCTATTCCACCATCTATAATCTACCCTCTTGGTTCACTTACATTCATCCATGGTGGCCTCATCTTAGCAAAAGAATTAAGAACAGTATCTCCCTATTGTAGTACATCTGATAAAGCACTTCCACCATTTTTTGCAAACAAAAAGTATCCTCAGCTAGTTCAAATGCTTAATTGATGGCATTATCAAGGTCAAGGTTTAGGACCACAAGAGCAAGGAATCAGAAAGCCTATTATTGCACAAAAAAATCTAGGATTTCATGGTCTTGGATATGTATCCAAAGGCTCACCATCTAAAGGTGTTGGTACACCACACCCCCAAACCAAGCATATCTCCAAAACTCCCATGCCAGCCTCCCATCACTCCTTCAAGAAATCTTATGTCATCCCCCCTCCACCATCTTTGCAACCTAAAACAACCTACCATATCCCCCCTTCATCCGCTAAATCCATTTTGGGTCCCTATGTCCCAAAATCTACCATCCTCCATCCTCCTATCAGCCATCATTCAAATCCTATTCCCTCCATTCCTATGCAAGATCAGAAAAGGCACATATCAAGGCACATCATCCATCATCATCCCCCTACATGCTCTCCCATATCCTCTCCATCTCACAAAGCTTCTCCTAACCATCTTCCCAAAGCTTACCACAGCAATGTAAATGCCAACTTCAAAATGCATAAAGCTAAAAATCCACACCCTAGTCAATCATATGTCTATTCTAAAAGACATACTCCAAAAGGAAAAATCCAATCAAAGAATGCAAAATAATGCAAAAGCCTATGAAAAGAAAATCCAAAACCATGTGGATCCCAAAGAAAAAAGTTGAAACCCAATGTATAATGGCATCCACCATTGCTAATCCCCCATCTAGTGACTCATGTCCCCCATCTCCTAACTCCATCTTGGGTGCCTATATCCCCAAGTGCGCTTCCACAAATCCACCATCAAGCCCGCATCTACCATCTATCCCCCATATGCTCTTTTCGCACCTATCCCAACATGTGCCAATGTTGATCCTGCAAGCATCCCCATCTCATGCTCCTTTCCAGCCTTTTCATCCCTCCATCTCCTACCATCAATCCCATCTAATCCAATCTATTGCATAAATCACACATCCGGTGTACCAACAGCTAGCAACAAAATTGAACATTCCAACAACCAGTGAAAAATCCCAAAAAAGCCAAAATAGCTGAAGAAAGCCAAAATCATTCTAGCTAATTCCAAAGTCAAAAAGTCAAAAAAAATAATAAAGAAAAATAAAGCGTCCATTGGTGAAAAATTGGCAATTCAAGCGCCTTGGACAAGTACCATGATGAAAACTTGGCAAACAAGCGTCATGCATAATCTAGCCATCCCCAGCTTAGCCTATCACCCTCATGCTTTTGGTCACATCTTGTCATCTAGCTCCATCTTCCAATTTCTCCACCTATCTTTCATCCTCCACCTTTTATCTATCACCATCCACTTATCTTCTGCAGCTTCAGCCAACCATCCTAGCTATCATCCATCTCCCTAGCCCCTTCAGCTTTTTCCATCCTAGCTCCAATCCTATCACATCCATCATAAGACCTCCTTTCGCATATCATCTTCTGATTAGGGGCACTGTATTCCTTGGAGATCTTGTCTTGTCCATTCTCCAGGTTTCATTGGTATCTAGCTCTAGGCTATCCTCATGCAAACCCAATGTCATCTCTTTATATCCATCATAATCCTAGCTATATACCATCCTATCCAGCCATCTCATCCTGCTCCTCTAGCTATCCTTGGTCACAAAATCTCTCATCGTCATTGGGATGCATCCTCCCCAAATCCATATCTTCTGCTATCACCCCATCCTTAGCTTTTGCATCTTGCACAACATCGAACCATCCCGCTATCATATCATCCTAAGCTTTTGCTTGCTTGTAACTATCTTGGTCAACTTTAGCTTGTAAATATCTTGGTCTGTCATCTTGTACATCCTCTTTAGCTTAGTACCATTGTATCTATCCAGCTTTCATTTCAGTTCATCCTTGGTCAACATCTTGCACACATCGTACAACCCTTGGTTAGCTATTCCAATCCATCCTTTAGCTAGATCTCCTATCACCAAAGTGTTATCCTTCTTAGTTCAGCTTGCCAAACGCATCACTCATCCAGATCCATCAGCTTAGGTTCTCTCTGATAGATCCTTGTAGGATATAGCTTTCCTCATGTCTGATCTTGGTCCGTTAGTACCTCATCCTACCCATCTAGTTGGCAAATGGTTCTCTTTTGGATTTTTGCTTTCTTTTGATTTGGAATCTTCCCTTTTGGGTCTTGAAGTATCTTTTCCAAACAATATTTTTGTTCCCTCCTCAAAGGTGCCACGATCTTCCATATCATGGTATGCTGCGAATGGGGCAATCAGAGTGTAAGGTCTTGATCATGTCTTTTGCTTGTTTTTCTTTTCTGCTTGTGGGTTACCCAGTGTCGTTTCTACGCTGCTTCCTTTGGGATTCATGTTTGATGTTGGGGCAATCCTTGCGTGTTTGTTTTGAGTCAGTCCATCAGTCTTCTGGACAGTTGGTGAAAAGGCCTTGATGTTCTTGGTAACCTTGGCAATTAACCAACAGTCCTATAGCAAATCTAGTGCTCAACTACATGGTGGTACTTCTCTTTGAAGTATCCCCCTGCTCAAAAAGCTTAAATGGAATCCCTTCCTCTCCATTATCCCCCATCCATATCCAGCATCCATATCTCCTACCCCAGCTTATGCATTAGTATCTCTTTGAATCACTCCTCACTCTTAGCTTTAGGGATCCACAATCCTAGTCTTAGGGATCCACCAATCCAATCAATCCACCAAGCCTCATCTTTCGAGATCCACAATCCTAGTCCTAGGGATCTTTGAAACCCATCTTCCACCAATCTGACTCTTTGAAATCATGTTGCATCAACTTTTTAATCCCCTCATTCATCTCCCCATCTTGGATTCCTTTTATAGCGCTCTGCTCCTTCATCCTCTACAATCCTTGAGGTCTTAAGCTTGCTTTCTCTTGTGCCTCTGATTGTCCCTTTATCATTCTCTCGTAGTGAGAGTTTGAGCTAATTTAGCCTCTTCTCTTAAGCCAATCTGAGTCTCCTTCCTCACCTCGAATTCTTGTATTTTTCAAGAAGCCGTCGAGCCTCATTTCTCTCTTCGCCACCTTCTTGAGGGGGCATCATCTAAGTCTAGTCTCTCCTTTTCTTATCCGAGACTGGGGCAACCTTGTTGCTAAAACATCTTCCTCATGTCATCTTCATTCAAACTTTTTTGAAATAGTGTTGTCTCAACGCTATGTCAAAGAGGGGCAAAATGTAGACACCTAAATTTGATTACACCGCTTTGGTAATCCTATTTAGTTATCTCTAAAGGCATCATTAATTAAATTCTTATTTAATTAATCCTTTGCCATTCCCTAGCTGATTAATTTAATTAATTATCTATAGTCCTAATTGATAAATCAAATAACCTATTATTTATCACTTAAATCCTATTCTTCTATCTAATTCCAAAATCCCCATTTATTAAATAAATCTATTTGATAAATAAAACCCTCAAATCTAAAAGCCCCTAACTTATTCCTAAACCCTCTTTTTAGCCTAATCCACCCCATCCACCCATACTAACTAAGCTTAGTCACTAACTCACCCACCCTCATGAATTCCATCCACTTGCAAATCTCTAAAATCCCTAATCTAATCCTAAACCCAAGCCTAATCCACCCCCTAATGTTGTCACATTCCCTAAGCAAGCTTAAGACTTTCCTAAGCCAAGGAAAGTCAACAATCTCAACTCCCCTCAAAATATCCCAACCACTTAGCAATGAATGCTCTTACAAAAGCCACAAAGACTCTTACAAGCTCTTACAAGCTATAATGAAGGGTCTTTATGAATATATTATCCCTTGAGCCTCCTTTTTTGACTCATCCTTCCCCTTTCCTCCATCCACTCACCCTGTGACATGTGTCACTCCCTGATTGGTGCTAAACAAGCACAATCCATGTGCTCCCCTTTGAGTGCATCCTAGCCCTCCTTAAGCTTTTCCCCATCCTTGCATCTTAGACCTCCATCCCTCAAGCCCTTAGACTATAAATTGAATCCCCTCCCAAGCCATTTCATCACAATCCATCAAGTAAAGTTATAATGCCATTTTGAAGCCAAATCCATATTTTTGCATGCATCCACACCAAAAATCCCAAAAATCTCCATTGAAGCTAGTTTGAAGCTTGAGCATACATCCCAAATCCTATCAAATAGACTCATCCCTAAATCAAGTGACCATCCTCATTGGGAGAGCCATTCCATGGCTCATATTCTCATTTGAGGGTTTCACTTTGTCTCTCATATATGTTATGTCTTTTATGCTAGTTAATGCTTTTGTTCTTTTAATATATTAGTGTTACTTGCTAACATATTTCTCATATACAATACCAAGATAGTGAAGAATAATTTTAGCCTAAGGATTAGCTATTTCCTATGCTTAGCTAAATGGTCTTCAGATCTGGACCCAACTTTGACAAAATCATAAAGATTTTCTACTCTTTTGGCTCTACAAAACCAAGGTGGGTGCACTTGAGGGATAAAAAGATTCAAAGCTCGATACTATCTTTACATTTCATTCATTGAGTGACATTCTATTACAATATTCATCCCCTATAGCAAATTGGTCACAATTCTTCTCAGATTTTTAAGTAATTATGAGTAATAGCAGCTAACTAAAACACAAAGATTAGATGCAAACAAGTACTGACTAGCTATGATATTCTTCATACATTTAAATTAAAATTGATTTGGATTTTAAGATTTTTCTTTATGCTTATCTATGATCTCTTCATTTGCAAATTGAAATAATTGATCAGTGCTTCATCCACTAGGATTTAGAGTCTACCCAACTATTTTGACCTAATTGATTATATTACAATCAATATTATCAACAATTTTCCCTAAAACTCATTCTTATGCATATCCTTATTACTACCTAGAAATCCTATCATATCACTGAAGAATTTTCTCAATTCATTGAATTAAAAGCAATAGTGAAATGGCATACAACCTATCCTAGTTGCATTAAATTGAACAAGCTTTGCCCATACAATCTCAAAACATCTAATCAATAACAATGGAGACAAGATTCAGAGAAAAATGGTGGCAGTTCATCTTTATATCAATTATATTTGAAAATTATATAACATTAGGATAATACTCAAAACAACTCAAGACCAGGCAATCTAATCCTTCAAAATTAATTTATCTTCAAATGTATAGAGAAAATACATCATAGAATTTTTGACATCAAAGAAAATTGGACTGAATGCAAACCTGGCAAGAAAACTAAAATTTACATAATACTCTGGACCACTTCTCTAGCCTTGGAATCTCACTTATATCGTGTGAGATGCAACAAGATTTAGGCATAGAGAATACTGATAGTTATTCTTAAGACAAAAAGATATTTTACAAAGTTACTATCATAAAACACAAAAATTGGTGCAACAGAATGATTTGTATCACGAATATTGTTGGGTTGGACAACTTTTGTTGCATTTCTTTGTTCCTAAGGAGTTCATGATTGGCTTTACTACTATTGTCATTCCTTGAAGGGTGTAATAAATGGACTTTCTTGTGATGGACTTGGTTCTAATATTTGTAGACTTAATTCAACTCAAGGTTCTCCATCTACGTCATCATGCACTGACAAAATAACATTCACACTTGATTGTCTTATTGCCAAGTCATCAATTTGGACATATGTATTTGTCTTTGTAGTTGGTTGTGTGTCTCTTTCTTCTTCTACTTTTACTAATGTGTCAGTTATTTGCAATTCATCTTGTTCCATTTCATCATCATTGGTTTCACCAATCACTAATTGCTTCGCATGTACAAAATCTTCCATTCACCTATCAAAAAGTGTGTCTTCTAGCCAATTGAAACTCAAAATCTCATGTTGTTTCTGTATAACATACTCTCCTAATTTATCTATTTCAATAAAATATTCTCTTAAAGAATCATAAAATATTTGCACTTTTACAACTTCTTTAGTTGTATTGGCCCACCATGCATGTCCCTTTTTCATTTATGACTCTATTTATCCTAAGATATAATAGATCATCCAATTCCTAGGCCCATTCTCCTTTATCTTTTAATTTATCTTTTTTATCCAATGCATGGGGGAAAAGTCCAAAGTTTTTAGTCTTATGTTTTGAAATATAATTAATTATTCTCCTTTGTAATGAAATTCTCTTATCATCAAACTTAGAGATATCATTGATTAATTCAAAAGTCCTTTCTATCTATTCACATGACAAACTGATAACTTGAAAACATAAAAGAGTAACATATTTATCTTTGTTATTCCATTTATTAATAATTGGCTTCAAAGCCTCCTCATTTTCTTTCATCTCATTCTATATGTTTATTACCTTTGCCAATTATTCATAGAAAGCAAGATAACCTATTTTACCAACCAAATACATGATTTCTTTCCTCAACTTATCCTCATATTGGATATCAAACTCCATGTCCAATGTCCACAGTTTTCTTTTTTCTTCTTAAAAATGCTCTACAGTATAATACTAAGGTCTTTGTGGTGTGGTAGGCATTCCTATTAAAGGAGTGGATTTAAAAAGCTCCACTAGTGGATGAGGATAAGTAATTATAGGCCTACAACACTATCCTTGGTACCCCATCACCTTATTCTCAAGCTCTATTCTCTTCTACACTTTTCTGTTATAAGTTGCCAGAACATTTTTCATATTTTCTTCTAATTTTGTTTTTTATTTTTTCTTTTTTCTTCCTTAGAACTATGGCTAGGGTGAGGTTGGCTACTCCAACATTTAGCTCTGCAGCCTCCACATTTGGAGTATCCTTTACCCTTTTTACAATCAGGTTTCCAATCAAGCCAATATTAGCATAGACCAAATTACCAATGCAACATGATCCTCACTAAATCTAGCACCTTTTAGCTCATTTTTCAACTTTCATCTACATTTAAATTCTTAGTAACAGAGTTAAAAATAATTGCATCTATAATGTCCCCATTTGGTAGAAGCAAGACCCCAGATGATTTTATCATTTTACTTCTCTCCTCAGGGGTCAAGCTTTTAAATTCTTGCATCATCTCATCCTTAATTTGATCATGTATGGATGCTTCTTCTATTTCAGGATTCTTTACTTTCATCTTATTACACCTCTCTTCAAATAGTTCAATATTTGTCCTCCATGCAAATTGGTAGAAAGCTCTAGATTTAACAAAATTGTCATTAGAAATAAATTCATAACTAGCTTGTTCTACAATAGGGTCCAATTCCATTCCTCTATAATTAGTGATAGTTAACTCAAGGCTTGACATGAGAGGTTCTTGAGGATTCCCTTCTTTTAGTTCTAAAGTAGTAATAAAGACTCCCCCTTGGGATCCCAATTGCTCCATTTTCTCCTTGGCAAGTTGTTCATCTCCTACATGTGATGGGGATTGAGAGGGTGAGTATTCCTCTATTTGGGGTACCTATTTTTCTTCTATCTTCTATCTTTTGGCCTTTGGCTCTTCAGGCCTCTCCTCCATCATAGAACTAGTTGATCCAACTATCTATTTACCCTTGTCAACTACATGTGCTTTTTTTTTAATGGTATTGTGGCTAGGTCTCCGCTGAATAACTAGTTTCTCTGATCTTACTACAGGGGTAAAAGATAGTTTTTTCATGACCTCTCTGGCCTTGTTGGGATAAGAATTAATAAAAAATATTTTCTTTTCATTCACCACTTCCATAATCTATAGAAAAGTGGTCATCAATTTATTTACCTTGTTTACCTCTGTCTTTGCATCTTTCAAAAGCTTATAATTGTTATCAAAACAATTAATGAATTCTAGAACCCTGGAATAAACTCTTCACTTCTCCTTTTTGATATCTTGCTCTTGGATAGAAAATTCATTCCTTATTATGTCTTCGAGGAAGTAGGGTTGATGTTTTTTGGCACCATTGTTAGCCATCTATATGAAAATATGAAAAAAAGCCTTCACTATCATTGAAGCAATCATGAGAAACAACTATTTTATATTGGTGTAAAAATTTATATAGAAACAACCAACCTCCCTTGGTGATTTTAAATTGATTGGCCACTATACAAGATGGAAAAATTGAACCTCTAGACCAACCAATTAGTCATGCTTCCTCTAATCCACCTATCTACCATAACATTTCAGTTATTCTCATCTTTAGAGGTACCTAGTAAGGAAGTACATGTAGAGTTCCTTGGAATCTATACACTCTAAAAATTTTAGATAGAGGGTATGGTATGATATTTGTCCAATTATAGGACACCTTCAAACCAATAGGGTTATCTATAGGCTTGATAAAATCTAGTTGTGCCTTAGGTATTCTAAGATTGTCCCTTAATAAAAGGCTTCTCAACCTAGATGCAAAGTATTTATCAAATCTCACTATTTTTTCCTCTTCTACATCCTAGGTCATATATGCACTCCATAATTGGATTGGAAAAGCTTCTCCCTCAAATTCTCTATTCAACACCATTTCTTTTTCAAAGAAAGTACCTCCCTTATATAAAAACATATGCATCAACAAAGAGTAGTGGAAAAATATTTTCTTAACTTTTCCCTTTGTAATTCCAATCAAACCTATGTGAATTTCCTCTCCTAAATAAGATGCAAAGTCAAAAATAATATCCACACCAAAAGAAGAGATCTCTATCATCATATACATGAGCTTTATTGGCATAAAATCTTGTTCATCTTCACCAAAAACCCTACACAAAGTCATGTAAATGTCTAAGGCCCTAGTATTGAAAATTTACTTCTTGAAAGGCTCTTTAGTTGATGTTGCACCAAAGGTCAAATTTCCAATTGTATCCAAGTGTCCTCTCAATGCACCTTGTCTAATTTGATCTTTTCGGGACAAATATTCTTTTTCCAATCCTTGAAAGTCAATGATCTCATGGTAATTTATGGTTGGATCCAATCCAAAAACCTCTTGAATCTCTTCCATAGTTATTTTTATCAAACGCTCCCCATCTATTCTCCTCACCATCCTAGCTACTAGGTCATTATTAAGGGCTACAACTATGAGAAGGTCTGAATCCATGAAAGCCCCAGGGACCACCAACTTACCTAAATCAAAATTTCATACATTTCTAGGGGGGCAAATAATTTCCTCTTTGAGAACCATTTCTTGAATAATTGGAGCCTTGTTTTAGAGGTTATGGCATCCCTATTCCAATTCCCCTTATCAAACAAACTATCTACAATTCAGAGTCTAGGGTTTATAGGGATTATTTTCTTCATTTGGGTTGATTCATTTGTGGATTCACTTAATTGTTCAAGAAAATCATCATGGATGTTCCTACTAGCATATTCCACTTTCCCTAAAAAACTCATCTTTGGACACATATTTGATAATAATGAAGCAAAAATAGAATTCCTTGAATTATATTAGGATTAAGGTACTTGGCTTTTTGGTTTCTTTCTCTAAATTCTGCAATGATTTGGTGATATAGAAAGTTTTCCACAATTCAACCAAGTGGGAAAATAGCTCTTCAATAGGTTCTAGCTCTCAAACAATTAGAAATACATTTGCATGAAGAAATTCTTGACTATATGCAATATATTCTTTGTTTTATTTTGCATGGGGAGCTTTAACTCTCATAAATGGATGGCAGAGTAACAAAATGGCATCCCCTTCAAATTTGAAAATAGGCCATGATTGTTTGAAAAGTCCAATGATCAAGGAATAAAACCTTTAATGACTCAGCTTTAATCCTCCTAGTTGGTAGTCAATCTAATCAAATTTCTCCACATAAGCCTTTTATTTCACTACTAGTGACTTGCATTAGACCCACTTATACCTCTGAACATGTGTTATGTTCTCGCTATATCACCAAGGGTAAAAATTGAGCAACTCCCATTGGTGACATAGCAGCCATAATTGATCAACCTTGCATTAGATAGTAGAGCTTATATGATAATTGTTTTATAAGAAAAATGGGCCTACAATATTTCCTTCAAGTCATTATGTCAGCAAAGATAAAGTTCATGCAACTCATGTTAGTGACAAAGCGACCACCGTCAAACTTGAGAAGATATGATATTGTGGATCAGTGTTCCATTTCCTTCAATGTGAATCCCTCATGGCATCTAACATTCTAACATCCTAACATGTTGACAAGGCTATTAGTGACATGGAAATTTATGGCACCATCCTCAAGGGTTGGTCTCACCACATATCCACGTAGCAAGCTGTCACTATGTCACCAAGGGTAAAGACCTTGTGGCTTCCCTCGATGAAAAAGTGACTATTGTTGATCTTCAGAAGATTTGATAGTGTGATCCTTTTGTCTTATAACTTCATTTCTTTATGACTGGGTCCCATAGATAAGTACTTCTTGGTCATTATGTTGCCAAGAATAAAAAGCATGTGATTTCTTTTGGCAACAAAGCAAAAACCCTTGATCTTAAGGAAGATCAAGGGTTATCATTACTTGACCACTTTTTTAAAAAAAACATAAACCCATGGAAAATTAAAATGAAATCTTAGGTTAAGGTTATTTTTGGAGACTTAGGATAAAGTTTAGACAATACAAACAAATTTTAAAAGGTACCCAGGAATAAATAGAAAGGGCACTTAAAAGATTTTTCCTGTGCATTTTATTTTGAAAGGGCATGTTATGAAAACTTAATCCAAAGGTTTTCTAAGGCATCACTTAGGGAAATAAAACTAGGGTTAGCAAAATTTGAAACATAAAACCCTAATTTTACAAAGGTCACTGGAAAATTCATCTAGATATGCATTAGGACAAAATCAAAATGAAAATAAGACCAACAAACAACATTGGGACGATGTAGCATTTGGCAAGGAAATAATTTGTACATGTTGATGCCTTAGAAGATCACTAGATGAACATAATATATGGTTGGATCTAGTTCCTTAGAACATACCCCTACAAGGAACAATGAGACCTATCAAAGGAAAAGGTGCAAAGGTCACCATACCAACTTACCCCAATCAATCCTTAATAAGGTTAGAAATGGTTCATCAACATGAGCAAGAGGTTGATTACTTTAAGGCTGACAAGGGAACAAAGAGAAAGAGGGTACCTCCTAGAGTGAAGAAACAAGTAGCTCAAGCTTAAGCACTTCTAGAGTAGGTACAACCTAAACAGGTACAAGTTGATCCTCAGGAAAAGATAGCACAAGAACCTCCAAAGTAGTCACAGCCAAAACAACCTCAAGAAGAATAAGTAGAGGAGCAAAAGGTCCCACTAGTAGCCTTCCCCTCAACTACAAAGAGGTCAAGGATCAAAAAAACTATGGTGAGAACATGGAGGAGAATATTGAAGAAGAAGAAAAATACTCTATCCCCATAGGTTCTTGATACCATCCCAGAAGATAAGGATGATGAAGAAGGAGAACAAACAGAGTTTTTCCCCTTTAGCCAAAGAACTTTCTTGACTAATGGCAAAAAGGAAGACAAGAGAAGAAGCTCTACATAGACACCTTCATCTACTCCAAGAGAGCTTATCCAACTATCAACTTCATAATATGAACAACAAAAGTGGATAGCAGAGATGGAGAGTGAAGGAACTAATGTCTTTGACTTTGATTATATGCTAGTGGGCATTGAGATGGTGGGAGAAAAGATTAGAGGTACTCCCACAAGTGAACCCTTAGGAGAAGATTGGAGTCACTTTCCTCCTCTACCACAAGGACCTTTGGGCATTCCACCACTACCATCATAGGATTTGATTATTCTAGATAAAGGGTTAGTAACTCCACTTCCTTTGATCACTCAAGCAGAGGTAGAAGAACAACAAACTGAGGAAGGGGATTTCCAACATTTTCATGTTGATGAAGTATCTGAGGAGGGACAAATACCTAAAGAAACTCAACAAACTCCTCAGGATATGAAGTATCTAAGGAGGGACAAATACCTAAAGAAACTCAACAAACTCCTTAGAATATAGAGGCTAGATGCTTAACCCAATAGAGTATAGAGACTCCTAGTGAAGATCTTCAACATGAGAATAATACAGAGAGAAGTGATAAGGGAAAGGAGTCTACTAGAGAACCAACCTCTTAAGCCAAGTACATGTCACCCATGGGCACCGCACCATCGTGGCTGAAGAGGGAGGTTATGTTTCATTAGAAAAAGTAGTTGGACTTGACAGCAGAGGAAGAAATAAAGGAACTGCTTAAAGTAGTGAAGAGGCTTGAGCCACCTAAGGATGATGCAATAACATTGGCCTTCATAATGAAGAACCAAAATTAGGACCTACTTTCACATATTGGCATTCCTCCTCCTCATGCTGACACTAAAGAAATGACTCTGAAAAATTACCAAATCAAGCAAGTCATGTTGTGAATGCTTGTGATGGACACTACCAAACTTTTGATCACCACACGCATGAAAGAGGTGTCTAGGAATATGGATTAGGATGAATCAGAACTAATGACACTACACAAGCACAATGGGCTACTTAGAGGCTACTTGAATGAAGTAGTAGGCCCTATTAGCCTAGAGAATCCATAGCTCACTCTTGGAGTGACATTAGGAAGAAAAGGAGCAGGAATATAGTTGGATCCATTTTTAGAAGCATGTTAGCAATGGCATGATAGTTTTTAAGAGAAAGGGGTGTAGATTATATAGGGAAACTTGAACCTATTGCACCACATTCAATCAAGTTCCAACAAGTTGGTTTCTATAATGAACCAAGACTTTTGGTTGATGGATGAAGTACATACCTAGTCCAATAAAACCAATAAAAGGTTAATGGTATCAAATGCTTATGGAGGTATATACTATAGAGGATCTAGATAAGATAGATTATTGGATTGAGAAAATATCAATGAGAAATAAAGTAATGGAGGGATTGAACGAAGAGATCCAATAGATTAAGGACAAAACTCAAGAGCAATTTTTTGAAGTGGAGAGGTACTACAATGCCATTGGCCTTTATATTTTTAAAGATGAGTCTAAGACCAAGATTTTTTTGGTGCAATCAGTTTTCCAATAATTTAGAGGAACATTTGAATATGCTTCATCAAATGATGATGTAAGATAAGCATTCAAGACCGAAGAGGTATTGTTGGAGTTGGAAAAAAAACTTTAGAATTTTGTAGGTGCTTAGATAGAAGTCAATAATTACTAGTAGCTACTAAAGGATAAGTATGGAGCTGTAGATTTACTAGAAGCTACCATAGTAGTAGAGATGATAGAGAAGTTTAAGAATAAACATCCAAACATCATTTTGGTGTAAAGAGGGAAACAACCCAGATGCTAGAAATTCAATTTTTGACACTTAATTTTTTTTTGGATTTTTGGAACCTATCACCAAGGTGCACAATGCATTTTTCATAGAGGTGTGCCAATAGTTTTGAATAAGAAGTAGTGTACCGATAGTTAACTTCCAGTTGTTATTTTAGAGCATTCCATGCACCAAAAGCACATTTTAATGATAGTTCAACTCCAAGATATGCCTAGAGAATGTCAAGATCCCATTTTTAGAGCTTCCAAAGACTTTCAGATCATCCCACAACTTCTTGATCATGTCACAGCTCCTTCTTCTTATCTTCTTATTCTTTCATTATTTTAAGGCATGTAATGACTCATACGCCCATTAATGGATATAAACATGGGTGGACACCTACTTAGCACCATTTAAAGAGTCAATTTGTATATAAATAGCTTTATTTTATTAGTTTTTAGCATAAGTTTGCATTTAAAGAGCTCTTACTCTCAACACAAATATGGGAGATAATTTCTTATAAATGCATAGATGTAATATGTACTCTAGGACATTATTTTGAAATAATAATATTTGCTATTGGTGCTCTCATTCTAAGTGTAGTTATTCTTGTCAGAGTGTGTTATTTTTGTGAATGCATGCTCATAAATAATAATGGAGCCAATGGTTTTATTGTGTTATTATGACTATGTAATCTTTTAGTTTTTTGTGTTTGCCTCATGTTAACAAATTTTGTAGACTTAATGAATTAGAGAAAGGATCATATTTTATTCTTGCATAGTACCTTGTCTTGCAGGAGTGGACTTTCCATGGCCTTGTGATTTGATGAAATGTGAAACATCTTTCACTTATTATTGAAGTTCCCATTGACAATTGCATTAATATAGTTGAGGATGCACTGATCCTAATTTATTGGTTTCCTACCTAATCCTTTTGATAATTTAATTCACAGACGTGTTGTTACCTTGGTTTATATCTATTATGAATTTCTATTTCAGTTATTTTCTTTAATCTCTTGTTACTCTATCTTTTTTCTTTTCAAACACTTGGTTAAAATAGGAATTCATATAGTTGCATCAATAAATTACATTCATCATAAAATAGAAAAGACAAAAATAATATCTCTTTTTTGGTTACATTTCAAACAAAAATAGATTTGTCTAACATTGGTTCAAACCAGCAAAGGCCTCCTCATAAACATATACATTTATCTTCAATTGAGAAAACCTAATAGGTTGAAAGACCACCCATAACCTTGCAGTTGATCCTTGATTATACTTTCAAGAGAGGAATTTGAAAGCATTATTGTCATTCAAAATCATGCAAAATGACAACTCAATAGGTATCAAATCAACAACTCCTATCACAATAATTAGAACACATTCAAGTAATAGATCCTCTCCTTGAAGTTAATTTCTAAATTCAAAAATAAAATAAATTAAAGTTCACTTAAAGTTCACATGACCTTTGGAAGCTTCTTAAACTAAGAGCACACTGATCAAGAATGTAAACATCAACTTTGCATCTCAACCACACATCTAATTTTCTAAAATCTATATATTGAGCCATTTTCCTTTGATGTAGGAGCATCCTTGGCTGGCTAGAAATCTTGCATGTTTGTGTGGTTTGACCTTGGATTTGGAAGACTTGGTCAAAGGAAGAAGTGTGACTCAGTTGATACTAAGTTGGTTTGGTTGTTGTATTGACTGAGTGACTCAATTAATATAGATCTTTGGTGATGTTTTTGGTACTGAGTGTACAATGGGAGCTCAGTTCATACTATAGGGCTTGGTTATGATTGGTCACTATGTTGACCAAGTAGTTCAATCAATAAAGGGGCTTGGTTTCTTCTAGAGGACTCAATACATATTAGTGCTTAGTCGATGAAGAAGCTTGGTTATGTCTAATGAAATGCTCACACTTGGCATGGTTTTCTCTGACACTTAGTTTAATCTTGGTTCCTATGTTAACTGAATAGTCTATGAGCTAACTTTTGGCATTTAATTTATGTATGGGTATTTAATTGGTGTTGCATCTGACTTGTGGCTTATGTAAATTTTTAATGTAAGGGTTTATTTTAATTTGTAATGGGCTATGAATACTTGTGGCTTAGTTGGGTATAAGTAAGCAATTTTTTTGGATTCTTAAGTCATGATTCATCTAGCTTAGATAAGAGGATGAAGTGGAGGAGCAAATTTTGAGAAGGGCTAGTAGTGAGGCTTGGGAAACAAGGAGATTTCTTGCTGGCCTTGTGAGCACAAGTTGAGACCTTCCTTTAAGGTTTCTACCAAAATGTGGATCTGGACTGCTAGTGTGGAGTTGGATCTTGAGGAATCATGTAGAACTATTTTTGTAGTTCATTTTTGTGTATTTGGCCCTAACCTAAAAGGCCTTACATCTGGCCATATTGCATGTAAATAGTTGATTTATGAATAAAGTGTTGTGATTTGGTATCAGATCTTGCATTTGTATTATGTTTCCATTGTGTAGTTATTTGTAGGAATCTAGATTACCTCTAGTACGGGTACATTTAGATTCTTGCTACATTGGGTGGTATCAAAGCACAGTTGTTCTTGAGCGTGTAAAGTGAATGTCAAAGTTGACACAATTTATACCAGGAGTTGGGTGAAGGCTAGAAGAGAAGGGTTATCTTATGGATCTAATTGATCTTTTGGATTTGTTGATTTATTGCTTTGGGTTTGTGAAGATCTTGGAAGATGCCTCCAAGGATATTAGACCCTAAGGCTATTGATTATCTCTATGATGTTGTGGAAGCAAGGTTCTTAGATAAGATGGTGTTGATGAAGAGTGACATTACTACTGAAATTGTAAGTGCTATAGGTGGTACACCTAGCCATGTGGGTACTGAATATGGGTATGAGAAATTTTTTGGATTGAGTGTTGAGGATAGAATTGATCATGTAGAGAGACCTATGGGAAATAGAGCTGGTCAATTTGCTAGACTTGGATCTCAATTAAAGTAGAAGCATAAGGTGGAGGTTTCTAATTTCTTAGATACTTTGAATACTGAAAACCTGATTGATTAGATTGTTGAATTGGAAGACTTCTTTGTGCTTGAGGATATTGAAGATCTACTCAAAGTAAGGTTGACACAAACTATGTTGAAAGGGCATGTGTCTCTTTGGTGGAAAGAACTAGAAAGAGATAGAGATGAGGAAGGTGAAATGAAGATCAATAGAAGTAGGTTGATGGTAACTAAGTTGAAGGTTAACTTCATTCCTACTAATTATAAACTTGAGCCATTGGAGAGATTGTAGAATTTGAGACCAAAAGACATGTCTACAAAAGATTATACTAAGAAGTTCTACAAGTTTACTATTCATTCTAGGCATAGAGAATTGTCAAAGGAGAAGGTAGCTTGGTACATTAATGGTTTGAGATTCAATATCAAAGATGAGGTTGGTACATTGAATATTGATTTAGTTAAGGATTCTTATTAGTATTCCCTAAAGGCAAAAGATAAGTTGAAGAGGAAAATTCAAGGTAATTCTAGATGACAAGTAGAGGTGAGTTTAAGGGTACTTGCTACAAATGTGGAGAAGTGAGACATAGATTTTATGAATGTCTAAAGGTTGGTGATAGAAGAGTTGTTGTTGTGAATGAGGTTGAAGATCATGCTAGTCAACCTAAGAAAGGAGAGGTTTTATTGGCATGGTGAGTATTGGTTGGTCAAAGGACACTAGACTCTTGTTTGAGGACTAGTTTGTTTAGGACTTGTAAGTCTGGTGGTAAAATCTGTAATGTGATTGTGGATGGTGGTAGTGCTACTAACCTTGTTGCTAAGGAGATGGTTCAAAAAATTGGTTTGAAGAGAATGAGACATCTTTATTCTTAAAGAATTGGCCAATTTCAAGGTGAGCATGCTTTAGAAGTGACAGAGAAATGCCTTGTTGATTTCTAGATTGGGCAATATAAGGATCAAGTAATGTGTGATATTGTGGATGTTGGCTACTAATTTGACCAAAATTAAACTAACTTTTATAATGCTAGAAAATCTAGAAATTATCTATAGACCATTATAGTTATTCTACAAAAACAAAATAAATATACCAACTAACAAGACATCAGAGTCCTCTCCACTTTGAACTCTGCAAGGTTCAGGAGATTTTACCTCATGGATTCAAATTTTATCCACTTTAAAATCAAAATTCTTAATGTGAACTCTAGTAACAATAGATTATTGAGCCTTCTTTCTTCTAACTCAATGGTTATATAGAGATAATAACTAGCTATTTCACCAAACCCTAGACACCATGAATCAAGTATAGGATGACACTTCACACTTGAATAACAAAATTGTAAAAGATTGATTGATTTTGATATTTTTACATTGTGCAAAAAATTCCATTCATTTTAACTCACAAGGATGGCTAGTGCCTTATCCATTGAGCTACAACTAACTGAAATCACATGTATATCTAGATCTTATCTCAACACTTTGTACAAAAAACTTTATCTATATTTATTTCCAGATCTCATACTTACCATATTTTTACTTAAAACCATAATGTTCTTTCAACTTTCAGTAAGCATTTACATTATCCATTAGATTACTAGCAAAAGGAAATTGAAATATAATTTAGATTGAATTAAAACTAAAATTTCAAAAACTTTTCTATCAAAATTTTAGAGAATAGAACAGAGACAAGGAAAGAGACAAGATTTGGAATGAAATCAACTCTCAATATTTGTATTCATTTCTTTGAACTATATACAACTCAATATTCATCTTTATTAGAAGGATAACACAATAAGCTAGCAACTATAACTTTTGTATTCAATTTTGGAATTGATTTATAGTATACATGGACTTACTCTAACTTTACATAGAGTCATGAAAAATGAAATAAAACTTGGACCATCCTCTTGCCTTGGGAACTCATATAGTGTGAGTTACAAAAAGCTTCAAGCCTAGAGGGAAGGAAATTTTTCCTTGGAACAAAAAGATTTAAAACAAGACAAAAACTATCACTATCACAAAGATGCATGAGAAGAGACAAAAATTGCTAGTTGTTTGCCTTTGTAATAGAATGCCTTCTTCATTGGTTGTCTTGTGGTGGGGCCAGCTCTATTATAGTAGTTTCATATAAATCCACTACACCTAATGATTGTTCTTGTTCCATCTGTTGTTCTCTAGGCTATGGGACCACTTGGCTTTCACATGTTATATCAGGCTTTGATATTTGATATTTATTACAATTGGTTGCTCTTCTGCCAGATCATCAATTTGGGTGGCCATGCCCACCATTGTAGTTTGTTTCTTTTTTTATTTGTCTTCTATTTAAACTTCTTTGTCAATCAACTATATTCTTTCTTTAGAAACTACTTTTTCCATACTCCCCTCTTCAATTGTCATTTGTAACAACTGAATTATTGGAAAAGAATTTTCCATCCACTTGTAAATGAGTGTTTCATTTGGCTAGTTGAAGCTCAATATTTCTTGCTCCCTTTTCAAGATATCTTTTTCTAGATTCTTTATTTCAACAAAATCTTGTTTGAAAGAATCAAAAAATATTTGTACTTGCAAAACCTCTTCAATGGTTCTTGCAAACCATACATAGTTCTCTTTATTTACTACTTTATTTACCCTAATTCTTATTAATTCATTCAACTTATTTGCCCATTCTTCTTTATCCTTTATTATACCTATACTTTTGAGTTCATTGGAGAAAATATCAAAATTCTTACTGAAGTATATAGAGAAACATTGAGTCAATCTTCTCTATAGTATGTCCCTCTTGTGCTCAAAATACAGGAGATCATTGGCCATATCAAAGGTTTTTTCTATTTGATCACCAAAGTGATCAATAATTGAGAAACATAAGCCTATGAGAGCATCATCCCTACTAATCCACTTATTCAAAATTGGCCTTAGGGTTGCTTCACTATTATTTAAATCATTCCATATCTCTACCAGCCTTGACAATTCCAAGTAGAAAAGGAGCCAACCTACCCTATACACTAGATACAAAATTTTATCTCTGATCATGTGCTCATGTTGGATGCCTAGTTCAATGTGCAGTGACCATATCTTATCATTCTTCTTATTTAGATCATTAATTGTGTAAAGTTCTAGTTGCTAGGGAGTGCTTGGAATTTCCACAATTGGAATAGTAATAAAAGGTGGCATAAAGGGAGGACCAGCTATAATTTTGAGCTATCTAGATTGTTTACCTACCTTACCTTCTCCAAATTTTTTCATGTTTGCAATCTTAAATTCTCTAATTGGTAGATGTGTCCACCCCTTTCATCATCGACGTCTAGTACCTTCTCAAACTTTTCATTTAACTCTAAAAAATTGTTCTTATCCTTAGCAGCAACATCCCCAAAATTTTCTACTTCCTTATTCATTAAGAAAACATTTTCACTATCATTTCCTCTACTTTATAGACCATGAGACTACCTGTATGCTCAAAATCTGGGACTTCCTGAATTCTTTCCTTTTCTCTCTTTTGGATGGAACACATGAAAAAATATTTATGGTCGTCACTATACTTAACCCCTTTATGGGCTTGTATCACTTTATACTCAGTCCTAAACTTGGTCTCTTTCTCTTTCCCCATTGCATCAAAGCTCATTGCATTAGCAATGTCCCATTTGAGAGTATCAAAACTCCTAAATCCTTTAATAATTGCCTTCCCACTGCAAGGTCTATTTGATTTAACTCTTCCATGAGGCTATCATTCACTTCCTCTTCAATCTCTGAGTCCTATTTAGAAGGTTGCTCTCTTTGATTTTCTTGCATCTCACTTCAAAATTTTCAATATTATTACACCACAAAAATTGGATGAATGTCCTAGATTTGACAACATATTCATCCTCCAAAAATTTCCATGTTGCTTGATCTACAATAGGATCAATTTACTTTCCTCTAAAATCCCCTATAATAAGGGCATGGCATGGGAGGCTCTACGAGTGCTCTTTCTTCTACCTCTATTGTAGTTATCACAACATCACCTTGACCTCCTATCTACCTTAATTTCTCCCTCAAATAGTCTTCATCATCTATGTCGATGGGGGTTTGTGAAGGGGAGTACTCCTTAGCCCTTGAATAAGATACCTATTCTAATTTCTAATTCTTAGTAGAAGGTGTTGTAGGAGGACTCTCTGAGAGTTGTCTCTTATAGAGAGGCACTAGTTGTACATTTATATTTCTTGCCACCACATATCCACCTTTCTTTAGTAATGTATATTATCATAGGATTATAATGGCTCTACTTGCCAATCTCTTCTCTATTTCAATAGCTTGATCTAGATAGGCTTGAACCAAGATTGCCTTCTTCTCATTTAGGGTTTGCATGAACCCAACAAAATTATTCATAAGCATATTAATTTTATTTCCCCAATATTTCATGTTAGCTACAGGGTCATACTTTGGATCTAAAGCATTAAGAAATTCAAGGCTCCTACAATAAACTTTCCATTTTTCCTTCAAAACTTCCTGTTGTAGCAAAAATTCATTCCTAAGATTATCTTTAGGAAAGTAAACAAAATTTTCATAAGACCTGGCCTTTGCTCTATCTTTAAACATGTCATAAAATCCATCAGGATCAATGAAGCATGGGTGGGTTGGGTCATCTTATATCTATCCAAAAAATTCCTAAATGCCTCCATCCTCCCTTGGTGATTACAAAATTGTGAATCATAGTAAAACTAGGGAAAATTGTACCTCTTGATCTTTTGACAAGCTCATTTTCCTCTAATCCTCCTATCTACCAAAGGAATTCTACAATTCCAACCTTCAGTGGCACTTGGTATGGTAGGACATGGGGCTTACCTTGGAAACCATACATTCTGAATATAGTGGAGACTAAGTATGGGATGATGTCCCCCTAGTTGTGGCTTACCTTTAGTCCCTTGGTATGGTCCTTATGCCTAACCAATTCTAGAAAGGACTAGGGTATTCTAGGATTATTTCTAGTCAACAAAATCCTTAACTTTGATGCAATGTATCAATCAAACTTCACAAAGCTAACATCAGTGACCTCCCAAGTCATATTAGCACTCCATAGCTAGACTAGTAGTTTCTCTCCATCCTTCTCCAACTCCAATTTCACCTCGTTATAGAAAGAAGCAACTACTTTTCTCAAGCATATGTACATCAACATAGAATACTAGTAGAAAGACTTCTCAACTTTGGCTTTTCTTATGCCAATTAATCCATTGTGCATTTCTTCTACTAAATATGTGGAAAAATAAATGATTGAGCTCATGCCATATTGTAGTGTCTATGCTATGATAAAAACTAAGGATCCTTGGATATGATCTTTCTCATCCATCCCAATAAGTCTACAGAGGAAGAAATACAATGCTTGTTCCCTAGGATTAAAGTATTTCTTTAGTAGAGGTTATGGGGTATTAGCTGTAACCAGGGGTAGATGCCCTATCTTCAAAAAGTGTTTTTATAGTTGCCCTCTCCTTAGGTATATCCCTTGGGCATCATACCTTTCTTGTAAATATTCTAGGTCAATTTTCTTATGTAAGGAATGGTTAGGCTTTAGCATGAAAACTTCCCTAATTACTTCAAGTGTAATCCTAAAAATGTTTTCTCCCACATGATTCTTTACCACCCTCAGCATGGAATCATATCTCTTAGCTACTATTGTCAATAAATCATCATCAAAAAAGATACCACGAACAATTAGTTTTCCAAACCCCCAGTGGATGTTTCAACATCTCTTAGCCAGATTGCTTTATTGTAAAAACCCTCACTAACTAGTAACCTAGGGTTTTTTGGGACTAACTCTTTCCCCTTAACTATTTCATTAGTAGACAAGGGTAGTTGTTCTAGAAAGTCATCATGTACATTCCTCTATTGGTAACCTACTTTCTTTGAGAAATCCCTTCATGGAGGCATCTTATCTAATTTATCACAATTGAAACTATAATTTCTCAAGTAACCAAGGGTTTCAATACTTACCCAACAATTTCGCTTACTTTATTGAAGAATTTTTTCTACAATAATTCACTATTTGAGAAAAATTGCAATCTCATCTCTAGTTGTTTAGCACTTGAATTCTCTTTTTTTGGGTACTCGATAATGAATTGAATCACAAGTTTTATACAAATTCTCCTCACACAAACTCGCATTGATCAACATTAATGTTCTAATAATCAAATTTTAGGTAGTGACAAAAATTTGAAATTTGGTCATTGATCTAAGCAAGATCATACGGTTGTGTTTTAAAATTTAATGGTTTCCTTACCTTTTTGGAAAGTTGGACATGTGTCATCATGCCACTTTCTCACTTTCGCTAAAGTTCAAGCATCTTCAAAATGAAATAAAGTGATAATTGTTGATCTTTATTTTATCAATGATCCTAAAAGATCCTAGTTGTTGTTGTATTCATCTCAACACTTTGGGTCCACTGACACACATGTCTCTTCATCACTTTCTTTCTTAAGTTAAACATCACGCAACTTCATTTTGCAAGAAAGTGATGATCATTGATCATCTAATGATCTGACAGTTATGAAAAAGAAATACCTTTCTTTATACCCTATATTCTTAGCAAATCAAAGCTTTCCACCTAGAATCTTGTAATGACAACAAACTTTGGCAACTTATAACATGGATTGGCCCTACCATCTCCATGTGTCATCATGTCGCAATCTTGCTTTGGTTAAAGTTTTAGTAACTTCAAAAAGAGACAATGTGATAACAATAGATCAAATAAGATCTAATATCTTCTAGAAAATGAGATTCTTTTGTTACACTCAGCTTCTATAATCAATCAAAATATGCCATTTAGACAACTACTCTAACACATTCCTTTTGGGGGCCCACAACTTAATCTGGTCCCACTATTTATATGTGGCGGCTTGTTGCTTTCTCACTTTAGCTAAAGATTGAGTATTTCAAATTGTGAGAAAGTGACAAGCATTGAACTTTATTTTATTAATGTCTAGGAGGATGCATGATCTTACATTGCTTGAAACCAAAATCTAGGGGCCCACAAGGATAGGTATCAATGCGTCACTTTCTTGCATTAGCTAAACTCCATGCAACTTCAAAAAGAAAGAAAGTGTCGATTGTCAATCTTAATCTTATCAATGATTATGAAAGTAACTCACCAAGGGTTAAGAACCTAAGAAAAATAAAGAGTGGGTTAAACACAAGGAAATCTTAGGTTAAAACAAAGTTATGTGCTAGGGTAGGGTAGAATTTCAAGAAAAAAATCAAAAGACTGTGCAAAACTATATAATAAAAATATTTTCGAAGGGTTTTGTGACATTATTTAAAAATCTTCCTATGCATATTTGAAAATGTGAACAATGTCAACCAATTTTCACAAGGAACCTAGGACACATAAGACATTAGTGCAATATAAAAAGGTTGTTTTAGGGCAAAAATTAATCAAAAGATATAAAACCTAATCAAAAAAGGATAGTTGGATTTGTTTGCAACCAATTTTGAAGGATTTTTAACATGTAAAAAACCAAGCCAATAGTGGCTCTTTCTAGGGATCATGAATATAAAAAATTCATGTGAGGGCTTAGAATTTCTAGTAGAAGTAGATCACATACTTGACAAAACTAATAACTCTTTCAGAGAGCACCGCAAAAAATAGGGAGCACCACAAATATATATAGAGAAACAAACACATACATACAAGGATTTAAAAAATGTATAGACCTAACTACTATTCATGGAAAGAAAAGTATCTTCAACATAAGTACTTCTTCAATAATTTTCCATGAACTGGCAATTCAAGAATATCACTTTATAATTCCCTTAAAACATAAGAATCTTCACCCAATGTAGAATCAACCAAATAGGGGCCTAACAAAATAGGATCAAATTTTCCATGTTTACCCTTATCTTCAATTCATGCATTCCACATCAGGATTAAATCCTCTGGTTCAAATTTTCTTGCCACTACTTTCTTGTCATACAATTTATTTGACTGCAACTACAATTTCATATTTCTAGAAGAGGCTTTTTTCCTTGCTTCAATTAATCATATTAATTCATCCATTCTTTCTTGCATATCATATATGATATCATCATCATACATCTAGATGTAATTGTATAGGCCTATCAGGTTGTTTTGAGGCATTCTAGCTTGGGTTCCATATACTAGATCAAAAGGTGACACACCTAATTCCTTCTTGATAGTTACTCTGTCAGCCTAGACTACTAAATGCAACTTGGAATCCCATGCCTTTGTATTCTCATCCAAGGTCCTTTTAGTGACTTTCAAAGAACTTTTATTTGTGGATTCAGGTTGTCCATTTCCTTATGGATGATAAGGAGATGATGTTGATCTAGTAATACCATACTTCTTACAAAATTTTATAAATTCTTCTAACCTAAAGCACATGGCATTATCAGTGACAATTCTTTTAGGACACCCAAATCTAGTTATTGTGTTATTTAGTAAAAAATTGCTTACTACTTTACTAGTAGCCTTTTTGGTGGGAATAGTCTCCAACCATTTTGTGAAGTAGTTTTTTGCCACCAATATCCATGAATATCTAGTATTAGACTTGGTTAAAATTTCACCTATGAAATCCATTCCCAATTGTTGAAAAGAAGCTTCTACTTCTGGACACTAATTTCAAAGGAGTATTCCTAGAGAATTTTATCTTTCCAACAAATCTCTAGCAAGAATCACATTTTCTAACTAAAATTTGAGCATCTATGATAAACTAGGCCACCAAAAACTAACCCTTGTTACCTTATAGGCAATAGTCTTTTCCATATAGTGACTTCCACATACTCCTAAATGCATATCATTTAGTACTCTTTCTAATTCATTTTGATCAATGCATTTCAAGAGAACTCCTTCAAAATTTCTCCACTATAGACTTCCATTAATAATAACATATCTCATGGCATGCAACTTAATAGTTCTCCTTTCATTTTCTATCAAATAAGGTGGGGCTTCCATATGTTGTGAGTAATGTATCACACTTTTATACCAATCACACTAATCCATGTCACATGTGTTTGGTCTAAGGTCTTCACATACCAGATTTATTTGATTAGCTTCTAGATTTGACTAGCCCATTAGTTTTTGTAATCTTTGACCTCTAACCAATTTTATGATTTGGATTTCTATGTTAAACTCTTGGATTCTATTTATCCATCTACATCTTCTCCCTGAAACTTCCTATTGTGAGAACATGTCTTTCACTACAACACTCAGAACAAATGCAATCATAGTAGCACCAACTAAATAACACCTAAAAGCTTTAACAACTTTAACAAGTTCATATGCCTACTTCTCATTTATATCATATTTAAACTCTGTAGGTTGAAGTGATTTGCTAAAGAATGCAATAGGTTTCTCATAACCTTCTTCATTCTTTTGAAGCAACATTATTGCTATGGTATGAAAAGATGAAAAGGAAAAACTATGCAAGGGATTTGCATAATCTAATGTCCTAAGGATTGGTGCATTCTTGATAGCACATTTAATTTCTTGAAAAGTAATAGTAGGCTCACCTTCCCAATTGATTGTTGCTCCTTTCTTGAGCATCTTGGGAATAGTTCTATTAATTTCAGCAAAATTTGTCACAAATCTCCTCAAAAAAATAACTTTTCCAAAGAAAGACTCTAATCCTTTTACATTTTTGGGCTTTGGGACCTTATCTATTGCTCTCACTCTTTCAGGATCAATTTTTACTACATCTTTGGATACTATGTGGCCCATCAATTTCCCTTCTGTTACTCCAAAAGTGCATTTCTTTGGATTTAGTGGAGCTCCATAATATAAAGCTTTCATTTAAAAAATTATAAATGCTTAAGGTGATCCTCATCCTTCTTTGAGCATGATGTCAAATCATCTTGATAAACAACCATAAATTTTTCAATATACTCTTTGAATGTAACACTCATGGCTCTATGAAATGTTTGTCCTATATTTATCAGACCAAAAGGCATCTTAACGTATAAATAGGTTCCCCAAGGAGTTTTAAATGTTGTAATTTCTCTTTCTCATCAACAAGGACCTATTTATATCCTGAGAAACCATCCATCATTGGCATTAATTCTAAACTAGTGACTTGTTCCAACATAGCTTCCATGTTGAGTAGTCCATAATTGTCCTTTAGGGAGGCAATATTCAGGTTTATAAAATCAACACACAACTTAGTATCCCCATTCTTCTTTCAGACTCGTACTAGGTTAGATACCCATGAAGAATTTCTGATAGGTTTGATTATCCCCCCATCCCTTATCTTCATGAGATCTTCTTGCATCTTAGGGGCTAGAGTAGGATTAATAGGCCTTTTTTTTTGTCTAAAAGGTTTAACATTCTCTTTAAGGGGTATTACATGTTGAAAAAGATCCTCCTTATAAACCTTAAGGTCATCATAATACCATGCAAAAACATGCCTAAATTTTCTTAGCAAATCAATCAATGACTTCCTAATGGCAGGGGATAATGTTTTACCAATGTACCTTTTTTAGGTGATTTGGCTATGCCAATATTGATTTCTTCAAGCTCTTGTGGTTTCTTTTCTTTGATGTCTGAATGCACTTTGTCTTGATTATCAAAGACACTTTCTAAAACCACCAACCCTTTAGGTACCTTATTTTTTTTCAGTTGTAAGATCTCCTGACCAAAAATGATTTCCTTTCTATCTATTATCTCAACCAGTGTACTGCAATCCAACTCTTGACCATTATATGTATCTTTATTAAGGAGGAAATTTGGAATGTCCTTGTCATCCTTAAACACTTTGAAATTCTACATTATCAAGAATGGAAGGTTTCTTTTGCATCTCAATCTTAGATGCACCAGTGAATAATATATCATTAGGCTTGATTGATACATTTGCTAATAGGTTAGTCATTTTATTGTTGCTTTTGTCCATCCAAGATATGTCGAATGCATCAATTGCTTCAATCTAGTCCCAAACAACATTTCTATACTATTTTAACCTCTTATTATTGGAAGCATGTCTCCTTAATCTGAGATACAACTAACTCTAGGTCACCAATAACATGCAGCTTTATGATACCATGATTTTCTACCACTTTCAATCCAAGTAAATGTGCTTCATATTCTATAATATTATTAGTGCATATGAAATTCAAAGTAAATGAATACCTAAAAGTATTTTTGTTTGGGGATATAAAAACTATCCTAGCTCTTGACCCATCTTTAGAGTTAGCACCATCAAATAATATGCTCCAAAGGTTATGAGAATCTACACAATTTGTTGCCTCTTGTATAATTAATGGAATTAGCTTTTCAATTCTTGAATTTTGTAAGTTTAACTTTGAAAGCATTGACCTTTGTGTACAAGAAACAAGTGTCATCTATATCAATGTTATCTTCCAACATATGAAAGACTCTTGTTCTCTGTGAACTTTAATGGCCTTGTACCCTATGTGAAATGTAGCATATGAAAGATCACATTGTAAGCTACCTCCCATTGCAACACTCCATTTTCTTGAGAGAAACATTCAATACTATGGAGTGATATCAACTACTTGGATAGTCATCGTTAGTTCAATATCAGGGTATGCATCTAATTTAAAATGTAAAGCATTTATTGTACCTATGATAGGTACTTCTCTTGTATTCATGGCCCTACATCTACCCTACATGGTATCCACTTTCAGAACTAGGGCTTCCATAATTTTAAAAGGTGTGATAGTATTAGAAGCCCCTAAATCAATCATACAATTTTTTAAGGTCTTCCCATTTACAATCAAACTCAAAAAGAATGGTTCAATATTTTCTATGTAGGTTGTAGATGAATTGTTCAAATACATCTGAGGTATTTGGGACATAACTCTATTTTCTTCCTTTTATTTTATTACAAGTGGTACTTTTTGCATTACTAGTGTTTCTTGTTTAACAATAGTACTATTTCTTAACTCACCCAACCAAGAGACAGTCGTATTCTTGTGTTCCTCTATCCTAAACATCTCAAATAAGGGAAGCTTAATAGTAATTTGAGACAACATAAAGATCATATCTATAGGGTCATATATAAAAGATTTGGAAGGATTACCTTTGACTATTTTTGTTTGAACAATAGAATCTTCCATTTTCTTGGTGACATCAAGACCTGACTTCTCTTGTATATTGACCTTGACTTTTTTTGCTCTTTGGAACTACACTTTCATGTTTTGTTCCCACTTCTTGATTTTACTATCTTTGGTTTTTAAAATCATTGGATTATCCTTCTTTTTCTCATCATCCATTTTGTGAGTAATATCCTTGGTGAAAATACCAAATGGTTTACCATAAGTATTGTTTATTGTCCTATTTCTAAGATTGTAAGTGTTATGCAATTGAGCTATCATTTTAGCAGTGATTCTATAGATCTCTTCATTTGATGGTTTTCTCAAATACATGTTCTCTACATCTAATACCATATTAAACATCTTATCTTCATTTTGATCTCCATCATTTTAAAATACTTGTTGATGATGCAATTGATACAAATTCCTTTGATTTGTAACATCAATCTTAGAATCCTCCAAATCAGATTCTTCACCATTATCACACAATTTTATCATGTTACATCCCATTTCTTCATTTTGTGCTTGCTGATTTGTAGAAAAGGAGTGAACAACTACACAATAGTATGGAGAATGAGGGGATTGACGCACAATACACCAAGGAATTTCTTCAACCATGTTTATATTTTTTTTTATAGTGGATCTATTGTACTTTTATCTTCGGTGTTTTGAGTAGGATTGGAAATAGGCTTACCATCCTTCCACTATGTTGTGTAAGGATAATTTTTCATCCTAGTCTACTTATTTTAATTATTGCTAAGTTGGGGCTTTTCACCAATATTGGGCTTATTAGCATGGTATGGTAGTGGATTCAAATTCTTAAAAAGATTCAAGAATTGGCCCATTGTATCATCTTTAGGTTTCCTGGTTACAACGGATTTTTTGCCTTCTTTCTTATTTCCCCTTGGATTGAATAGCTTTGAACCATCCCTTCTCCCTAACTTACCAAATGCTTTTCTATTATTTTCAATATTCAAAGCCATCTTGTAAGCATCTCTCAATATTCTAGGATCCTTATCCCTTAGAGTGTAAGCCATTTTACTATCAAAAGCATTGAAATAAGTTGTAAGGAACACATCTTCTCCTAACCTCATCACTTGAAACAACTTATACATCCCCTTTTGGAATCTCACATTGAAATCAAATGTTGATTCATTTGGGTTCTTCTTTATGTTGTTAAACTCATTCCACATGAAACTTGCATTGGTATTGTCCCCATATTACTCTTTGAAAAGCTTCTCTAAGTCATTCCATGAGCTAATGTTTTCATCAAGTAGTCTTCTAAACTAGTCCCTAGCATCTTTAGTAAGAGAATGGATAACTAGCTTCACCACCACATCCTCATGCTCTAGCTCATAATCATTTAACATGTCAATAAATTTTCTAAGATGCTCTTTACTAGTTACAACATTGTTGCCTAAGAACTTAATGACTTTGTCTCGTAGATCATTAGAAATAGGATTAGGAAAACTAGGGATGCCTATGAAGGACATTTTCTTATACTTTTCCATGTAGATAGGTCTTCTCTAAAAACCACAACATTTGATGTGCTCAGTCTAGACCCTTGGGTTTGTATAAGAATTTGAGGTTGTTGAACAACTAATATTTGGCTAACTTGGTAGTTATTGAAGAGGAAGAAGGTATTGATTGAGATGTATTTGATTAGTTATTGCATGTCCATAGATAGGAATAGAGGGTGTAGCTTGTGAAGGCTAGTTTGGCCAAGATGCTAAGGTAGAAGTAGATTTAATAAAATGTATTTTTCTTCTAGTCTCTACCACCTAGGCCTTATTTTCAACTTTCTCAAGTTCTTTGGCTAGATCTTCTCTTTCTTTCTTGGCTTTCTCTAAGTATAAATCAAGTTTATACATGGTAGGGAAATTTTTGGATGTAGCTACTGGTTCATTTATTTTGACACTAGTCACTTTCTATTTACCTTTATCAGTGACCTTGGTGGTATGATTAATCACTTATGTTTCACTTTACTTTCTAATAGGTGTATATGGCTAGATCTGCACAACTATTGGATTCTCCTTTTCCTGCAAAACCCATTCATATTCATGAACTTTGGATCTCATCTGTCCAATATCTCAAAATAAATTTGGATGCAGGGAAACAAACTTATCTTCTAATTTCTTATTTTGTTCCTACAAGGCAGACATTATCCTAAGTAGGTTGTCTCTCTCAATGAGAGCATCCATAGTAATTTGTTCCTTCTCCTTCTCCAAATGTATGCATTTGGCTTATTCATTAGCAACCTTTTTTCTAAGAATCTCTACTTCAGTAAGAAAATCATTAGGATCTTTGGTTGTTGTTTCTTATTCTACAAGTCACTGAGATCAATAAGGTTTCTCTCAATGAAAGTAACATAGTGAGGGTGAGATGAAGATCTACATGACTAACATTTATAGGTCTGAGATGTTGATTTATTCATCCTAAATCGCTAGATCAAAAAGTAGTATCCCCCATGGATGAAACCATTTTTTCTTGGTAAGAATGATCTTCATGAAAAGGTGTAGTAAAAAGACCTCCTAAAATCCTATTACTCTTAGATTTTGAGCTATGGGACAAGATTTCTTTCTCAACTACAAATTGGAACTGAAGATTATCTCTAGGTTTCCATGCATGACTAGTTTATCCCTTCTTCTTAGGCCAATTCTTCTTACCACCCTTTAGTAATTTTGTGTACAACGGGATATCTAGGATTAGTTATGGGGTATTAGTTGTAACTAGGGGTAGATGCCCTATCTTCACAAAGTGCTCCTATAGTGGACCTCTCCTCAGGTATATCCCCTCCTAAATCGCTAGATCAAAAAGTAGTATCCCCCATGGATGAAACCATTTTTTCTTGGTAAGAATGATCTTCATGAAAAGGTGTAGTAAAAAGACCTCCTAAAATCTTATTACTCTTAGATTTTGAGCTATGGGACAAGATTTCTTTCTCAACTACAAATTGGAACTGAAGATTATCTCTAGGTTTCCATGCATGACTAGTTTATCCCTTCTTCTTAGGCCAATTCCTCTTACCACCCTTTAGTAATTTTTTGTACAAAGGGATATCTAGGATTAGTTATGGGATATTAGTTGTAACTAGGGGTAGATGCCCTATCTTCACAAAGTGCTCCTGTAGTGGACCTCTCCTCAGGTATATCATTTGGGCATCATACCTTGCTTATAAATCTTCTAAGTTAGTTTTCTCAAGTAAGGCATGGTTAGGGTTCAGCATGAAAACCTCCCTGATTACTTCAAGTGTAACCCTAAAAAAATTTTCAAGATCATATCTCTTGGTTATTATTGTCAATAAATTGTCATAAAAAAAGATGCTAGGAACAATCAATTTTTCAATGTCAAATTGCCAGACATTGCTTAAATTAGTATCATGTTTTCTTTCAAAGAACCATTTTTTGAATAACTCCAAACCCCTAGTGGATGTTTTAGCATCTATTATCCATTTTTCTTTATCATAAAAATTCTCACTAACCAATAACCTAGGGTTTTTTGGGACTAACTCTTTCTCCTTAGTTGTTACATTATTAGACAATGACAATTGTTCCAGAAAGTCATCGTGTACATTCCTTTGTTGGTAACCTACTTTCCTTGAGAAATCCCTTCATGGAGGCATCTTATCTAATTTATCGCAATTGAAACTACAATTTCTCAAGTAACTAGAGGTTTTTAATGCTTACCCAACAATTTTTCTTACTTTACTAAAGAATTATTTCTACAACAATTCACTATTTTAGAAAATCACAATCTAAGCTCTTGTTGTTTTGTAGTTGAATTCTCTTTCCCTGGGTACTCAATAATGAATTGAACCATAAGTTTTATTCAAATTTTCTTCACACAAACTCACATTGATCAACATCAATGTTCTAACAGTCAAATTTTAGACAGCACTAAAAATTTGAATTCTAGTTGTCAATCTAGGCAAAGATTAGATAGTTCAATTTTAAACTTTAATGGTTGTGTTACCTTTTTGGCAAGTCAGACATGTGTCATAACATCATTTTCTCAATTTGGCTAAAGTTCAAGCATCTTCAAAATGAAAGAAAGAGACAATCGTTGATCTTTATTTCATCAACGATCTTGAAAGATCCTAGTTGTCCCTATATTCATCTCAAAACTTTGGGCCCACTGATACATGTGTCTCTTCATTTATTTCTTGCTTTAGTTAAACATGATGCAACTTCATTTTTTGATAAAACGATGATCATTGATCATCTGATGGTTATGAAAAAGCAATACATTTCTTTATACCCTATATTCTTAGCAAATCAAAGCTTGCCACCTGGAACCTTATACTGATAACAACCTTTGGCAACTTGTAACATGGGTTGGCCCTACCATCTCCACATGTCTTCACGTCATATTCTTGCTTTGGTTAAACGTTGCACAAATTCAAAAATCAAGAATGCAATAGTCATCAACCAAACAAGATCTAATGACTTTTAGAAAATGAAGTTCCTTTGTTACAGTTAGCGTCTATGACCAATCAAAACATGTCATTCAGACAACTACTCTAGAAATTTCCTTTTTGTGGCCCACAACTTAGTCTAGTCCCACTATTCTATATGGTAGCTTATCACTTTGTCACTTTGGCTAAAGCTTGAGTATTTTCAAAATTTAATAAAGCATTGATCTTCATTTGATCGATGGCCAGGAAGATGCACAATCTTACATTGCTTGAAACCAAAAAATGGTGGCCTATAGGGATAGGTGTCAATACATCACTTTCTTACTTTAGCTAAACAATACACAACTTCAAAAAGCAAGAAAGTGATGATCATCAATCTTAATCTAATCAATGATCATGAGATAAACTCACCAAGGGCTAAGTACTTAAGCAAAACAACGAGTAGGTGAACCACAAGAAAAAATTAGGTTAAAACAAAGTTATGCACTAGGGTAGGGTAGAATTTCACAAAAATATTTAAAAGATTGTGCAAAACTATATAATAATAAAAAATTTGAAGGGTTTTGTGGTGTTATTTAAAAATCTTTCTGTGCATATTTGAAAATAAGAACAATGTCAACCAATTTTCACAAGGAACCTAGGGCACAAAAGGCATTAGGGCAATGCAAAAAAAGATTTTTTAGGGAAAAATTTAATCAAAAGACATATAAACCCTAACCATAAAAGGATAACTAGATTTTTTCACAACCAATTTTCAAGGATTTTTAATATTGTAAAAAATTAGGCCAATAGTGGACATGAATACTTGTCATTTGTTTCTTGGTAGACATTGGCAGTATGATTGTAGGGTTGTGCATGATTCTATCAAGAATGTGTTTTCATTTGTGAAAGGTGGCAAGAAGCATTCCCTGATTCCTTCGTGGAATGAAGGGTTTGGTAGGAGGAACCTAAGTATTGGCATCTAAGTTGAGTTGGAATATTCTAAGAGGGTTAGATATCAGCATGGAAACAAAACTTGTAGCATAATAATGATGGATGTGAAAGAGTAGAAGAAGAGAAAGGGAAAGAGTGTACAATTTGAGGACTTGGAGGATATGTATGTGAAGAACCAATTTTGGATTTATGTGATGAATCCCAAAATATGTTCTTTGAGCTATTAAGAACATATTTTTGAACTTGGGGTGTCTGATGTAGGAGCATCCTTGGTTGGCTAGCAATCTTGCATGTTGGTGTGGTTTGATCTTGGAGTTAGAGGACCCAGTCAAAGGAAGAAGTGTGACTCGATCAATAATGATTTGGTTTGGTTGTTGTATTAGCTGATTGACTCATTTAATGGAGATGTTTGATGATGTTTTTGGTACTCAACATACACTAGGAGCTCAGTTCATTCTATAGGGCTTAGTTATTCTTGGTTGCTATGTTGACTGAGTAGCTCAGTTAATAAAGAGGTTGGGTTTTTTCTAGAGGACTCAGCACATACTAGTGCTCAATTGACGAAGAAGCTCGATTATGTCTAGTGGAATGCTGACACTTGGCATGGTTTTCTCAAATAGTTGGTTTGGTCTTGGTCCATATGGTAACTGAGTTGTCTATGAGCCAACATTTTGCATTTAATTTGTGTATGAGTATTTAATTAGAGTTGTAGCCAACTTGTGGTTTATGAAAATATTCAATGTAAGGGTTTATTTTAATTTGTAATGGGCTAGGCTGACTTGTGGCTTAGTTAGGTATAAATAAGGGGGTTTTGTAGAGTTTTAAGTTATGATTCATCCAGCTTGGAGAAGAGGATGAAGTGGAGGAGCAAATTTTGAGAAGGGCTAGTTGTTGAGGCATGGGAAACAAGGAGATTGCTTGGTGAGCTTACGAGCACAAGTTGAGATCTTCCTTGAAGGTTTTTACCAAAGTGTGGATCTGAACTAGCTAGTGTGGAGTTGGATCTTAAGGGATCTTGCAAAACTATTTTTGTAATTGCTTTTTGTATTTAGCCCTAACCTAGAAGGCCTTACAGTCAAGCATATTGCATGTAAATATTTGAACAAAGTGTTGTGATTTGGTATTAGATCTTACATTTGTGTTCTATTTTTGTTGTGTGGTTTTTCCTAGGGGTCCAGATTACCTCCAGTAGGAGTACCTTTGAATTCTCATTGTGTCATCCTTAGTTGAAAAATCTAATTTTTTTACATTATTAGTATGTTGTCACTTTGAATTTCTAGTTTTATAGAATTCTAGTATTATCTATTTAATCTAGCTTCTTCTGCATGTTAGTTTAAATCAAACTTAGATTAATTATAATGTTATAAATTAATCTCTCTCATAGTTGAGTTTGTCATTTTAGCGTAGTTACATTTGCATGCCTGAATCTCTTGTGGATCTTTCAAGTCTATTGTATTATCTCTTGATGAATCTTCCATTATATTGTGCACCTTCTAAGCCTCATTATTGGAATATGAGAGCATACATGGTTAGATCTTACATGCTTTGAATAAGAAATTGTAAGTAAATTTATAGAATTTTAGAGTATTTTATTTGTTCTAGATGTAATGATTTACAAGAGTGTTGATAATTTAGATTAGTAACCTAATTTTACTAATACATTTTTTGGCAACCAGTGTGGGGCTAGAACTAATTTCTACTTTTGATGCACAGGTACAATTTTTCATGCAACATAACAAAGAACTAGATTTGATAAACTTCCACACAGTTTATTATATTGTAGCTCTATACTTTATTATTCCCAACTCATTGTTGTATCATGCCCCTTATAGTCTTCTATCACCTCTACGTGTTTTGTCACATGGATTTATGAAGATCATAGCATGATAATTTGGTGAAGTATTGTTTCACCCTATTGTATCACACATTGAACATGGGTTTTTCCTCTTAGATGCAAATATGTTATATTTTCATCACGCATTCTATTGTCTAGTAGTTTGTGTTAGCTTTCCAACATGCCAACTTTTCTTTTTGTAGGATTTTAAACTTGGTTTTTGAATATCTTTGTCTAGCTTATAGGGTTCATTGGTCAAAGAAATGATATAAACTACTAACTATGGGTTGTATAGTTCAAAGATGAAAAAATATTAACACAGTGGTTTTTTAGGTTTCCCAAACATCATCAACCAAAATTATGAATGTTTAATGTTTATTAGGAACCTAGTCATATTTAGGTGCACTTAAGAATTTTAGCACATTTTTTTGGAATGAAACATGTCTAGTGTGTCTATAAGGAAGTGGCTTGATAGGAGAGTATGCTCATGTTCTTCTAGGAGAATAAAAAATCCAAACCCTCATCACCTATCTCATTTCCTCTTGTTTTACATATATAGGGCCTTTCAATTGTAGTACAAATATCTCTTGAATGACCCAAGTGAGAGTGCAAAAATGCTACGGATTCCACCTCACTATAATAATAAGGCTTCTTGGAGAAAAAAAAATTCAAAAGATGCATGAGCTTCATCCATGTTATCCTTGAGGTGATTGGTCCATGAATGCATTAATCAATGTGTAGGGAAAATCTGTCTCAATCTTGCTTTGTGAAACTTCACTCTTTTAGGCATCGATAGGGCTGAGAGGTCTTAATATTATTTACAAGACTACATAGGGTTTGATGTTAAATGAAAAATTTTTACTAGACACAATTAGATAGTCCTCCACTCAGTACACCTTTGAAGGTGTCCTAATCCTTGTGTAGGGATTGATCCAAGTAGTTTCCTAGATAACCCAAAGAAATGAAAATTTGAATGGGATGTTTGTGATTTTGTGTGATCAAGAATAAGCATCATTTGAAAACTCACCAAATTTAGTTCTAATAGATACTCATCATGGGAAAGGATTTTTATTACCCACCTATTTTCTTTCTAGGGATAGAGTGTGGTTGTTCATTTTCTTTATTGCATCTATCTTTGTCACACTCATCCTATCAAGTTGTATTATCCTTGGTAGGATTATTTTTTACTAATATTTTCTTCATATCTTCAATTCAATAGCATAAAAGTCAAAATTAAAATAAGTGCAAAACTAGCATGTCCTAAAACGTGTCCATTAAGAGAGTGAGTAAATTACTTATTCCTAGTGTGAGTATATTATCTTTTTATATCTAAAAACATTAATGTGAAACTATTTGAAAACTACTCAAACATTAGAAATGACAAAAAAACATGATCCCTTCATCAAAATCATGTAAATCAAACCTCTACTAGTTGTTTCATTGCACCTAGTAGAGAACTTATGTAGTGCCTCTCCCATTTGACTTTTGTAAGTCATCCTGATGGATGCAACCTTGTTGATCATTTGTTGTGATGGGATCATGATTGTGACACCATCGAGGTGTTTGGATTTATGTTTCTATATCAGTTGCTTTGTTTATGCTTTTGACTGATCTATGAGATTATGTTGTGATTTTTGGTTCATTGAGGTTTGTGCCAGTGGTTACCAAGATCGATATGGTATCATGAGGTTGTTCTGTGATTACCTTGAGATGTGTGCAGAGATTGCACTATGTTCTATTACCATGGTACACTAGACTAGGTTCCTACAGCAATGGTTAGTCATGTTTATGACTGTGTTTGCTTATGTGTTTTAAGTGTCTTTTTGTTGATTTTGTAATCAATTATTATTAAATGCTTAAGTAATTAGAAATGGATTGTTCATGTGGGATTATTTGGTTATGTGTTGCGGACATTTACCTTGTTATATTTTGATCTAAGAGATATATGTTCTTATGTGATGCTTTATATTTGAGAGGACCTGAGGGTCATATGTTACACCTTGATTCCAGTATCATAGATTTTAGACTACTATGTTGTTCAATTAATCATATTGTATGACGATGCCATTTTGAGATGACAGTGTGTTTTATGATGATATCTAGTTATTCGGTTTTTGGACATACCTCTGATTATGTTATGTGATGGATTTAATGCTATGGTTATTTACTTCATTCTTGCGTTGCTATCTTTTATGCGAATGTGAGTGATGTAAATAGATTATTTTAATATAATTAATTAAATGGTTAAATTAGGTGATTTAATGCATTTATTGCTTCGGCTATGTTATTATATGCAATTGCACTTGATCATGTTGTTTAGTGTGTAGGATTTATATCCCTGGCAGTGGCACATGGAGTTAGTGATTCAGCCATTCATATTTTACCAATGTCATCCTTATATGGTCAACGTATCCTTTATTAAAATGTTTAAATTAAATCTTTTGGTGATTATTAAATCTGAACTCATTTGCATTATGTGATTAGACTAGTAAGCGTGTCTATGCATTTAGAGGTTCGCATTGTTGCGAAAGTTATTAAGGAGATTTATGTGTTTTTGGGTTTTTGAGCTTTTTAATTGATTTATTTTAATTTATGGCAGCTTTGCCATAGATGAATTCCTATTTATAGGAATAGCCTGTTTTCGTTTGGGTCGATTCAAGGTTTAACTAGATTGGTTGGTTAAATGCCCTAATCAATTATTCACCTGAAAAGTGAATAAGTATCCAAAAAGGAATTTAATTCCTCACTTCTCACTTTCGAATTGGAAAGTTGGAGAGTAAAACCCAAAATCCTCTTCATGAGGATTTACTATTTTGTTCGTTGTGGGAGCTACAGGCGTGGGTGATGCAGGAGCATCTTGCATTGGAAAATTATTGGACAAAAAAAAAAAAAAAATTGAAAAAGAAAAAAAGGCAAAAAAAAAAAAAAAATTATGGAGGAGAGAGAAAAGTGACGAAAATTAGAGCAGAAATAATAAAAAATAAAAAGGAGAAAAGAAAGGAAAAGGTGATTTCTATTTTCGAGGTGCATAGGTGGCATAATAGAAAAATAAGAAAAATAGTTGTCATTCCATTAATCAAGGTGTCTAGGTGGCAATTTAGAAGTTTGTGGAAAGTTCCTTGAATGATGAATTTAATATTGGTTGGGTGCTTAGTTGTATTTGGGTGGGAATTTAATATTTATTTAAAGATAGTTGTATTTACCTTTTATCCCACATTGGTTGTGTTTGTAATGTCTTGGGTTAGAAGTGCCTATTTAAGAAAGGCTTATTATCATTTGTAATCAAGCTCAAGAAGGAGCTCAAGAAATAGAAGCTCAAGTGAAAGCTCAAGGGGGAAGCTTGAGGAGTAGAAACTTGAGAAGTAGAAGTTGTGGAAGGAGAAGCTCAAGGAAAAGCTTGATATCATCTTGTGGGTGTTGTAAGGATTTTCAAGTATAATAAAATTGCTTGTGAAGATTTATTTTTTTTATTTTTGGTCTCCATATTGTGGCATTCTTGGTTGTGAGTTAGTAGGGTGGTGTGGCCCTTTATCAGTAGTATTAGAGCTGCCCTCTATATCAAGTGGTATCAGAGCGTACCTTCGTTGGTGGTATTAGAGCGTGTCCTTCATCAGTGGTATCAGAGCACACCTCCATCAAGTGGTATCAGAGTGGGAGATCCAAAGTGTACAAGCAGATCGCCGAAGTGTGAGGCAGTTTGTACCAGGACCTTGGTTGGGTGAAGTTTATCAGAGCTGGTGGATTTCAAATCCATTGTCCTAGACTTGTGATGTGGTTCCTGATTGTTCGTGCGAGGTGGCAGGTTGTGATCTGACTTGCAAACAATTTGGTTGTCACAAGGAGCGTGGGAAGGATTTGTTGCAGAGGGTTTACAAAGATCTTGGAAGATGGCTCCAAGAGGATTGGACCCTAATATGATTGCCAAAATCCATGATATAGTGGAGAGGAATTTTTCTAAGATGTTTGCTCAGTTGGATGCTAAAGCTAAGAAGGTCAAGGTGGAAGAGGATGGTTTTGCTGATCAGTCTGTGGAGTCTGATGCAGAACCTGCAGAGCAACTAGAGGTTGTTGCTGAAGATATTCTTAACATTGTTGATGTTGGCACAGAGGTTGGTTTTCATGATCAAATGGTTGAGACTGACATGGAGATTGTGGAGCACTCTGTCATGGATGATCTAGTTGATGTTGGTGGTGACTTGTATGTTGTAGAGCACTCGGTCGTGAATGATCTGATTGTTGGAGGTGAGTTATGTATTGCAGAGCATCTTATTATGAGCAATGAGGTTGCTGGTGTTGAGAGTTTGGCATGTGTTGATGGAGATCTACATGTTGATGCTAATGCAGAGCTTGTTATTGCTGGTATGGATTCACTAGTTTTTGATGTGAATCGGAGTTTGGTAATGAAGCATTATGTTCAGTTTGTTTCTGAGGGTAAGCATGCTGATTGGATGGTTGAGATTCTGGTGTTTGATAGAGTGATGCATATGTGGAGGATTTGTATGGTGGTTTTCTTGTCTCTGTTGAGGTGGAAGCCTTTGGTGAAGATGAAGATGGTTGTAGATTTTCTTTTTGGCGTCCAAGTGTGGGACACACTTTTCTATCTACCCGGGGAGTCTGATGCAGGAGCATCTTGCATTGGAAAATTATTAGAAAAAAAAAAAAAAAAAATTTGAAAAAGAAAAAAAGGCAAAAAAAAAAAAAAAAATTATGGAGGAGAGAGAAAAGTGACGAAAATTAGAGGAGAAATAATAAAAAATAAAAAGGAGAAAAGAAAGGAAAAGGTTATTTCTATTTTCGAGGTGCATAGGTGGCATAATAGAAAAATAAGAAAAATAGTTGTCATTCCATTAATCAAGGTGTCTAGGTGGCAATTTAGAAGTTTGTGGAAAGTTCCTTGAATGATGAATTTAATATTGGTTGGGTGCTTAGTTGTATTTGGGTGGGAATTTAATATTTATTTAAAGATAGTTGTATTTACCTTTTATCCCACATTGGTTTTGTTTGTAATGTCTTCGGTTAGAAGTGCCTATTTAAGAAAGGCTTATTATCATTTGTAATCAAGCTCAAGAAGGAGCTCAAGAAATAGAAGCTCAAGTGAAAGCTCAAGGGGGAAGCTTGAGGAGTAGAAACTTGAGAAGTAGAAGTTGTGGAAGGAGAAGCTCAAGGAGAAGCTTGATATCATCTTGTGGGTGTTGTAAGGATTTTCAAGTATAATAAAATTTCTTGTGAAGATTTATTTTTTTTATTTTTGGTCTCCATATTGTGGCATTCTTGGTTGTGAGTTAGTAGGGTGGTGTGGCCCTTTATCAGTAGTATTAGAGTTGCCCTCTATATCAAGTGGTATCAGAGCGTACCTTCGTTGGTGGTATTAGAGCGTGTCCTTCATCAGTGGTATCAGAGCACGCCTCCATCAAGTGGTATCAGAGCAGGAGATCCAAAGTGTACAAGCAGATCGCCAAAGTGTGAGGCAGTTTGTACCAGGACCTTGGTTGGGTGAAGTTTATCAAAGCTGGTGGATTTCAAATCCATTGTCCTAGACTTGTGATGTGGTTCCTGATTGTTCGTGCGAGGTGGCAGGTTGTGATCTGACTTGCAAACAATTTGGTTGTCACAAGGAGCGTGGGAAGGATTTGTTGCAGAGGGTTTACAAAGATCTTGGAAGATGGCTCCAAGAGGATTGGACCCTAATATGATTGCCAAAATCCATGATATAGTGGAGAGGAATTTTTCTAAGATGTTTGCTCGGTTGGATGCTAAAGCTAAGAAGGTCAAGGTGGAAGAGGATGGTTTTGTTGATCAGTCTGTGGAGTCTGATGCAGAACCTGCAGAGCAACTAGAGGTTGTTGCTGAAGATATTCTTAACATTGTTGATGTTGGCACAGAGGTTGGTTTTCATGATCAAATGGTTGAGACTGACATGGAGATTGTGGAGCACTCTGTCGTGGATGATCTAGTTGATGTTGGTGGTGACTTGTATGTTGTAGAGCACTCGGTCGTGAATGATCTGATTGTTGGAGGTGAGTTATGTATTGCAGAGCATCTTATTATGAGCAATGAGGTTGCTGGTGTTGAGAGTTTGGCATGTGTTGATGGAGATCTACATGTTGATGCTAATGCAGAGCTTGTTATTGCTGGTATGGATTCACTAGTTTTTGATGTGAATCGGAGTTTGGTAATGAAGCATTATGTTCAATTTGTTTCTGAGGGTAAGCATGCTGATTGGATGGTTGAGATTCTGGTGTTTGATAGAGTGATGCATATGTGGAGGATTTGTATGGTGGTTTTCTTGTCTCTGTTGAGGTGGAAGCCTTTGGTGAAGATGAAGATGGTTGTAGATTTTCTTTTTGGCGTCCAAGTGTGGGACACACTTTTCTATCTACCCGGGGAGTCTGATGCAGGAGCATCTTGCATTGGAAAATTATTGGAAAAAAAAAAAAAAAAAATTTGAAAAAGAAAAAAAGGAAAAAAAAAAAAAAAAAATTATGGAGGAGAGAGAAAAGTGACGAAAATTAGAGGAGAAATAATAAAAAATAAAAAGGAGAAAAGAAAGGAAAAGGTGATTTCTATTTTCGAGGTGCATAGGTGGCATAATAGAAAAATAAGAAAAATAGTTGTCATTCCATTAATCAAGGTGTCTAGGTGGCAATTTAGAAGTTTGTGGAAAGTTCCTTGAATGATGAATTTAATATTGGTTGGGTGCTTAGTTGTATTTGGGTGGGAATTTAATATTTATTTAAAGATAGTTGTATTTACCTTTTATCCCACATTGGTTGTGTTTGTAATGTCTTGGGTTAGAAGTGCCTATTTAAGAAAGGCTTATTATCATTTGTAATCAAGCTCAAGAAGGAGCTCAAGAAATAGAAGCTCAAGTGAAAGCTCAAGGGGGAAGCTTGAGGAGTAGAAACTTGAGAAGTAGAAGTTGTGGAAGGAGAAGCTCAAGGAGAAGCTTGATATCATCTTGTGGGTGTTGTAAGGATTTTCAAGTATAATAAAATTGCTTGTGAAGATTTATTTTTTTTATTTTTGGTCTCCATATTGTGGCATTCTTGGTTGTGAGTTAGTAGGGTGGTGTGGCCCTTTATCAGTAGTATTAGAGCTGCCCTCTATATCAAGTGGTATCAGAGCGTACCTTCGTTGGTGGTATTAGAGCGTGTCCTTCATCAGTGGTATCAGAGCACGCCTCCATCAAGTGGTATCAGAGCGGGAGATCCAAAGTGTACAAGCAGATCGCCGAAGTGTGAGGCAGTTTGTACCAGGACCTTGGTTGGGTGAAGTTTATCAGAGCTGGTGGATTTCAAATCCATTGTCCTAGACTTGTGATGTGGTTCCTGATTGTTCGTGCGAGGTGGCAGGTTGTGATCTGACTTGCAAACAATTTGGTTGTCACAAGGAGCGTGGGAAGGATTTGTTGCAGAGGGTTTACAAAGATCTTGGAAGATGGCTCCAAGAGGATTGGACCCTAATATGATTGCCAAAATCCATGATATAGTGGAGAGGAATTTTTCTAAGATGTTTGCTCGGTTGGATGCTAAAGCTAAGAAGGTCAAGGTGGAAGAGGATGGTTTTGCTGATCAGTCTGTGGAGTCTGATGCAGAACCTGCAGAGCAACTAGAGGTTGTTGCTGAAGATATTCTTAACATTGTTGATGTTGGCACAGAGGTTGGTTTTCATGATCAAATGGTTGAGACTGACATGGAGATTGTGGAGCACTCTGTCATGGATGATCTAGTTGATGTTGGTGGTGACTTGTATGTTGTAGAGCACTCGGTCGTGAATGATCTGATTGTTGGAGGTGAGTTATGTATTGCAGAGCATCTTATTATGAGCAATGAGGTTGCTGGTGTTGAGAGTTTGGCATGTGTTGATGGAGATCTACATGTTGATGCTAATGCAGAGCTTGTTATTGCTGGTATGGATTCACTAGTTTTTTATGTGAATCGGAGTTTGGTAATGAAGCATTATGTTCAGTTTGTTTCTGAGGGTAAGCATGCTGATTGGATGGTTGAGATTCTGGTGTTTGATAGAGTGATGCATATGTGGAGGATTTGTATGGTGGTTTTCTTGTCTCTGTTGAGGTGGAAGCCTTTGGTGAAGATGAAGATGGTTGTAGATTTTCTTTTTGGCGTCCAAGTGTGGGACACACTTTTCTATCTACCCGGGGAGTCTGATGCAAGAGCATCTTGCATTGGAAAATTATTGGAAAAAAAAAAAAAAAAAAATTTTGAAAAAGAAAAAAAGGCAAAAAAAAAAAAAAAAATTATGGAGGAGAGAGAAAAGTGACGAAAATTAGAGGAGAAATAATAAAAAATAAAAAGGAGAAAAGAAAGGAAAAGGTGATTTCTATTTTCGAGGTGCATAGGTGGCATAATAGAAAAATAAGAAAAATAGTTGTCATTCCATTAATCAAGGTGTCTAGGTGGCAATTTAGAAGTTTGTGGAAAGTTCCTTGAATGATGAATTTAATATTGGTTGGGTGCTTAGTTGTATTTGGGTGGGAATTTAATATTTATTTAAAGATAGTTGTATTTACCTTTTATCCCACATTGGTTGTGTTTGTAATGTCTTGGGTTAGAAGTGCCTATTTAAGAAAGGCTTATTATCATTTGTAATCAAGCTCAAGAAGGAGCTCAAGAAATAGAAGCTCAAGTGAAAGCTCAAGGGGGAAGCTTGAGGAGTAGAAACTTGAGAAGTAGAAGTTGTGGAAGGAGAAGCTCAAGGAGAAGCTTGATATCATCTTGTGGGTGTTGTAAGGATTTTCAAGTATAATAAAATTGCTTGTGAAGATTTATTTTTTTTATTTTTGGTCTCCATATTGTGGCATTCTTGGTTGTGAGTTAGTAGGGTGGTGTGGCCCTTTATCAGTAGTATTAGAGCCGCCCTCTACATCAGTGGGATCATCGAGAGGTTGAGCTTGTTGGATCCAGCTTAGGGAAAGCTTGGATTGCCACAATTTTCAGCTACTTCTACGGGATATTTATTTTATGGTTCAGATTCCTATTTTGCCCTTTTGGCTGTGAGGTAGGGCTTTCCTGTTTTATTGTTTTGGCTCCATTTTTGCTTCTATTTTTGGTAGCCGTTTGTTTGGAGGTTGAGAACTAGTGTTCCCCTCCATTTTTGTATGCTAGTTCTACCCGGTTGGGTAGGTATGAACATTTCCCTTTTTTTTGGGATAAGGGTTTGGGTTTTTGGGCCGTTATGCTGACCGTTTTTGCATACGGTGTCTGATTCTTTTTTTTTTGGATTTTTGGGGTTTTTGAACCCAAAGGCCAAATGGGTTTTAATTTTGGAATTTTCCTAAAATTTGGGATTTTTACCTCAGTTTGCATGCTGCCCTATTTTCTTAGGTTTTCTTGGCACATTGTGGTTTGTGGACCTGGGTGATCTGTTTGGATACTAGTTCAACCACTTTTGCATCTTTTGTTGCATTGGGATGCATGTTGCATCTGTCTTCTTGATTTTGTTTTCAGTTGAGGGACTTGTTGCTTTGTGTTCTCTTCTAGTCCTTTTATTTGATCTTCGTGATGGTGGTGCACCACACACGAGTATGTGCACATACATTATCGGATGACTTGAGACTCTCGATCTTCCATGGTACTTTCAGGAGTTATGATCATTGGGGTTGGGTTGGGAATTTGCATGCTTACGGGCACTCATCGTTGGATGAGCATGGGTAGGGTAGGGTAGCATATGGAGGGGGCTTCTATTTTGCAGCCCGACAATCATGACATCATGGGTCAGCAAAGGAAGTTTTATATAAGTGATAATTAAAGAAAACACTAGGTGGTAATAAAACTTAAGATAATAAAATGTGTGAGCACCCGATTAAGTTTGAGGACACAAGGTGTGAGCACCTGATTAAGTTTGAGGACACAATGTGTGAACACCCAATTAAGTTTGAGGATACACGATTTGAGCTTTGGCTTGTCGATGCCAAGTGACTCTCCATGATGTCAGCCCCTACATAGCATCCCATTGAGGTGTCTAACCAGGACCTGTAGTTTATGCATTGTCTATGTCTTGGATTCAGTCATCATACTGCATGGCATGTGTGTTAGCCATGGTTGTTGTTTTGTGTGTGTGTGTGGTTGGATCATTATCTCCATCAGCATGGTGGGTGTGGACCTATAGGTGCCATGTGGTTGGGAGGCATAGCTACCTTCACCACTACTAGGAATCAGTGTACAGAGATGATATTTTGTCCTAGCGTGACCCTTGTTGGATGTCTTCACTTGATACTTCAGGTTCCAAAGTATGCTTTCTTGTGATTTGTGCTTTCATTGGGATGCTTGTATATCATGTTTAGATGATGATAGTTTATTTGATGCATTCCCTTATCATGATGTTTAGCATATGATTAGATGATGTTATTTGATTTAGTAGTATATCTATTGCTTACTGTTGTTTAGCATGTGATAAGTGATGTTATCTACTATAGGATTATCTTATGTGTTATCACTAGCATGTTAGATTTCCTTATGCTAATATTGTGCATGTTTTTTAGTAGTGACGTCCCTATTACAACAGTATCGACGATTTGGTCAGTGGCTTGGGATGTTACGCACGAGGGATGGCTAGGACCCACGATGGTCTTATGATGCTATTGACGGATGGGAGGATCTACCTACATAGTTTGGTTGTTTTGTTCTTGAGATGTATTTCTATACATTGTGATGTTGCTTTTGTTCTCTTCGATGTTTATTTCAGTATGTTCTTTGTTGTTGTAGTTTAGATGGATAGATGTTCATCGTTTTGTGTTGTTCTTGCACTCGAGTGTTCATTCCTCAAACCTTTGTGGATCTGATACTCCCTAGTGTGGAGGTTCTTTGCTTTATTTTGGTCAGTTGTTGGTCTTTTGTGTTTCTTGAAGTGTTTTTGTGTCCTTCGGGTGACATTTGTTCAGCATGGTGCAACATTAAAAATGTATCGCACGCCCATGCAAACTGTGTCATACGATACTGTAAAGTATCGCACGCCTTCTTGAGAAATGTCATACGACACTGGATGAGTGTTGTACACCTTCTTGAGAAATGTCGTACGACACTGATAAAGTGTCACACGCCTTAAGGAGAAGTGTCGCCCTCCCTTAGTAAGAAGTGTTGCACAGTTTTTTGTAAAAACCTGCGCAGGCAGACAGCGGGCACTTTTCGTCATGTTCCAAACTTTTTGAGGGTTGATTTGGCTACCCTTTTGGGTTTTCTTCGACCCTATGTTGTTGCATTTTGAATTCTGTCAGTTTCTCTTGAAATCCAATTTTTGTGTTTTTGTTTTTGTCTCTTAGGGTTTAAAATATATCATATAAGTATAAGTTGACGTATATTTAATTTCTTATGCTTAAAATATATTTTAATATATGTGACGAATCTTTTAAGATAGGTTTCAGACCTCTCAGAGATAAGGATTCTAGGAAATTTCAGGGCTTCAAAAATCCTAACTTAGCCAATTTTCAGGGCTTTAGGATTTTAGGCTTAGCCAAATTTTAGGATTTTGCATTTTACCCTAGCTTGGTGTTTTTTTGATGAGTGGTCATTTCTTGATCCCTCATCTTATTGTGGTGGTTGTTGGTTTTTGTTCATGTGTGTCAGTTGGTAGTGGTGTTCAGAGATCTATTGGTTGTCAGGATTGTGGTGAAGTCTTCCATTGCGATCGTTGTGATCCTTGTATGATGTTGTCATGTGCATTCATAATTGTTAAAAAAAAATTATTGGCTTGTATTTCATCCTTGTTTCCAAGGATCTCTGGACGGGGCATTACAACTTATCTAATAGGGAGGTCTCAGACCAAGGTCCTAATCTCTTCTAGGACTCTCTAGGGCCCTTAATTTGACCTCACTAGGTCTCTCTCAATGACCCTTATCAAATGATTTCTTCACCCAACTCCACTTCTCCACTAGATCACTCCTATCAAGTTTAGTTTCATTCTCCACACAACAACTCTTACTTAGTTTAACTTACCAAGTACCACTCCTAGTATTCTATGTCCATGATTTTTGCAAAAATAATGAGTGGGGCTTCCACACTAAGTTTTCCAACAAGTTTTACGATCATCTTTCTCACAAGATCCATAGCTTTGTTAACGATCTCATGAAACCCTTGTATTGGGCCTAGTAGCCCTTTTATGCCTATTAGGCCTCCTAGTTGAAGTTTTTATCAATAAATATGCAAATTCCTTAACAAGTCCCCAAAATAATCATAAATCTAGATACCCTTTTTAGAGCTCTCAAATATTTTCTAGGTTTCAACCCTCCAAGTTGTTCATACGATATTGTCCTAAAATCAAGCCTAATAATGAAGGTTTCACTCTTATACTAATTGCAGTGACTTTGCTTTCTTCAAACTCCCATAAATGGATTCATAAAATCTTGGTCATTGTCTCACAATAGCTTAAAAGTATCCTCTATTCAACCATGATGTTGGATTTTCCATGCTAATCCATTGAACATCTCATTCAACCACTTCTTCGAATGTTATGCCTAGTTGGGTGACTCGGGACTCGCCCAGGGCTTGTTGGAAAAAATAAAAACTCCTATATATAAAAACTCCAAAATCCATATTTAAATTTTTTATACAATTCCCTAACATGTTCTAGATGGTCGTATAGGTCTAACCACTAGATTTCAAGTTAGGGTCATTTTAAGACTATAGACTCTGCACAAACTAGTGAATAGTCACCGAGTGAAATAATTTTTTTACACCTAGCAAATCTAAAGAAATTGAAAAAAAATTTCACACCAAAAAATTAGATAATAATTTGTATCTAATCATGTAAAATAAAACCCCAAATCAATCCATTAACATGTAGATGCTTGGGTTAAAATATGACTGAGACATGAATTGCTTGTAAAACTTGTTTGCTTCAAAAGCCAAATCCATACAAAACTAAGTACACCTTGCACTCTAATTGGAAATGAGCTTAAATAGCTCTCACACATGTGATACAACTATTTCTTCAAACCCACAACCAACCCTTGGGTAGTTTGTAAAAAGTTCAATGTTTTCAAAGTTGTCATTGACAACTTTTACATTTTGAGTATTTTGATGAGCTTAGTACCCATGAACACTTCAAATGGGTCTAGAATGATCATATGATCATAACTAACATCATCCTAATCCATTTCAAATATTTTGGATTTCATTCCCCTTTGATCGACTTTGACCCTCATTGACAACTTAATGATCATATGGTAATTTTTAACACAACTCTAAGAAAACTTTGTCACACCTATTCAAACTCCTAACAAAGGAATCAATCACATACTTGAGACTTTATTCTAGTCCTTCTTCAATAGTGGTTTTACTAGAACAACCTACAAAAAAAATTTCATTGGATCTCTACTAAGAACCTAGGTACTCTCGCACCATTATCATACGATACAAAAAATCTTCATGTTGCATCGTCTCTAGTTCTGAGTTGTATCATTTGCCTTCTAGAGGATTATCAGATATAATTTTGAACATTATTGTACTAAAAAAAATTATCATCCCCTTCATAGATTTTTATTGTACCAACAACCATTTATCACACCTTATGAATATTTTTATCGTACGATACAACTCTTTGTCAACACCTTTTGCATGAGCATCAAAGATTATCAAAATTTATTTCTAGTGGCTTGATCTTTGCTGTAATTTTTCATCTAGTGTTTCACAACAGGTCTAGAGTTACATTTCATTAAAAATGAGACTTGATTCTACTAATTATGAGTCTCACATTGTGAGTTACATCATGTGTCTCCTTCTTTCATCTAATACATCTCATCTCTTGCTTGTTCATGTGTGTCAAACATCAAGAATTCAACCCTCATCCCAAAAACCTTGAAAAAATTCATCTTTCTTTATCTCATCAAACAAATAAGTGTGTATCTTACTTATTATACAAAAAATACAAGAAAATATAGTTTTCTATTAGCTTTTGGTACTCTTTCATGCTAGTAAGAACTAGGAGTCAAAGAATCCAAGGAGGAAAGTCTAAAGCTAACAATAGCTTTTCCACCAACATTCCTATATCTTGGAGATTGAACCCTTTAGTGAAGTTTCTTTTTAGATCTAAGTCCACACCCAAATTGGAGTCACCCATTTTCCTAATTTCACCAATTTAAAATAATGTTAATAAAACTATGAAAGCCTTATCAAGAAGGTAAGAGGAGACCATTAATGCATAAGAGAAGAAGAGATAATTCCTATAGTAAAAATGTATCTTAGCATATATCTCAACATGTATCCCAACACATGTCATAACATGTTGATTCATCCTCCAACAATGATGAGGAACCCACTAATAAGGGCATTCTTTTGTTCCAATAGGATAATATGACACAAAAACTTATGAACATCACCCTCAACTAGGAAGTAGAAGAAATGAAAAAGCAAGTAGAAGAAACGAAAAAATAATTGATACAATTGCAAAAGGAAAATGAACAACAAGAAGAAAAATACTTGTTAGAGACTATTTTTCCTTTCTCATTCGACAAATATTTATACATACCTCCTTTTCCTTCAAAAGTTGAGATGCCAATGTATGAAAAGTATGATGTGAATAGTGATCTTCAAGACCATGTAAGGGGATTTTGCACCCTTATTATAGAGTTCATGCATAGAAAAACATAACTGATGAGACTATTCCCTCAATCTTAATAGTCAACCCATTAAGTGGTTTACCAAACTATCTCCAATTATTTAGTCTTCAAGAAGCTAGTAAAATTATTTATACAATAGTATTCTTACATCATCCAACATGTTATGACCATGTTGGATCTTTGCAAAAATAAAAGAACACTCACAAACCTTTCATAACTTTCCTTCAATATTGGAGGAAGATTTATTCCTACCATCCTAGTAAAATTATGGAAACTAAAAATATTAGCATCCTTGTTAGCAATAGTATCTTGGAGCTACATCATGACCTACAAGAACTTCACTCTACCTTCAAAGAACCAAATATGTCCTGATCAAAAATGAAGAACTCACCCTTAACAAGGACAAATCCAACAACTCTAGTAACAACAATAGGATTAAGGAACAACTCATATGTACCAAGGATAGATCTAAAAAATCTAGTAAAAATAATAGGAATAAGAATAAGAAAAAAAATTGGAACAAGAAAAAGAAGTGTGGTCTATGATGGTATAGTGGACACTTCCACAACTAAGCTTAAAGATCCAATCTTCAACTTGTTCAACAACATTCAAGTTGCTAAAAAAAAATAAGCCCTAAGATCACAAAATGATTCTAACAAGGGAAAACCATCTTGGTCACCTAAACCAAAGAGGAATTTCACCCCTTTGGAAGAATCAATTGATTTTTTTATGAAGATGTTATTGTCTAACAAGATCATCACCTTACCTAACAACTCAAAACCATATGAACCTAAGGTAAAGCCTAGGTGATGAAATATTGAATATTACTATGATTATCATAGGAATAAGGACCACTAAAAAAATTAAACCATGGATCTAAAGAATTTTATTCAATACTTAATTGATAATGACAAGATCAAATTTTACCATATTCATTCTAAGTCGATCCATGTTTTGCTAAAAAATGATAACTAGGACCATAACAAGAAACCATTTTAGAAAGAGATACTAGGACTTCCTTAGTAACTATTTCATCATAAATAGGTTTGAAAAAAATATTATTAGCAAAAGAAATGACAACATTGATGTTCAGCTAATTATAAAGAGGGGGTTATTTAAATAGTTTGCTAGATTTAGCTTGCATAAATTAAAGGTCTAAAACTTTGTACTCTCTAATAAAATTTGGTTTGAAAACTAAGGATCCTCAATCATCATCTCTGAGAAAACTAGAGGAAAGAGGATCATTATTTTATTCTTGATCTTGTTTCTCATCAATGAACATAATAGGTTTATTATATAAAAAACTATTTGTTCTATCATTCTATCATCTGTGCGAAGAGTATATATCATGTTATTGTAGATAAATGAAGAGTGGAAGGAATAGCATGCATGTTATGTAACCAAGGTCTACCCAAAAAAAAGTTTTTAATTGAGAGGTTCAATTATCAAATGAAAATGAGTACCCAAAATAAATGGACCTAATTTGATAGGTAAAGTGATGATAGCTAAGATTTTATTACAAACATTATCAAAGAAATGTATAGGAACATTATTGGGTTGAATGTTTGAAATATTGACATTAATCTTTGAGCATATTCATACTAAAAACATTAAGCCCAAACCTATTATCAATCAAGGTCCAATACATAAGATTAACATTGATGAGGATTACTATCATAAGAGCATCACAATGATGTTGAATTTACTTAGGAGGTGAATCATCTTGAGTGAATAATATTTGAGCTGAAACATGGGTAGTGTGCATGCATCACAAAAGGCATTGATTAAGAGGTGGAGTTGGAAGAGTGGTTAAATACCTTTGCAAGCACACATGATATGTAGAAGAAGTTTGAAGAAGTTATCAAAGAGAATTCTTGATATTGTGTAATTTCTTTTCCAAATCATAATCCTTTCCAAGATTTTAATGAATATGGGGTGGAGGAAGAATGGGTTGAGAAGGTGGGAGAGAAGTACGAATAATTGGACTAGAAATTTGAGGATTATTTTTTATATGATAGGTATAAGAGACCACATAATAACCCTTAGTAAATTCCAAAGGATTTAATATTTTCCTTCCATAGTTATAATAGGTTTTTTTGGAGTATGAGAATAACTTTAAGGGTTAAATTAGGAGTAGGTGAGGATAACCCTTGATATTGATGAGAGGTTTATTAGGAACTTGATTAGGTTATTGATTATTTGTTGATTTCTCACTAGAAGGGAGAGCATGAAAGAGATTGATATTATCTTCTTTTTCCAAGGTATCCTTGGAATATGGATAATGGACTTCCTTTAGGGATTCATCTCTATTAGGAGTGTCAAATTAAGGAAAAGTCATACTAAGAAAAGAATTTATAATGTCATCTTCTTTCTCTAAAATCTCATCATAAAGGGAGTATGTTTTAGGAGAGAGTTAAACATCATGGATGAATGTGTCATCTATAGGGGAACTAGGTAAGTATCAATAATTATATCATCTCATTTGACCAATATTTGTTCATAAGGAAAAGAGTAATCAACATTATCATCTAGTGATTCATCCCAAATAGTGAGATCATTGAAAACTTCAAGAAAAATACTTTTGGAATGAAACAAAGTTTAGTTCCTATAAGGAAGGTATCACATAGTAAATATTCCAATGTAGACCCATGGGGGAAGCACATATCAAGAGAAGAGTTAACATAAATCCTCAACACTTCTCTTGAAAAAGAGAGGTTGAGAAAGGTTGGAGACATCTCTTGAATCAATATGGCCTCATCAGGAGGGGAATATTTAGGAGAGTGATAAAGTGATAAAAGGAAAGCTAAACCACTATCACATTGAGATAATAGACACATTAGAAGATTAAAAACATGAAATTTTATTTATTTTTATTTTGAATGTAAATATATCAACAGGAAAATAATTACAATAAAAACTATTTAGTGCATGAAATGAAATATTCTTGTTCTTTTCAAACATAGAATGAAAGAATGAAATGAATTTAGATATAACAGATCTAAATAAATACAATGTATTAAATATTAAATGTATACAAATTAGATACAAAATTACAGATGATAAAGTGCAATAATACAAAAGAACTAACTATAAAGTGTAATAATGCATAGAATATGAAAGTGTAAGGAAATTTCATGCAAGGGAGATCTAACTAGGAAATAAAAAGGTATGAAGCATGAAAGGTATAGGCTCACCAAAATGTAACATAATATTTAGGAAGAACAATATGTGAGATAAGTAATTAACATGTGTATATTGATTAATCATGATTTTATGTATTACATTAAGGAAAGAGAAAGGGAGACCTTCAAGTGTAACCTCTCAAAGGGTCCCAAACTATATAAACACTACCAAAGATGAGAGGGGTGGTAATGTTGAATCTAGGTCCTTTTTGAAGACATATAATCAAGGTTCTCTTTCTATAGGATGTTCTCTCCGCTTTGTTTCTTGAGTTAATAATTGATTTGATTAGAACATGTAGAATGACCAATTGAAATGCAAGTAATAAAAGAGCATATATGAAAGCTAAGCACATATATTGATCAGATATGGAGCATGAAAATTAATTATTTGAAATGAAAAAAGAAGCACAAAAACAACCTTGAATTATAATGACAAAGGTCAACTTAGATATGAAAATTTTTCTATCAAAAATATGAACTACTTTAGATCTATGATTGAAGAACTTATGCCTATCAAATTTCAAAAAATATCAAAGCCACTAGACATGGATGAACTAGAGGTTAGGGACAACCTAAATAGATCAAGGATGACCTAAAGGGTTATTTTATAAGATTCTTATTTGGAGATAAACCCAGTGATTGGGATTTGATATATGCACAAGAAAATTTTGCATATAAAAATTTAGCAAATAGGAGAACATGCAAGACAACATTTGAGATTGTTACTGGCATGCATCCTAAGGGTATATCATACTTGAGGAAATTTGGTTTAGAAGAGGAGAATTTCTAAAGGAGAGGATTGTGTAGATTTAATGAAAACTTTGCATGATGTGGTAAGACTTGGTTTAGATAAAAGTAATCAAAAGTATAAGGACACAATAGATAGCTTAAGAAGACATAAATTATTTGAAGTAGGTGATAAGTAATGGCTCATTTGAATAAGGGAATAATTATTTTTGGAACATATAGCAATTTGAGAATAAAGAAGTTTGGACCTTATAAGATCTTGAAGAGGTTTATTAAGTGGTAATGCATATGAAGTTGAGTTACCGATTGACATGAATATTTCACCTATATTTAACATATCCAATTTGTATGAGTATTATTGTTGGATACAACTGATTAATTTTGTATTGTCTTTGATGTTATGCAAATTTCATATCATTATTAGTCAGTGTATGTTGAGCTCACTCGGGCAGTGAAGACAGTTTTTATGCCTACCAAGCATTACTGTGTTTGCCTAGTTTAGAAGGCAGTATCTACCAAGTTCACTCGACGTTGAAGGATGGTCTGCAGAAGATGAGTGTTAACTAAGCTCACTCAATTAATGAAGAAAAGTTGGATGGAACTAGTGTTAACTTAGCTCACTTGGTTTCCAAAGGATCTTTGTGATTTTGCAGTATTAATCGAGCTTATGTTGGTTAACATAGGAAATCGTTTCTAAGTTAGTGTCTACTGAGCTCGACTAACAAATGATTTTCTTGTTTTGACATATTAAGCTTAATTGATTTATCTATTGGTTCTAGCCAACTAAGATGATGAATATTATTTAATCTAAGTTGTATATGAGCCAACTTGACAATATGAAAGATATAAGTATAATGTCAAGTTGTGGATTCAAAAGAAAGTAAGAAGTTATGAATGTATTGAAGATTTAATGATGTAGAGGGAAGCGAATTTGAAGAATAAGCAAAATATCCTTGTGGAGTAGAAAATATATATTTGATCAAGAAGGATCAAGTACAAGCCAGAATAGAGATCTACAATCAACAATTTAGTTGCATTCAAATCAAGTCATATCATTGTTACTCTCTAACTATTGTAGTAGTGATCTAAATCTCTTAACAGAGTTGGCTTAACAGCTATTTGTAAATCCTCTAACAAGGTGGCAGTTCTATTGAATTGTCTTAAGACCTTTAACAAGGCCACTCCTAATAGGGTGATTAAATCCTTTATAGGGTCGCACCTAACAATGTGTTTTGAAACCTTTAACAAGGTTGACTCTTAAGTGGGCTCACTTCAGAAGAGTGAAAATAGTAACTAGTTGCAATTAGTGGTTTTTCCCAAATTGGGTTTCCATGTTAAATCCTAGTGTCAGAAGTGTTCATGCTATTTTATTTTATGTGTTTACAACTAAGTTAAAGTAAGGGTAATCATAGATAACATTTAATGATTTGCATAATTAGTACTTATCGAGTTACAACATTTTATGTGTGTCTATTGAGCATTAGTAGTATTTAATTTTTAGACTTTATTTTGTACTAACATCTAAGGGATCTAGGATTTATTTTAGAACTATTTGATTCACCCCTCCCCTCTCAGTTACTCCTCTTATATTTCCAACAATTATGATTCAAATGAAGATGTAAATGTTCATCGATAGTAAATTAAGAAGAAAATAGAGGTAATTGAGAAAGTTCTAGAGAAAATGATTGGAAGAAGTACAAGAGGTAAGGATTACATTGAGTATTTGGTAAATTGGATGAACAAACTAATTGGGAATTTTTCATGGATTTCTCAATAGGCACTAGATCAATTTGAGTTAGCTTGAGTTATACATCATCTTAATTTGAAAGAATTAGTTCTTATTTACCTCGAGTGTCTAATGAAAGAGTATGTTGAGTATTTGGGTAATCTTGCATAAACTACAACATTCTCTCTATTTGTTCTTATTTTTCTTATAAGAAATTTGTTGAATCAGTCATGCATACTTGAGATATTTTGATTTCTATCTTGGAATCTAGTTAAGAAAGTTCTAGAGATCATATCTTTATGATCACACCTCATCTATATTTAGTTAAGTCATCAATTGGATTGCTTATGGTCTCACTAATTTGGTTGCTCAACACATTCACCTACTGGCTTGGTCACCTATTCATTGATCTTTATTTTTGTACTAGTTGATTTGTGTTCACAAGTTCTTTGCATAGTTACCTATTGTCTTCAAGTTATAGTTTTATCTTATGCATTAACCAATTTTTTTATTGTGGATTTTTCTCAAAGCTATCGATTGATAGATCTATTTAGCATGGACCTTGAGGTGTATTTATGCATATCCAACCTATTAGTTGGATCATCTTTAGAATTTTCTTGAATTTTTGTAACTAATTTTAAATCTAAATCAACTAGCATAACATGTTTGCATGGGGACATGTGATATCTTGATTGTTGAACTATTAGGGAATCATCTCTAAATCAAGGGTTGAATTCATGCTTTAGGGGAAAAGGAGGGAGAGATCAACAAAGAGACATCTTGTGGGGTGATGGCTTGTTGGTAAAAAATTATGTTTGATCTATTGTTCTTACTTTGCACTAGTCATAATTGGGGAGGCCTTACAACCTGACATACTTATTGTACCTTTTGGAATAATCAATTGATTTGGCATTATTTCACTCTATATTTTATATTATTTATTTTGTGGTTTCTTAGTTTTAATATTGGACATCTCATTGTGTGATTTATCCATGTTGAATTGTGGCACATAGTGAGCATTTTTCTCCATGGTGTTGTTGTGATGTGTAGCCTAATCATACTTGGAGGTTAATTTTTCCCCACTTCATTCGACATGGTTTCTCCCCAATGGGGGTTTGGGGTTAATGCCCCCAAGGTCTAGGGGTCAAGGGACAACACCCCTTGTTGGTTGCTAGGGTAGTGCCCTTTGCAAGGTCCCAAGGTCAATGGCCAAAAATGAATTTAATATTGTAAAATGCACTGGGATTTACATTTTTCTATTGGTTGGCTTATTTTAGCCCTATATTTGTATAAAAATTTTGTATAAAAAGGCTTAGAGTTGAGGATTTTATAATGAATAATGAGATTGTAGCTTCTTGTGGAAGTATTGAGCTATAAGGGATTATGGATTGTAATCAGGTTGTAATCACTGGATAATAAGAATATTGAACTCATTGCTTGGTGAGTGTAGTCCAAGATTAGGTGAACCACATTAAATATTTGTGTCTTGTGTTCTCTTCTATGCGATTTTTTTAATGATATTGGTTATATTTACATGTAATTTTTATTTGTGTCTCATTTATTCTAACAGTTACACCAACCAATTGATAAAGGTCCTTAGGTAGAACATTGTAAATTTCACTATGTGTCCTACAAAACTTGTGCATACTCCATATAATTGCTCCCTTTAACTTCTTCTTGTCCTCATCATTGCAAAATTGATATCTTCTACCCTTAAAGCCTATTCTACCACTTTATATTATGTCCTTGATAATGACGTCTATGGTTGGTGTTATCTTCTTACCACTCTCTTTCAATTGTTTGACTTCCTTTTCAGATTTAGTCCTTGCTTATTTCTCTTCTTCAACATCCTTATTCTTACTTTTTCCTTGCTTCTTTACTCTACCTTTCACTTCCTTCTTCTCCTTAGATGGATTTTATTCTATAGGTTCCTTCTCCTTACTCTTCTTTTGGAGCTCCCTTTTTCTCTTAAATATCTTTTATGTTGTAGGCATCTCTTTTATTTCTTTGTCAAATTATTCTAGGGTTGGACTGTAAGTGCCTACTTTTTCACCTTCAAAATTATCTAACAATGAATGGATTATTCTCCTAGTATTCCTCTATGTAATGCCTTGCTCGAAAACCCAAAAGAAATAAACTTAATATATTACAAAGTTTACTAAACTATTTTTTAAAAGTTTAAACAACATCAAAGTAATAATAATGTGGAAGCAATATATACATACACATCAAATACACATAAGAAATTACAAAAACTATTTCAATTCCTCAAGGGTCCCTTCATGTTGAGTCACATTTAATAAAGTTTTATTAATAAGTTTAAGTATCAATTGCAATGGCCATAATCATAAAATGAATAAACACATACATAATCATATAAAAAAATGCATAAGTACAACTAACAATACAAAAGCACATATAATGAATAACATCTACTACACATGTTATAGGGTATGTGAAAATAGATACAAGTACATTAATATACAATACAATATCCGATAGGATCTCAAAACACATGATACATAGATACATTCAAATGAATAGAAGTCTTCAAGTTAAGAAGAAGAATGATAATGGTACTGTTGTATCAATGAGCATCCAACAACTGTCAATTAGAGGAGGACCCAAATGGTAAGAATACACTACCTCTCGATCGTGTAGTCACCTAATCAAGCTCGCACTCCCACCATGCAGGAGAGATAATGTACAATCCACACACAGATAATTAAATCATAAAATAATCCTAGGCAAGGAATCCTGATAGCCAAATCTACCTCAAGGGTACACAAACTACTAAAGAAAAAAGATAATCAAAATTGAAAGGACACTCATTCCAATACCAAAACCACATACCAAGTCAACATACAAATACTAAGACTAAAAAATATACAACCACCTCAAAATCAATGTCAAATGGCATGAGCACAATGACCAATAGATAACAACTATCATCAATAAAAGTAAACTACCAATCACTAACTCCAACAATAAAAAGCACCACCAATGAATAACTGATCATTCATTAATAAAAGTCAACTGTCAACAATAAATGACATCTAATCAATGAATAACAACTCACAATAAATATACCATCAAAAATAATATCCAACAAGTACACTACTAGAGGCAAATATAAAATAACCATGAAAGAGACTTAGGCTACATACTATGGAGTGTCATCACATGAGCCAACTCTAAGATTACCCTAGCAGTCTCTCAAGACCCTGACCTCCTAGTGATTCTATGCAGTTTCAGAATACCATCTCGTGATGATGAGAAAACTAGTCATACCTCTCAAGGTATCATCTCCATCTCATCCTTAGTCTATACAAGCACTCAAGGCATGGACAAGGAAAAATCTCTAACTTATCTTTTTAATGTATTTCAAGGAAAAGGGCTAGGTAAGATATTTTAATTACTATATTATCACTTGTTACACAACTTACAATGAGTTACCCTGGTAGCCATTTTGGGCCTTGGCCCCCATTGTAAGCCACTCCCATAGACATGCAGTTAGAGTACCTTCCCAAAAAAAATCTGAAACCACAATAGTGTCGCATACCACAAAAGTAATATTTATCAAATTTGGTTCCTTAATAGATAACCCAAAAATAACATTGGTTCTCAAAACTCAAGTTCTCATAAATGCTCAATAGCATAAAGCTCATAAAAGATAAAACTCTATTCAAATCATAAAGTTCACCATGACATCAAGTCAAATAATTATAAAAGAAATCTCAAAAACCACCTCTAGTGCACATCCTAACTTGGCCAACTATACAACTCACAAATAAAAACTATCAAAAAAATTAAACATCATAAGACTATAAATAGAATATTAGAAAACACAGTTTTTAGCCAAATGATTTTATTCTACCAATTTCTTTTGTTTAATTTGAGTCATAAAGATGTGTTTAGAAATAAAGTAATAATATATATGTTAATATAAATTGTTATGCTAATATACTTCTTTAAAATAATAAGTATTTAAATATCTAATTTTTTTGTCCATATAAAATATCATGCAATATTATCTTACTATTAATTTAAATAATCTTAAATCATAAATGATTTAATTAATAACATAAATGTATATTATTATATATAAATATTGATATCAATTTCAATTTCTAAAATATTAATATAACTTCTATTTAAGTCTAATATTAATATTAAATTTTTCTAATTTAATTAGAGATAAAATTATAAATTTAATTTAATAATTTATAATTTTTCTTATGAAGTCAAATAGTTATTAACTCAATGATTAGAAAGTGAATTCTACCACAACTTCTCTTAAAATATAATAATATTCTAAATATTTATTTATTAACTTCCCTCTTGCATTAATAATTATAAAATCATTTATATGCAACTAAGAGTTTAATTAAACTTAAATAATCACTAATAGTAACATTCACTTTATTATAACTAATAGGATAATATTTATTTCATTTAGAAATTATTATTATTTAATAAATAAATCTAAAAATTATATTATATTTTTATAAAATTAAATTAAACATGCAATTAGTATTTTTGCATATCTTTGATCTCTCAAATCATGTCAGCATACTATAGTTAGTTTTTTATTTTTAACATATTTGTTTTCACATGCATATAACCTTACTGTACTTAGCTTTCTATTTTTAGCATATTTGTTTCACATGCATGTAACCATATTATACTTAGCTTTTTATTTTTAACATATTTGTTTTCACATGTATGTAACCATACTATACTTAATTTCTATTTTTAGCATGCATGCATAAGTTTGGTTACAACATGTATTCTCAATTAATCTTTTTTTTTTTTTTTCTAATAAATTTTGCAATTAAATTATTTTAGATATAAGAATAATATTTATCTATATTTAAAAAATTCATGGTAATCATAAGATCTTAATGAAAAATTTAAAGTTGAAAACCTAATTGTTCAATTTATTATTTTCTTCCAATTATCTGAAATCAAATTTTCATTATATTAGAAAGAGGTTCATAAGAATACAATCACAATAATTTTCTACAATTTTTCTATAATTTTTCTCAGTCAAGTTTTATTGATTAATAAGTTTTCCTTTTTCAAAATCTACAACATAATTATTTATTCAACAATAAATATAGTAAATTAATAAGCAATATGCAAACACCCAAGAAGATACGAAGTAGACAGATCTTTTAATAAAATTGTACAATGGGTTTTCAAACCCTACTTCAAAACTATAGCTAAAATCTTAGACAATCTGTAAATACATGCAAATCCAAACCCTCTAAAAACTTTAACAATTCTTTTGATCCAATTACGAATTTTACTTCCTAAAACCTATGTAATTACAAAAATGAGTTCTAGATCTTTGATAAAGAGTTCTCCCCTAAATTAGAGCTCTAATTGTGCAATCACAAGAGGGGACTCAGTGATCAATCACTGTTTATTACTTTATTACCTTTTTATGCACAACTATTTTAGATATTTAATTACAACATATCTTAATTTAAATAATTAGCTTTCTCTCTATAATTGATTTTTGGAACTTTTGTAATAATGTATTTATTAATTTAATTAATATCATTATTTAGAGTTTATTATTAAAATAAAACTCTTAAATATCATTAAATTAAATAAATATAACTACACCACAATTAGAACTATAAATTTATCTTTAAATTTCATTCTTTTATATTTTATTTTTCTCTAGTTTATTAATTAGTGCAAATACGAATTAAAGCATAGTTTATTATTTAAATTAATAATAATGATCAAAGCTCATTGTTTAAATGCAACTCTAATTTAATTATTATTAAATAAATAATTATAATAAAGCAATATTAAATCTTTAATATTTTAATTCTCTTTTTGTCCAACTTCTTAAATTAAATCTTTTAAACTGAAGTGCATATTTAATTAATTATATATCATCATATCTGTAATCGCCTCAATTTTCATCTGCGGGATGGGGTTGCAGCTCATAGGTTTCCTTCTATGTCCAGGCAGCTTCACCATCAGAGGAAGGGTCGAGTTAACCGGGATGGGCACTGGACTCCTCCTCCCTGTGGAGTTCTGAAAATTAACACTAATGGTTCTTCCCGTGGGAAACCTAGTCTGGCTGGTATTGGCGGAGTGGCTCGTTGTAGTTTTGGAGATGTTAAATTTTTCTTCTCAATTCATAAGGGTGATTATACTAACAATCTCATGGAAGCTCAGGCTATTTTATATGCTGTGGAACAGTGTTGCTTGCGAGGATGGAGTAAGATTATTTGTGAGTCTGATTCCCAAGTGGTGGTGAACATGCTTTCTTCGCAAGAGCTTGAGGATGTTAGTTGGCAGCTGGCCACTGTTGTTAAGCAGATTTTTTTCTTCTCTTCCTCTTTTCAGTTCATTAGGTTCACGTATATTCTTCGTGAATGGAATAGAACTGCTGATTGTTTAGCCAAATGGGCTTCTAGTCATGATCCAAGTTGAAATATTAGGGATAGGAGGCAACTGTCCTTTGAGATGGTGCAAGAATTTGATGATCTTGTTGCTCAAGATCGAGCTCCTTGTTGAGCTCTCCTTGTTGTATTCCTTTCTATCTTAATAAATTTTTACCCCTCTTTTTGTCTAATTTCTCTTTAACCAATTTTCTACATTTAGACTTCTAAATTAAGACTTTTGAATTACAGCACATATTTAGTTTTTTAATTAATTAAATATTCTCATTTTTAATATTTTCTTTTTAATCAAATAATATTTAATTATATGATTAACTCAAATATTATAATTAAATAATTTACCAAATAAATCATATAGCAAAATCCACATAAAAGCAACATTACCAAAAGAGGCCAAAACTCAAAATTAAACAACACAAACAAAGATAAACTCACAGGTTTAAAAAGGGTGAAAAGTGAGTTACAAGTCTTCCTTGCAAGATAAGTATTAAGGCTATGGTTGGGATTGGACTTGAACATTATCTCCTCATTCTCACCATTGAGTTATTGTGATAGGGCACACTCATCGTTGTAATTCAAGGAAGTCAATGGCCAGTACTTGCAATCCTACATAAAAGACAAGCATGTACATGTGTATATATATTTTTAAACTAAATAGGCAATGGTAGGGAGTGATACATCATGTAGATCTCGACTAGTGGGTGACTATGACTCCCTCCTTTAACCACATCAAACACGACAAGCATAAAAGTAAAACAAACATTCACACCATACACATGCAAGTATGGGCTAAGTACTATAATAAATCTTGGGTATAAATCATCATATATTCAAACATGAAAACTCATCATTTGACATCATCTTGAAAGCAACCACATTTATTAATTAAGAACCATTAAAGTATTATTAATGCACTAAAAATCATAATCAACTATCACCATGTGAGATATAATAAACTAAGTAATTCTTTGTTGCTATACATATAATCCAAGTCATGAAATAATATCGTAATTATAAATCCAATCTCCTTGAAACTAACACATGCATGAAATAAGCATAAATGAGTTTGGTAAATATAACATAAAAACAACCTATGGGTGGGCATTACACTCTGTATCACCAACTTATTTAGTTCCATCTGGATTTTTCAATGTGCTTCCTGCTCCTGCTAAGCACAAACCTATGTCACCTTTTATAAAGAAAAAAGATATATGAATGTGACTATTCAACTTTAATGACAAAGAAAATGGTATTTGTGTTTAGAGTTTGAAGATGATGTAAACTAATGAAATGTGTATAATTGGATGAATTTTATGTCTATAATTTTTATAATTTTTTTGAGTAAGAATTTATTCTCTTTTTTTTTAATTTTGAAGTCTCTTTTTTAACTATAAAAAATATAGGGTGTAGTTCCTGTCAAACAAGTATATGAAAAACATCTTTTTTTGTTTTGATTTGAAAATATCTTATAGATGACATGTATAGATAGGGAACAAAAAAAATAATTATTATTGTTGATGTATATTTTCTTTGTTATAAGTACTCAAGTTTGACCTTATAATAATCCAACAATTTTTTCCTCCCGTCAAAAATTCCCTTTCAAATCTACACCTTTTTGAAAAAAAATTACATATTCATGAAGATGACTCTCTTCTCTAGAGATAAATATAAATATTTGATTTTTTTAATATGATTTACTACTTTTTTCTCTCTTTTTTAGGGAGCATCTTTTGAAATGTTGAAATATCAACTTATAATATTTTGAAATTATAACATATTATAACTAATCAAAACACTCAGAAACTTATATAATGATGATATTGAATCTGAGATCTGTAAAAGGGTATTTCTAGCTTTTGAAACAAATTGAGTTTTGATAGAGAAATGAGATTTGACCAAAACGAGTTTTGGTATCCTAAAAGGTGACACAGATCTATGCTTTTACCTAGGCATGGTTGCATCTATAGGTTTAGATAGTAAAACATTTGCATACATCTTGAATATTTCTTCATCTAGCTCATAACCCATGATTGATAGCCAAGACATTATTGGTTACACAACTTGAAAAGTACAAGTGTTTGTATCAATAAGAAAATATATGTCATTCTTATATTATTTTACCATTTTTCTTGAGATTATTTCTCTCTTATGCATTTTAGATCGAAAATCTTTGAAATAAACCTATATTACATTATTGAAATTATCACCCAACTCTCTAATGAATTCACTTATGTGTGTCACTACTAATGTATCACTAGCTCATTGAACTGCTCCTCTACTTGGAAAAAAGTTTTGTATATAAAAGAGAATACATATCATAATCAATCCATAATTGATTTTTTTAATCCCTCTTTATTTTCTCCATGTCCACCATGAACTAGCTCCTCAACATCTCACAAAGGTTGTATGTAGCATCTTTCTTTTATATTTGGCATGTTGCATGGATAGCTCCACTGGGTACACTATTAATTTTTGTTGATTAGTATACCTTGTAACCAATAAACAATTATTTTTCAAATTTTTAGGTTTTTTTAAAAAAAATTGTGCCCTCCAAGCCCTTGTAGAGAAATTTTTTTATATAGGCATTGGGCAATGACACCCTGGCCCTACACGCAAAATATTTCATTTGATATAGATAATTTGTAATGGTTCAAATCTGGCATTAGTGAATATTCTACAAAAAATTCCAGTGGTCAAACCCTATCACCCACAACCACACATATTCCACATATCAGAATCACATCATTCACCAACCAACATAATCTAGCGAGCAACTCCCATACATCAGCGAGCTTCTTTATTCACAATACCAGCATTGTTCCTTTTAAAAGCCTACAGAGACTTCATTCCCATCGATGTGGGACTAAAGAATAAGTCCCACTAGCCATAAATAGTCCTCAACACCACAGTTTAAAATCTCTAGTGGCTGGATTGCATCTGATCACTTTTCTAGAGGCAGCGACGATAATGACCCTAGATAAAAACTCGACATGCCTAGTCTGATTTCTTGGTGCCCATCCACATGAGCCTACATGGAGCCAGTGGACCACCTATACCTACCAACTTAGACCTATACTCCCTTGCCATTTGTCATTGCAACAACTACCACGTAGCACGGTGACTCAACCTACGCTACAATAACCCATTCAGCAATACAACTAACATGTGGCAAATCAGCCACCACACAACATCTAACTCAACCACCTATGTGAAGACCAAATTAGACTAACATGTCTAAAAAATCTATATATTTTTGTACCATCCACACAGTCTGTACATACTGACATCATCATTGCATCAATGTGACATCATCAGAGGGCCTAAGTACACTGACATCAGCAATCCACTATCTTAAAATTGATGGTTGTTTGACTGTCATCAAGAGGCAAAATAGAACTACTATGAAAATCATATGACTGTCAAATTTAACCTTGTCTTTTGCTGATACAACCCCTCTACAAATTATTTTTGATTTGACAGTTTGACTTTGGGAGGCCATATCTCATTCATCCGAACTCTAAATCAAGTGTGATTTTTCAAATTTTGGGTAGAATTTCCAAAACATTTTAGTGGTGAGGCTCTTTTTTGGTTTTGGTGCATGGATTTGTTAGAAATTGTGTCTTTTTCTGACTATATCTGTCCAATCCTACATTTTGCAACTTAAAATGCTTTGTACGGGCTCATCTAGACATGAAACCAAGTTCTATTTTTTTGAAAGTGCATTATTTTTCATCTACTTTCTAGATCTATGATCAGATTATAGGGTTGTGTGGACAAAAATGTCACTTTTAGAATTAGGTCCTTTTCTACATTGTAATGCTTTGATATATCTTTAGAATTGTTGTATATCTAAGATACATTATAATATTCTAGTTTTGAACTCCATAAGGAGGTTGTAAAAAGGAAAAATTAGAAGTCTAATAAGGCCAAATTGGCAAGTGGCCATTGTAGATGCACTACATATAAAGTGCCAAAAGAATCTTTTTTAGGGGGGTTTCTTGATTGAGTGAAAGGGGGGATGTTCTTGGTGTTGTGTTTCTCTTTTCCTATTGTTTTCTTTCATTTTCTACATCATGAGAAATTTTAAGTTTCCAAAATTAACTCCACATAACTATGCTACATGGTCCATTAAAATGTGGTGTCATTTAATGCATAAAGGAGTTTCTCAATATGTAGATGGTACCCTTCCTAAACCAATAGGTGATCAAGTATCTACTAGTGAATCACTGATTGGAGAATAATGTATAGGAAAGCCCTAGGTGATATTTGTTTGTGGGTTGAACACAAGATCATATATCAGATTCAAAAGTCTCGTACATCCAAGGAAGCTTGGGATACCCTCCAAAACATATATGGTAAAGTGTCTGAGGAAGATGTTTTCAAAATTAAAGATGAGCTTATCTCCTTAGATCCAAAGACATTTGATTCCATATAGGATGTTATAATAAAGGTGAATGAATTAAGAACAAAGCTTGATGATTATGGGAGTCCTATTAAAGATGATAGGTTAATCTATCTCATTCATAATAAGCTTCCATATGAGTACTCCATATTTTTTTCTTCTTATAACAACTCAAAGACTACATAGGGTCTACCTATCAGAAAGTCTCTTTTGATTGCTATGCTATTATGTTGGATGAAGTAGAAAAGAAGTTGAAATCGATGGAAATTTTTCAGTCATCCAAGTCTAAGGCATTGGTGGTCAATAATGAGGGTTCTCAAAATTCAGTTGGTCAATCTTCAAATAATGGAAAGGGTAAGAATAAAAAGTGGAATAATAACAAATCAAAGGATGCAGAAAAGACAACACCACAATCAAATCAATAAGGCAAGTCTTCCTCAAATTCAAACAAGAAGGGGAACACTAATAAGGACAAGAAAAAATGTGCCTATTGCAAGCAATTTGGTCATGAAGAACAAGAGTGTTATCATAAGAAGATTGATGAGTTAGCGAACATCATAAAGAAACATAATGTTCCATTGCCTAATGCTTATAAGGAGAAAGGATATTCTTTAGATTCAAAGAGCAAAGGAAAAGCACTCATGGAAAATTCAAGTTCTTCAACAAAATGGATTCTTGACTTAGGTGCCTCATATCATATGGGTTCTTCAAAAGGAGATTTTTCTTCATTGAAGTAGTCTAAGGTACCACACATCTTTGTAGGAGATGATCCAAAAATGGAAGTTGAAGGGAAAGGAAATATAGAGATGGAAAATGGATAGTTCAAAGATGTTCTCTATGTTCCAAACCTAAGTTCTAATCTCCTCTCAATTTACCAAATCACTCACCTTGGAGATGGCAATAAAGTTGAGTTCCTTCCTAACTTAGTAATGGTGCGCACTCTCAAAGATGATTCATTAGTTGTAGTGGGGAAAGTTAATCATGACAAAAGGTTGTATTCTTTCTAATACTTTGTACCCAAGTCTCCTTCACAAGCCTTGTTGACTAAATCTAATTCACAAACTAAATTATGGCATGAGTGGTATGGTCATCTTTCCTTCCACTATCTTTAGCAACTTTGCTCCAAAAACATGGTCAACGATCTACCTACAATCAAATTTTCCCAAGATGAATGTTCAACATGTTCAGTGGATATGCATCTAGAGGAAAATTTTAACAAAGGGAAGTCTTCAAGGGCACCAACTATTCTTCAGTTGGTTCACATGGTACTAGTAGATCCTTTTGCAGTGACATCAATAAGCCAGGGTCGCTACATACTTACTTTCATTGATGACTTTTCACGGTATACTTGGGTCTACTTTTTGCATCACACGAATGAAGTGTTGGACAAAGTTTTAGCCTTCAATACTCATGTTGAATAGAAATCGAGGAAAGCCATCAAAGTTCTTCGAATGGACAATGAAAGTAGATATGTGAACAAAAGACTTAAAGATTTTTGCAAACTTGAGGGTATTGATCTTCAGAATCCACTAGCATTCAGTCTACACAAGACAGATGTTGCAACATTGAGGATCCAAACTCTTAAGTCAATGACAAGTTGCATAATACAAGCCAAGTCTCTAGATCCATCACTTGAAGTTGAATAAATCAGCAATGCCAGTCACATACTTAATAAGTCTCCTCATCCTGCCTTAGATAGAAAGACTCCTTTCGAGGTATGGTGTGGTAGAAAACCAATTGTGACACACTTTAGAATCTTCAGTTGTCCAGCATTGGCAAACATATCTTCCAAGGGATGCAAGGCATCACCACTTAGGCCTTGTACTTTCATCAGATATGAAGACAATGTTAAGGCATACAAACTTATGTTTCCTAAGACACATGAGATTTTTGTGGAGAATGATGTTCACTTTGAGGAAAGTTCACCAAGCTTGTCCTCTAATCCTCTCCGCACATCATACATTGTGGAAACTAATAGTGACACCAGCAATAGTGCTTCAAAAAATTTAGATACATGGGATTTTATTGATAGTTGCAATGAGAGGTCAAGACATCAACACATTCCACATGCATATATTGCCATAGTGATAGGTCCAGAATAGCAAGGTACACCTAGTCTTCCAATTCCAGCATTAGAGGATGACTACATAGCAGATATTTTAGGTTTGTTTGTGGAGTCATACATAATAGATTTGGGGGACATTCTTGATGATATACATCTTCTCTTTGATGTAGAAGATACTTCTTTAGTTGTTGTGAGGGCTCACTCTAACCCTCGTGTCCATTCTCTACATGATCAATCTTCACAGGTTGATGTGATTGTGGATACTTATGCACAACAATTGCAAGAGGTCTCTTTATCATCTGAGGAGACAATATGTTCTTTGGGATAGGTTCTACATTCATCCTTGATAGGAAAATTGAGCAAGTTTCAAAGACATCATTAATCATTAGGATTCTTTCCAAACATAGTGGGAGCATCTCATTTGCACCTTTGCCATTGTTTTTTCCAGGAAGGAACAATATTCAACATTCCTGGATCAACTTCTACATTGAAGCAACTATCACTGATCAACACTCTTCATTTGGGGGGAGATTACCTTGTCTCTCTTCTTCTTCTCTCTTGTGGGGGGGGACCTTTTCCTCTTTTGGGATAGTGTTCTTCTCACATTTTCTCTATTGTATATACTTGACGTATGTCGTAATGGGGGGTCTTGATTACTCCATCCATCCATGCATCTAGTTTTGTCATCTTTTTCTTGTGGGGAAGGTTTTTCCCATGAGGTTTTCCCCCTTTCTCTACTTTATGAAATATTGCATTTCATTATGTACATGGGTACCTAACATGGCCTAGTATTTGGGACCCATTATGTGTTTTATCCTAGTTCTTGAGAACTTAAGTGCATTCCCCTAAGTTGCACTTAAGGGGGGGTGTTGGTATAAATACGTATTTATTATTTACACTTTACTTAAGTTTACTTAGGCTAATGCATTAATTTAGTATTATGCATTATTTTATTATTTCTTAGGTGAGACACTTAGGAGTTTGTGTACTCTCATGAGTTGTCATGTTGACAACACTAGAGTAAGAAAATCTAATTTAGCACATGGTGTCCACAACACTAGAGTTTGCATAATTATTAAGTTGTCATGTAGACAACACAATTATTCACACTCCTAATTTAGCACATAGTGTCTACAACATTATTTTGCATGCTACACCTTTCTAAGCTTATCCTCACATCATTGCACTTTCTCCTGTGCTTAGTGGAGGATAACCCATATCTAGTGGACATGTGTCTGGTTGTATGACTTATCATATTGTTAATTCTTATACATTCTAGAAGCATTCCATAGGCCTTTATATACAGGTACTCCTAGTGTAATTATATCCATAATGAATGAATATTATATCATCATTCTGATCATTCTCTCTTTGGTCAACTATTATGCTTGTGCTAGAGTTCCTTGTCTTGGGTGAATTTTGCCCTAAGGCAAATTCTTACAAATATATTAGGCCTAGTTCTTATTGATTGACTTCTACAAACATTTTTAGTATGACCAACATTTTCAATATTGAAACAAATAGTTTATTAGGATTAGTACTAGTATTTATTGAATGCACCTTTAGATAATTTTATGGATCCTTGGATTTAGATGATTCTCTAGAGCTTCAAACATGCTTTGAGTAGTATATCCAAGACCAGTTGTATCTTTGTATTTCCTCTTACTATTTAGTTGTCTAGTAAGCTTTTGTGATCTCTCATTGAATTTCTTCAATTTCTCTTTGGCTTCTTTCTTAGTCTTTAGTTCCCCTTTTAGTCTCTCATTTTATTCCCCCAATATCTCATTTTTATTCATCACTAATAGATTCTTTCCATCAACATAATGCATTTTGCTTCGAAGTAATGCATTTTCCTATCTTGCTTTTTTGAGATCTTCTCATTTTTCATTTAGTGTAGCTTTCTTGGGATCTTCAACATAATTTCTTGCATCCTCAATATTTATTTTTCCTTAAAGGAACTTACACACATTGATAGACTAACTCTCAAGTTCTTTTCTCTTTTTTGTAATGTCCTAGGTCAGTTTCTCTTTTTCATTCATCGTATTTGATTGCATCTTTAGACCTATTGGATTTTGATAGTTTTTCTATGTAGTCTTGGATTTCACCCAATTTTTGACTTAGTTCCTTCTTCTTTTCAAGATAACTCTTCATTTTTTCCCTCAAATCCCTAATCACTTTATTTGCATCTTCAACTTTCTTTTCATACTTGTTTTTCTCCCTATTTCCTTTTAGGAATGTTTTACACAAGCATTTAAGTTTCTCTATACGAGGAATAATTCTCTAATACAAATTATTAGTATTTAGGAGTGTTGAGAGGTGGAGGGAGGGGTGAATTGGTACAAATAGGTATCCACTAATTCAACCACTAATCTAATCAACCTTAATAAAATCCTTCAAAACATAAAATAGGTAATTGATATAATGCAATAAAAATAAATAATATCAAACATCCATAAAATCATCACACATAACACAATTATTCTTATATGTAGAAATCCTTGGCTAAAGGGTGAAACCACAATAGAGATGACACTCACAAGCCTTTCATTGTGGTAAATATGTTTTCTCTATTAGGAGCTACAAAATACTCTTCTTGAGGGTTCATGTGACATATTTATGAGTACAATTAGATCTATTAGGATCTACCCTACTAGAAAATTTTAGAACTCCTTCTAAAAGTCTGTTATATTAAATGATTTACACAAATAGATTGATTAAGGCCCACCCACTTAAGGGATTTCCATTGTTGCACCTATTAGAGTACACCAAGTTAAGTGGTCTAGATGTAGAACTACTTGCATATTAGATCCAATTTGTTCATTGTAATCTACTCTCTACTCAACCTTTTCTCTCTACTTTGATCTCAATCCTAGTAGATTGAAACTCCTTGACCAAATTCATCCAATTTCTCTCCCAACAATACTAAGAATAATTCTTTATAAGAACTTCATTTTTATGATTTATCTTCACCATTAATTCATCTTTCATCCTTGGTTCTCATTCACCTCATTCATTGAATGATATATCTTGATGTCATAATACATTTTCCTTGATTGAATCAATTCATATTAGGGTTGACATGAAATTTCTTCAAGAACAGTCAAAATGTACTTGACCAATTTTAAACTACTTTTAGAATTTTCTCCTCCCATGCATTTTGATTTCCAATTTCCACCTTAATATATCTTTTATGATTAAGATACATCATCATAAATTCCAATATCACCATTGTACACTTATTGATCATCAATCATTGATTCAAGATCGATAACTCAAGAGCATGAGTTGTTTATCCCATAACTTCATTTTCTTCTAAGATCCTCACTCACCTATCATCATCTTGATTTTTTATTATGACCATATTCTCCTCTAATCATTTATATGTTGTAATTATGATTTCACTACTTAATTATTAATGCACACTAATTGCCACCATAATAGCCTTGTTGTATTAGTCTTCTTATGTACTGGTCATTTTACTTAGCTATTTTCCCTTTTCCTAATAAGATAAACTATATACTATTTATCTTCTTTTTTTACTTTTTGACCCACTCAATTATTTTGGCTAGGTGTCCATCAATAAATACATCACTAGATCTAACCACTTGACCAATTTGTCCACTTCTCGTCATAATGCCAATAATTTCCTATGAAGAAATAAGATAGATCTTAAGAAAGAACTACATAATTGATGTAAAAGAGGTCCTTCGATGAATGAATCTTTTATTTCTTGGCTTGAACTCCTTCAATGCATCTTGAAAAGATTCTTGAATGGATGATGACTTAAATGGATCTTTCTCTTGATGGATGCTCTTATACCACAATGGATAGCTTGCATGTGTAATGGATAGTAATGGATGACCAAATGAAGTGAGGAATTCTTCTTTTATATCAATCTTGTAATCACAATCAAAAGGGTCAACTAAATTGGGTAGGAAAACAAATTAAAAAACCCAAGATTGGCTAGAGATCTAAGGAAAAACACCTCAAATAAGGGACAATCGCATCCCCTACCAAGGGTTGGGCATGAGATTGTCCCTTACTTGGGGTAAGGGATGACCTTGACCTTTACCCCAAGAATTTTGGACCTCATAATGTACATTAGGATCTTGGGGATGAAATAGGAATGGCTAAAATATGCAAAAACTTGAGGACATAAAATATTTTGAGCATAAGCACATTCATGGACATAGAAGAGCATTAAAGAGTGAGCTAACATTTCTTACAAATAAATTATATACTTTTAAAGATGGTAAACATATTTGTTGGTTCATTAGCAGAATATGACTATAATCCTAATGATTGGAGGCCAACAACTCAGAGCCATAGAGGAATCATGGAGAATTTGGTTGAGATGTTGGAAATGTTTTCATTTGGCATATTATCCTTGTTTAATATGATAGTTTCTATTATGTGATTATTTAAGTTCTTAATTCACATTTAGAGGTTTGCATGATGCATTTATTTGATATATCAATTCAAATCATGTGATCTCCTAGAAGGAGATGGTCAAGTCACGTTTTCATATTTATGTTCATAATTTGGCACTAGGAGATTTGGCATTGATCTTGTTAGTTGTGTTTGAATTTCGTTCATGGTCTTTTTCTCAATACTTCATGATGAGATTATGTAGCATTTTATTTTGGCATGGATTAAATGATTACAAGGTTTTCATAGATATTTTGTGACATAGATGATGTTAAGATTCTATTTTGCAATAGACTTAGGTTAAGATGGTTGATGGTTTCAATTTGAAGACATGCAAGCTTTCACCTAGTATGGAATTGAGAGGAGATTTTACTTAGAGAAAATCATGATGACTTAGATATATTGAAGAGCATTCTCACCCCCACACTTGGTTTATCCAATGATATAATGCTTAGGAGGTATTGTGCATCATTCCTATCACATACACATTATATTTATGCTTATCTTTCATATATATGGATCTTGGGTTATAAATAGATGATTAGATCTAGATGATTAGATCTAGATGATTGAATTTGATATATTTATGACACTAGTTATCTCCTTGTCCATTTGAGTTTATTATGAGGATATTTGGAGATGGTTTACCTAGTTCATTTCCTTCATTAGGAATATTCATTATGAGTTTGGTCTTCTTGGTTTTGAGAGGCTTACATCCTTAAAGACATTGTAGGATGTCCAATATATTTTCATACAATAATAATTCTCACATAAACCACATGAGAAAATAATCTAATAAGCACTCAAAATGCATATGGAAAATAATGGAATACATATCCCTAAAAGATGAGACAAGATATAGCCTTAGGAAACCCTCATAAAGGAAGACTTGGCTTTCAAAAGGATCAATCGTCCATGTGTATTATCAATGCAATGTTACAATACACCCATGGAAAATTCTGAATCACAAGCCACTTGCAAGCACTTGAGAATAAACATATAATACATCCCATACCATGCTTAAAACCACCACAAACATTAATACGAATAGTCTTAAAACTACCCTTGTGATTTATTGTGTAGAGACAAGCTCCCACAAAACCACAAAGTGGTATTACATAAACTTTGTGTCAAAAAATCATGTGTATTCAATAGCCTTGAACCCTACTTTAATATTGATTATATGTTTTTCACTTTAGTGAATATCTTTCCCCAATATTAAAGATATACAATATGACATCTCAATTTGACACTCACATTAAATATAATACTAATACTACAATAAAATACATAAAATGTAGCCGTGGATGGAATATATGACCCCATGAATGATATCTATGTATATGATGTATATCCATCTAGGTGTTCCTAGGTCCAACACACATAATAGTGAATATAACATTACAAATATTATGCAAGGTATACAACAAGTGGGAGAAAGTTGAGATAAGAAGAAGTGTTCATAGGTGTATTTTAATGTTTATTAAATAATACATAGATGACGAATGATTTTGGAGGTAAGGATTTTCCCTCATGAAGGTTTTCCCAAATACTATCTTGTGTCATATTTTTTATAGGTATGTTGTTTAGTCTTTTTGCATATGGATGTTGAGCACTTAGTTGATTAATTTTTTAGGTGGGTCATGTGGAAGTTTCCATTGTATGGCTATATATTTTCTTACAACTTTGAGAGAATAGAAAGAGGCATCAAGATGATAATTAATCCAGACTTATGGATTTCAATATTCAGGGTTTGACGAGATTATTGGTCAAGCCAACTAAGGGATTTAATCAAGTATGCAATATGTAGTGAAACAATAAAGGATAATGGGGACTTGAAGACTTTGGTAGGTATCATGCAAGAAGGACTAGATATCAACATTATGGACATCTATACATACTTATTAAGGTTCAATAAGAATTCCTTAACCCTTTTTATATCAATCATTTACATGAGGTAATATAGATCTACAAAAAAAAATTTCTTTCACATTCTTTGTAATTGAAGCAAAACAATGTAATATCTTTGATAATATTAATGAAAGGAATTTATCCCCTACACGAATAGTTTTCTTTAAAATATTAAAAAATATTATTATAAATAAAATGCATGGAGTACATCATTTTAAAGGTCCATATTTTCATCAATTTGTAAGGTGCAATAGACACCTCTATAGGAGTATCTCTCAATGCAATTTGTATTAATTTTTATTCAAAGATTAAACCAGCTTGTGAGGGGACAAGTTTGTAATTTATAGGCATAGTTTTTTAAAAAAAAGAAACAACAACAAAATGGGTGTTTGCTCGAGATACATAATCACAACAAACTAGAAATTGATTAATAGCATATTAACCATGACTATTAATAAAATATTTCCAAAAGGTAGTAAACCACATGCTAGAGTCATATAACCAGTCATACATTAATCTAAAACTAATATAACAAGTCTTAAGAATAATAGTTAAAATAAACATAATAGTTAAAACATGCCACATATGGTATAATGAACAATAGTTAAACTTATTGCTGGAGCTACTAGAGAAACCATAACCACATCCCCACTAGGCTAGCAAAATCAATAGAAAAAGAGTCACCCATAAACAACATCAATTATCCATTCCCAACCTCTTGACAATTCTTGGACAAGAGGATGTTAGCCCATTCCTTGTTGATGAATTTAAACAGGGTCCAATTATTAGCTTCCTCCATCATCTTTTTTGACGAGCTCCTTCTCCTACAATAGATAAAGGGTGAAGGCAAAAGTGTGCATCACTTTTAGGGAAAACTTGCTAACATCACTCAACCTATTGTTCAAGCTCACAATTTTCTCCTTCAATTTATTGACAATGCACTCAAGACCAACAATCTGGATCTTAAACTTACCCATAATACCACAAGTTTCCTAGCTATTATTAGGGGCAACCGTGATTTGCATTTCCTCAATTTGTAGGCATATTTAACCATGAGGAAAGAAGAAGTTTCTATTTGATTGTCACAATGATCCTTTTTCTTTCATTAAAATAAATGAAAAAATTGTTATTTCAATTGAAAGAAGATACTAATAAATTATTCATTTAATAAAAAATAAAATTAGAGGATGAAGTTGCTATTAAAAGTTGAAGTCAAGAAGGAAGAAAAGAGAATTTTGGTAAGTTTCTAATTTAGAAATAATTCACTTCTAAGATAAAAGTGAAAAAAAAAATATTTAAGCCAATAGGCTTATTAGTATGAGACTTGCCACTAGATTGTTATGAGAATCTGACAGTGTCAGACACTGTCAAAATGAGAAAATGGTGGAATTTCACATTTTCATTCAAGTTATCATACATCAAAAAATGACATCTTATCTTTGGTGATACTATACGCTTCCTTGAAAGGAGATATATTATTACATTTCATTTATGTTAATATACTCATTAAACTTTATATGAATACAATGACAAATACAAATCATACATTACATACAATAAATGTTGCACATGAAAATTTCAAACAGTAGCCTTGGGTTGCTTTATTGTGGTATCATGGAAAACCTATTCTTGGGAGTATTCCAGGAAGATTTGACGGTCAAACATGCTCATCTCCTTTACACAATCCAACTGTACCAAAGCAACATAAAACACAATTACAGTCAATGGAAACCCAGAAGATATTCCTACAGGAACTTTCGTTGTGCAATTGGATGGTGGCAGAGGCATGCTCATCGACTCTGGAACAACCATAACCAAAATACATATGGGGAAAACATAAGATCATAGAATTCACTAGATTTATTGGAATTTTGAGTAGATGCATAAAACTTGGCTAGAATGTTGTGAAAGATAGAAATTTCCAACTCTAAATGGTGAGAAATTACACAATACTCATTAACAAAATACAAACACAAATATGACAATAGAGACTTCTTTCCATATGCATTTTTAAATTACACGTCTATACATACATACATACATACATACATACATACATACATACATACATACATACATACATACATACATACATACATACATACATACATACATACATACATATATATATATATATATATATATATATATATAATTTAGAAAGTCTTTATAACATATTTTAGTAAATAAAAAATAGAAAATGTTGTTTGATTTAAAATATAATAATTGATCTACATTAGTCATAAGAAAATGTTTATAGTAAAAATTTATCATTTTATATTTTTTATAAAATATATTTATTGTTATTAATCATGATTCAATTTGATAAGGTTGGAAAGCATTCAAAAAGGGTAAGGAATAGGTGTATAATTAAAGAAGGACTAGTATTCTATAATGTTACATATGCACACATTTGTAAATATAATATTGTTAAGGTTGAATCCTCTAAACTAAAAAGTGTACAATTTAGGTAGGAGATCAATTAGGTTTAATACTATTTCAAATTCTAATTATAATTAGGATTACAATTAGATTGGGTTGGAGTAAGATTCAACATAAGTGAGGAATATATATTGTAATGATCTATTTCAGATGGTTGTACAATGCAAGAAGGGTGGTACATGTACCACACCAAGTTGGGAGGGAAGTGATAGAGGTTGTACAGTGTATGGGGAAGTTTGTATGTTGAGTTCTAGATGTTGTATGGACTACAACCAGTGATGGCCATATGGTGGGTGCCGAGGAGTGTGAACCGTACAATGGAGGGTGTGACTCCAGACATACGATATAGTGTCGTATAGTAGTACAGAGGCTAGAGAGAGATGTATAGTTGTTGGGAGTGAGTAGAGAGATTGTCATATGGAAAAGGAAAGGAGTTGACCATAGGGGATGGTGAATGTGCCTATTTACGAAGATTTGTGCTAAGCCACAGTGTTGAATGGTGTGCGGATAGGAGGAAAAGAAAAGGTCTTGTAACCAAAACTTATAGATCTGAATTTGTAAAGTGAATCCAAACAATAATAGAGATGTGAACACAAACAACCTTCAATTAATAACTACCAAAAGATGATGCTTCAACTTCCCAGATCTAAGTGAAGTATTACATGCACTGGAATAGGGTGAGGGTTGAATCCCACCAAAACTAAATAAGCCAAGTAGGGAAGATCTTTCACTTCCGAAATGGCGAATAGCAGAGAACCCCCAATAGGAATTTTCAGTATAGAGAAAATAATCTAAATTGCATGCCTAAAACAACCTACAAGAAGACCTTATAAAGGGCTTTGGGGAAACTTCCCGAAGGATTACAAAATAGTAATAAGCCAACAAGTACTAACAAAAATAAAGAGTTGGCCTGAGAGATTAAGAAACATTGATTCTCAACCACATAAAAAAATATTATTATTTAATAATATTGGGGGTCACATTACAGTCCTCCATGCCCAAACATCCTCAATAGGAAGATCCTTCCATCGCATAAGAAACTCCTTAATGGCATGGGCCCTGAGCTTCTTCTCTCGGACATCTATGATCTCTACTGGCTCTAAAATTAATTTAATTTCTTCATCAACGGGAGGAAATTCATTTGACATTATGACATGTTGTCCAATAGCCTTCTTTAGTGATGACATGTGAAAAACATTGTGGATTCAACTCCCTTCAGGAAGCTACAATTCGTAGGCAACTTCTCCTACCTTTCAAATCACTCTGTATGGTCCGTAGAAGCATGGTTTTAGTTTCTCCTTACAAGATGACTTCAAGGAGAATTTTTTATATGGTTGAAGTTGAAGGTATACCAGATTACACACCTCAAAACTTCTCTCAATTTGATGTCGGTCTACAAAAATCTTCTTTTGATTTTAAGCCCTTTGTAGATTTTCCTTGAGAGATCTCATGATATCTAAACTCTCCTATAGCCAATCTTTAACCCTTGGTGCATGACTGTCTCTCAATGCCAAATCCATGAATGATGAAGGTTCATAACCATATGCAATGCTTTGAAGGGTGGCATGTCTATTGACATGTGATAGGTAGTGTTGTAAAAATGCTCACCTAGATGCAACCAACACACCCATGCCTTCTACTACACTGAAACATATTTCCTCAAATAGCCCTCCAATCATTTGTTCACAATCTCTATCTGTCCATCTAACTGTGGATGGTAGCTCATGCTTGGTGACAACTCTGTTCTTGCTAGTCTAAATAACTCCATCCAAAAAATGCTAAGGAAATGACTATCTATGTCACTTACTATATTTCATAGAAGACCATGTAAAAAGAACACCTCACAAAAGAACAACACGACCACTTGTGATGCTTGGTCAAATGATCAACCACAACAAAAATGCAATCCTTCCCCTGAACTTTGGGTAGCCCAGTGATGAAATCTTTTGAAATAGTTTCCCACTTTTGATCAGGGATTGACAATGGTTGGAGAAGTCCTGCAGGTAGGATGTGTTCAGATTTGTTTTGCTGATAGGTAGAGCATTCCTATACATACTATAAGACATCATTCTTAAGGCCCTTCCTTGTAAAATGTTCTCAAATCTGCCTGTAGGTTTTTAGGTATCCTGCATGTCTAGCCAATGGTGAGTCGTGCATCTCTTTCAAAAAAATTTCCTTCATTTTGGACTTGAGTACTGATGCAAAGCCACACCTTGGAAAACTCAGGAGGAATTAGTCACTCAACTGAGTTGCTTCAAGGGGCATCTACAACCTTCAGGATCCCACACTAAAATCAGATTCAAAACAAAACTTTGAAAATAAAATCCCCCAAAATATCTTCTTGCTGCCTTCAGATAGACCCACACTCAGACATGAATAACTTCTAAACCATATAAGATTTACTCAATCCAACCATTGATATGTTGAAAAACTATATTTTAAACAACATATAAAAATTTGAGAGAAATCCAACGGTTCAAACTTGAGATATTGACCCCGCATCAGAGTACATTTTTCTGCAAAACATTGCTTCTTGCTGTCTCTAGATAGACTTGGGAATAGGCAAATATAACTTTTGAACCAGAAAATATTTTCTCAATCCAACCATTGATATTTGACTTAACTAAGTTTCAAACAACTTATGAAAATTTGAGAGAAATCCAACGGTTCAAACTTGAGATATTGACCCCGCATCAGAGTACATTTTTCTGCAAAACATTGCTTCTTGCTGTCTCTAGATAGATCTGCACTCAAACATGAATAACTTTTGAACCAGATCAAAACTCTTCGATCCCTCTAGTGAAGATGGGCGTAATTATGCCTATAATAACATATCCAAAGCTCATGAAAATCAAACAGTGCATTTGGGAGATATTACCCACGCACTGAGACTAATTTTCTGCAAACATACCGAATTCGACCCAAAACTAAATTTTTTTAATCTTCTGCAAACTATCAACTTGTTTCCAGTGAGAAGATAAGAAAAATCTGTTCAAAACTCAGACCATCGAAAACTTGCACAAAGACAAAATGAAAAAAACATTCCATAGCTCTCCAAATTTGATTCGTGTCTTACATAGCCGACTGGCTCACCCTTAAAACTAACTTTCTTTTTCCTATTAAAGGATGTGAAACGTTTTCTTCTTATTTTAGAAAAGAAGAATGTCTTCTATCCAAAAAAAGGATAAGAATTTGAAACATTTTTCTACCAATATTAGACAGTCGTTTTCTAAGTCAGGAATATTCCAAAAACTGCCTACTACCTATTATTGGATTCTAAAAATCATTAAACACTCCACCTACGAACTAAAAAAAAACTATTCTAATTTAAGATCCACACACCTGGTCCTAGGTGGCTATATCTGGAGAGCTTATCGAACTGCTACTCTAGGTATGCCACCACATGTAGGACGTTATTACAAACTTCAAAAACTAAAAGCATTTAAAACATAACATTAAATTTCCTATTACATTTTCAACAATGTTGCCTCCTGTAGCATTTCTCTTCTCTGCCACTGCAGCAAGTACTAGATAAATCCTACCCTTGTAGTAGATAATATCATCTACCACCTTATACCTATCATCTTGAATTTGACCATCCATCGATTGGAAAGAAAATATGTTTTTGGAGTATTCAACCAATAGGCATTCCTTCCAATCTGCTGAAATTTTAGACAATGAGCATATTGTAGGCCTCCTTGATAGAGCATCAGCCACGACATCATGTTTTCCCTTCACATACTCAATATCAAAGTCAAAAGCTTGGATTTTTCTCACCCACTTCTATTGTTTTTCATTTAAATCTTTCTGCTCTAAAAAATATCTTAGGTTGTTGTGATCTATCCACACCATAAATTTTGCCCCAACAAGATATTTTCAAAACTTTGTTAGTGCATGCATGATTGCGAGCATCTCTTTATCATAGATGGAGTACAATCATTCTACTTCTAAGAGTTTTCAACTCTTGAACACAATGGGGTGATGATTTTGCATCAACACCACCTCAATACCTTCTCCTAAAGCATCACATTCCAAGATGAAGGGTAGATTGAAATCAAGAAGTGCCAGCACTGGGCATGAACTCATGACTTCCTTCAACTTGTCCAAAGTATGTTGTCCCTTCATATCCCAATGAAAAGAACCCCTTTTTGTCAAGTCTATCAGTGGTGCACTAAGTTCTGAGAACCCCTTCATGAACCTTCTATACTAATTGCACAATCTAAGGAATCCACATAGATCAGAGAGTGTCTTGGGAGGCGACCAATCCACGATAGCTTGAATCTTTTTCTGGTGTACTTGGACCCCTTGAGCACTAATTATATGCCCCAAATACAATATTTGTGTCATTCTAAACTCGCATTTAGTCCTCTTGGAAAATAATGATTGTGACTCCATAATTCTGAGTACTTCATCCAAATGCCTCAAATGTTCCTCTCATGTCTTACTGTAAATAAGCATGTCATCAAAAAATACCAATAGGTATTTTCATAGTTGCTTGTTGAAGATGTGGTTCATGCATGACTGGAAAGTAGCTATAGCATTGGTTAAACCAAATGACATAACTATGAACTCATAATGTCCGTAGTGGCAAGGGAAGCTGGTCTTCTCCACATATTCATCCCTCATGCAGATCTGATGGTATCTCGAATGAAGATTTATTTTGGAAAAATAGAGTGCACCATGTAACTCATCCAATAGTTTGTCAATCTAGGGGATGGGGTACCTATTTTTAATGGTTTTCTTGTTCAGTGCATGATAGTCCACACACATTCAGAGGGTTCCATCATTCTTCTTAACCAAAACTACTAATGATTGAAAGGGACTAGAACTCAACCTAATCCATCCTTTCTCTAGGAGTTCTTGGATCATTTTTCTATATCCTCCTTAAACCTTTTTGGATGGCAGTAGGGTGTAGTGATGACAGGTTTGGCTCCTTCCTCCAACTCAATGATGTGCTCAAATCCTCTGTGTGGAGGGATGCTTAAAGGGATGTTGATGAAGACTGTACTATGCTTATCCAACACTATGTGAAGCTCATCATCTTGATGGTCAATCTGTTGTCCTTTCATTTGTTTTGTTGATATCAAACATTGTGCTGCCCGAACAATGTAATCATGTCGAAGAATAACTTCCATTCAATGTGTTGAGATTTCCTTTGACCCTCCATTTGACGTTCCCTTGACGATCACCTTCTTTCCACCCACTTTGAGTGAAAACTCCATTCATTTGAAGTTTTGTGTGTACTCATCCAATGTTTTCATCCACTAGATGCCAAGAATGACTTCCATGTCATCTAGATCTACTACAAAGAAATCTTCGATCATCGTATGGTTTCCCATGGTAATGCTAAGTTGTGGGACCAAATGGGTATATGATAGGAGGTTTCCTCTGGCTACCTTGACTTGGAATCTCACATGTGTCTCTGTAGTTAAACCTCTTCATTTCACAAGTGATGAATTAATGAAATTAAGTGTGGCCCCACTATCCAACATGACTATCCATTGTCCTTGGAGAGTTCCTCATACCCAAAAAAATAGTACACCTTGGAGTGCTCACAAGAGCAATGGTTCCTCCTTGATGTACTAGTGCAACAATCCTCTTTGCATAATTTATGTTTCACTCTTTTGCAATTTGTTGATCATCTTCTTTGACTCATGATTCCTCATCCTCTTCACTGTCTGACATCACCTCTATGTAATGGATCTTCTCCTTCCCTAAGCATCAATGGCCTAGTTCCCATGAATCCTTACAATTAAAACATAGCTTCATTCTCCTCAACTCTTGTCTCATAGCTTCATCTATTGTCTACTTCTTTGGAGGGGGCTTGTTGTCTTTCTCCTTCGGAACGATGGATGACCTGGCATGTGAATAAATTTTAGAAGAAGAAGTAGATGTTGCCATGTCTCATGCCTTCTTGATGTTGCCACAAGTGTGTCAGGGTTAAAACCCTTCACCCAATCCTTTAAGGGTTCAGTCAACCCATTCATGAATAAAACAATAAGTCTTCTCTCTAAAATGTCTATCATTAGTATTGATAGCCTTTGAAATTCTGCAATGTAACTCTCTACTGATCCAAATTGCTTTAGTTGTGCCAACTCCTTGAAGTTAATCTCTGGATCCCTTCCATCAAAGCAGTCAATTAGTCTCTACATGAACTTTGCATATGAAATGATTCTATCATGATTGAGGCTGACCATCCCATGGTGCCACCATTCATGGGCGATTCTATCCAAGTGACATGCTACATACTTGAATGCCTCTTCTTTAGGTATGGGGTTGAGCTGGAAGTATGTATTAGCCTTTTGAACCCATGCTCATGCTGATGTATACCTAGATCCATCAAAGCCTAATAAGTTTATCTTTCCAATATTGCATCTAATGTCATCATTGTAATTTCCCTACCTCCTAGAATATCTCATCCAAAAATTCACATAATCCTTGAAGGACAATTCTACACCAAATCCGACATCAAACCAGTCTTTGATAGAATTGATCTTGCATTTCAAGGAAAGTAGTCTCTTATTCACTAGGTTGTTCCAATCATCGAAGAAATGTCAGCATCATTGGTCATGTGTGGGATCACTCTGTGTGAAGCCTTTCATTGACAGAATTGTCACCATGCTCATTGTGTCCTTCATTTGACCTTCCTTGTGCCAAAATTCAGAGGCTCTCGCTAACTTCTAAGGTCTCACCAAGGTGGGATGGAAGTGGTAGAGGTCATACGATCTATGGGGAAGTCCATACGTTGAGTTCTAGATGCCATATATACTGCAACAAGTGATGGTCATATAGTGGGTGCCAAGGAGTGTGAACCGTACAATGGATGGGTGTGACTCTGGACGTACAATATAGTGTCATACGATAGTACAGAGGCTAGAGAGAGATGTACAGTTGCTGGGAGTGAGTAGAGAGACTGACGTATAGTGAAGGGAAGGAGTTGGCCGTAGGGGATGGTGAATGTGCCTATGTATGAAGATTTGTGCTAAGCCACGGTGTCAGATGGTGTGTGGATAGGAGGTAAAGAAAAAAGCCCTGTAACCAAAACTTGTAGATCTGAATTTGTGAAGTGAATCCAAACAATAATAGAGATGTGAAGACAAACAACCTTCAATTAATAACTGCCAAAAGATGGTGTTTCGACTTGCCAAATTTGAGTGAAGTATTACATGCAATGGAATAGGGTGAGGGTTGAATCCCACCAAAACCGAATAAGCCAAGTAGGGAAGATCTTTCACCTTTGAAATGGCGAATAACAAAGGATCTCCAATAGGAATTAGTAGTATAGAGAAAATAATCCAAATTGCATGCCTAAAACAACCTACAAGAAGGCCTTATAAAGGGCTTCAAGGAAACTTCCCAAAGGATGACAAAATAGCAATAAGTCGACAAGTACTAATAAAAAATTAAGAGTTGGTTCGAGAGATTTAAAAAACATTGATTCTCAACAACATAACAAAATATTAATACTTAATAATATTGGGGACATTACATATATAATTCAATAAGGATTAGGGTTCTACCAAAATCAAGTATTAGAAAAGGGTTATGATTCAAGCTTAAATATACATTGGAGTTGGACAATGAATTATATCCTCTAATATCTAAAATGAAAGAAGTGTGTACACATATAAATTGAATTTAATTAGATAAAAATTAGGTTTCAGATTAGGTTGAATTATATTTATATTGGGATTTCAATTCAATGTAAATGGATAAGGAATGTGGATATAATTCAAGGAAGAGTCATAGTTCTATTAAACAAGTATTAAAGTTCTTGTGAAGTTAGATAATAGAAAATTTTAAGTTATTCTTAATTATAACTACATGTTAGGACATTAATTAGAGTTGCACAATAAATGTGTTAAAGCTAACATTAATGCCAACAAATAATTCTTGACATCAATAAGAGTTATGTAATAAATATTTAAGACCTAGCATGAATATCAACCATTTTAAAAAGAAGCAGGTGAAAAATAAGCAGTAGGAGAGGAAGAAGACAAAGGAGAAAAGTAGGAGGAGAAGGAGGAGGAGGTGGATACAACATAGAGAAGGAAACCACCATGAAGAAAAGGATGAGGAAGAGGAGGAGGAGGAGGAGGAGAGGGATAAAAATAGGGAGAAGAAGTCAAAGTAGGTAATATAAGATTACACATAATTAAGTTTGCAAGTTAAAAGATTTATTTTTTAATATATTCATATTTGTGATAGTATAATAATGGATAATTATTCTTTATTTTCTAAGAGTAACATTTACACTTATTTTATAAGGCTCTATAAAATACTAGGTCATAGTGAATTCTTCAATAAATGTATTCATGTTAATAGAAATAGAGATACAAATAGATATATATACACATATACAAGCCTAGATTAGTGTTGATAAAAAAAAAATAATAATATTGATCATTTGATATATATTTTACTATTGGCTTAACCCTTGCACTTCTCAAAGGTGCAAGTGCTAGTTTTAAATAAAATCTCATGTGTCCACATGAGTAAAGTCCCTTAAGCTTATGATCTTATAGACGTCATCAAAAATCTTTCTTTCATTCATTCATCAATCATCCTTACAAAAAGTATACAGAATGCGCCAATCACAAAGAGTCAAAACAACACAAAATCAACCATAATAGTTAAGTACCATACTTTCTCTGACGTATAATCGCTTTACTGGTTGAAACGAAAATGCAATGATTTGATGATGCCATCTTACACTTAATAACTGAGAGTGGTATCACTATAACTGGAGACCATCTTAAATTCCTACGCCAAGAGTTTTATAAGATAGACATGCATTAGGCCTTGCCATAAACTTTTACCATCTGTCATTTTCTAACGATGGCAACAAGATTCGGCCTTTTTGTTATGATGCATTTTTATCTCGTATGTTATAAATCTCAATCGATGTAACCAACATAAGTTAATGTACTGAAAACTACAAATTTATATATTTTTTCATTCATTTTTCAGAAACCATTGTTTACTTAATTCTCGTAGACCTCACCTGGAAAGTGATTTTTTTGGCTTGTGTGATTGATTTTATTGGGTCACCTGGTGATCTCAAGATGGGTATTATATATAATTATCCTGGTTCCTATGATTGGATATTCTACACTCGTACTAAATTGTACAATTGACTTATCTAATGTGGAACGAATAAAGAACATGCCACCTAATTACAGTTGCAAATTTAGAAGACCATTCTATAATGAGATCTAAATCGGCCTTAAAGGGTGGTCAATAAACGCAACTTAAAAATCTCGAGTTTGAAACCCATTAATTTTTCAATGGTACGCAGCAGAAAAATCGAATGCAATCAGCGGATTGGGACTATTCTCAACTATACCCCTCTTTCGGTGGTGTATCTTCAATGTGCAGAGCATATTTATAGAGATGAATAACTTTTACTTGTACCCAGAGGAGGATATAGATTGAAGAAGTTGAATACCGTGGCTTTCATTGCAAAATGGAAGCACAATTGAATCACCTTTTGTTTGTGTTGGTTTTGATGCTATTCAGTGGTGTGCCATGTTTTGGTGGAATAACTAGCAAGTATGTGAGGAAAACTGAAGCATCTCTGGATATGCCCATGGACAGTGATGTTTTCAGGATTCCAGAAGGTTACAATGCTCCTCAACAGGTAATTCAAATTCCCCTCTTTTGACTGGTTGTTTTTTTTGGACTGTAATGAGGTGATTCGCCTACTGCATTCATCTGATTATCTGTAATTTATCTGTTGTGGGACTTCAGGTGCATATAACTCAAGGAGACCATGAGGGAAGGGGTGTACTTGTATCATGGGTTACACCCTCTGAGCCTGGGTCTAATACTGTTCTTTATGGTACCGAGCAATCCAAATACAAATACTCAGCAGAAGGGATTGTAACAACTTACAACTATTATAATTATACATCAGGTTACATTCATCATTGCACAGTGAAGAGATTAAAGGTAGGTGGTGGTTTATTTTCTTACTTGTCATATTAGAACTTTTCGCAAAATGTTAAGAGCTCTCCTCGGGAGTTGTGACAAGGGCTTAATCACCCTTTATGTACTATAAGTTGAGTGGTTGTATGGGGCACTAACGGATTGGTCTTTTGGTGCAATGACAACCCCACTCTAACAAGTGGTATCAAGGCTTGGTCATGGGTCCTAGATCCCTGGGTAATGTTGAGGGGGGAGATTTGTTGGCAAAATGTTTAGTGCTCCCCCTGGGATTCGTGACAAGGGCTTAATCGCCTCATGTGTACTGCAAGTTGAGTGGTTGTATTGAACACTAACAGATCGGTCTGTTGGTGCAACGGCAACCCCACTCTAACAAAAACAAGATAAAGCATTGTTTTCTTGATTGGGGAGGAGATGGGAGTGGGGTCTCTAGGTACAGTGAAAGTGTGTTATCCACTTGATTAGCATTTTAATTGTTTTTGTAATTGTTCAAACTTCAAACAAATATTTCAGGTTTTGTCTGATTCTTTTATGTATAAGTGCATGTTTGTAATGTTTGTAATGGCATTCCACCCTAGGATTATTTGTTCATATATTGAGTAAAAATTGGTGATAAAATAAACCCTAGGGTCTAGACCACTTATTGTGCCATTAAAACTAGGAAATATTCCAGTCCAACCTTTTGAAGCACTAGCTTTGCATTAGCTTTAGGCACGTAGTAATTGAAGTCACAGGAATCATACAGGCTCATTAAGTCCGCATTTTTAGTTTCCTACACTATACTGCAGGATACGTTGATATAGGCATTAACTGAATGTGATACGCCTCTTTTATTATATTGTCTGTAGAATGAGACATTTACATGGGTGGACATTAAGTAACTTGTAATGATGGTACCCAGAAATTCAAACAAGAGCACTGGAATTTCAAACTTCTTGTTGGTCTAATCAGTAGCAACAGAATTTTGTTTGGAAGGCTATAATCATGTTAAGTCAGATGGTACAACGAAGGGCATGGAAGGTACATACCACATTAGTGTTAGTGTAAAAGAAAAATATTAAGGTTGAGAAATGCATGCATCTTTTCATTTTTGGAACTTAAAAGTAGCTTCTGATCCCAATTCATATGTTGTGTGGTTCAAAGTGGGGGAAGCTTATTAAATTACGTATGCATTGGCTGCTTAAAAAATATGGAAGCAGATTTAATCTTTATTGCTGTTTTTTTTTCATCTGGCATATAAAATATGGAGAAATATTTAGAGATGAATCTAGTTAGAGATTTTTTTTTTAAATATGGAGAAAAGGTTCAGTCTATGGCCATGCATAAAAATGTAATGGTTTCCTAATTTAATGATCTTGAAGCTAAAACTATCCTTGCTAAATGATAGCAGCTCCTATTTTTCTTCTGAGGATTCTAAAAATTCCTCTAATCTGCTAGTGGAACATTCATGGGATCACTTGTACCTTATAAAATTGAAGTATTTCCTGCCTGGTTTGATATAGTTTTGGCAACCTGACATCAAATCCTAAAACCATTTTAAGGTACTGCTAATCCCAATTCATTCCCACAGTGTTCACTTACTGGTTCTTAACTAAGTTTGATGCTTGATTTGAAATCTTTTCCTACAACAGTGGAGCTGCTACAGTTTAAGGATTTGAACCAAGTAGTTGATGAATAGGGGTCAAAATTAGGCAACCACTGGTTAATGTGAAATTTGTCGCATGTCTACACATATTTCCTTTCCTACTTTCTTATAAAAACATTATGTAAATTTTTTAAAAATATTTATATAATAAAAATGAAAATAAATTTACAGCTTCTTAAACAGAAAAATAAAAAATCATAAGACCATTAACTCCAGTTAAAACTACTAATAAGTTTGAATACTGGCTGCCAAGTAAAATCAGTGAAGCAGCCTGATGGGACCTTGTTTTTTAGCCTATGTAAAAACACAATAGGATGTAATTCCACCAACCTGTCCTCGAGATCTCAAAATATTACATAGAAAAAAAATGGGAATGCACAAAACAAAAAAATTATATCAATTAATTATTCTTGTATTTAGTTATCCACTCATAAAATTATTAAATAGCATTATATACAATAAGTGGCAGTTTTTGGGAGTAGGGTTAGATTATTTCTGTCAAATTTCAGCTTGTGCTCTAATGTTTCACATTTGCTCTCTGGGATAACTATTTTGATCATAGAATACAAGCTCTTATTTGTAGTCTTGATAATTCTTTTTCTAATGTGATTGCAGTATGATACCAAATATTTTTACAAGATTGGATTGGGAAACACAACACGGGAGTTTTCATTCTTAACCCCCCCAAGAATTGGTCTGGACATACCGTATACATTTGGTGTCATTGGTATGTCTACTAAAATATCTATTACCACATGCTGCCATGAATTATGAGTTTTGTTCATTTTATTTCAATTATTTTCAATTCATGAGAGTTTTGCAACTCAAAGTGCATTCCATGTAATTAAGAATGAGCACAGTAGCCCTGGGTTTTAAATTTACAATAAGAGCTTACTACATTAGTACAAAGATGCAGTGATAATAAACTTGGCCAGCAAAGACTAAACAAACTTACAAAGTGCTGACAGAATGTAGTATCCAACATAAAATTAAAATTTTAAGCACAAAAATTTCTTGTAGATAAAATTTTCTTAAAAACAACTGTGTAAATGTTTGGTCTTGTACGTATATGGAGCTTAGTTATGATTAGGAACCATGTTTGTTGATTCTTCTTTCAGCCAAGTCAGAGAGTTGGGAAGATCCAATACAAATTTATATGTACAAAAATCTCTAGTTAAAAGCTATAGCATGAGAGGAGGAACCTTGGCAAAGGAAAACCTTTCTTCGAGCCAGAAGGAAAGGGCTGATTGAGATAAAGTTCTTATATACATTAAAGTGAGGAGTATCATTGTTTATCCTGTCAAAGAACCAATACAGAGACTGATGAGGTCCTCAAAAAGCCTTGGCCCATGGCCAACAATCCTTGAGAGTTGAGAACTAGGTAGCTGAACTTCTATCCTAAGAGAGAGAAAAGCATGTGCTGCCTTAGTGGCTGCTTGTGAAGGGAGAATTTGTCTCACAAATCTGTCACTGTCTGTGCTACTAAATATTGTTAACCAATAAATGCTTGGCACCCCCAATGGCTGAAATCTGGTCAAAAAAGGAAGGACCAATGTGGTTGTCTTGGAGGTATCATTCACGTTTGAACTTTGATATCCAGAATTAACATTTTCCAAAGGATAAAGGGGAAAATACATTTGGTTTGTATAACAGAGAAAGGTAGTAAGGTGCTATCTTGAGTGTATCTACAGGCAATGTTGTCTCCTTCAGATCTTTATGATAGGCATGTCAAATAAGTTGCATGTCCATCTCCATATGCTAAAGACAAAATAAATATATGGCTATCATAAATATATAGTTTCACCTCAAACTAGTTAGCTCCTTTCCATAGGCGGATGTGCGAGTCCAAAGGACTACAATGTGTTTGGAGGGCATTAGCAGGGGGCACTGGCATCCCGTACGGACATAATTTTAAGGTCACGAATTCAGATCAGAAAATGAAGGGACTAAGCCCAAAATGCTAAAACAACTAAAATGTAAATAACAACTAACAGAATAATATAAAGCTACTAAGACAATATATAAATGATGAAATACGAAATTATAAATATTTATAATTATAATTTTATGAAAAGGTGAAACTAATGAGAAGAACAAGAAGAAAATATAGCTGATTAGTAGTTGATAATGTGATCCTCACGAACAACCAAGAGACCACGAGAAAGCTACAACCTGCACAGAAACAAGAAAGGAAAATTGTTAGGGCCACATGAGAGGCTTGCCTCAGTCAAACCCCCATTTTGGTGTTTCCACCTCCACAGATGACCAAAGAGATAATGGATACGATAACTAGTGATAGATAATTGAATTAAAATGATGAAGACATTAAATGTTGATACTTTAATGTAAAGAGGAATAAGGTAAGACACTATGATATGCTCAAGAGACACTAAAATATGCAAAGAGACAAAGAGAGACTCCCCAAATGCCAAGGAGAGTGGATACAAAGCATGAAGCCAAGTAGAGAGCTTTAGCTTGTAACAATGAGAGTGAACCTATAATAAAAATGAGTTTATGGAGAACAAGATTGCTAATGAATGCAAAGAGTGTGGACTTGAAGTTTCAAAGTGAGTGAAAAAGCTTGAACAACTCAATAGAGAACTTGAAAAGGAGCAGTGGAGAAAGTGACTATGAAAACTAGAGAGAAAAAATGAATGATTAGTGAGAGAGATTCAAAGATTAGAGAGCTTGTGAAGATTGTGTAGAGAGAAAAATGATGTCCAAGGAGGGTTTCTACCAAACTCGGATAGACTCCGTGTAGGAAGCCATCATTTGGCTGTTACAAGTTGCAAGGTGACAAGACTATAATGCTCAAATAGCTCTTTGCATGTCTGCAGATACATGGACACAAGCACGCTAGATGAATGTCTCTATGGAGTGGACATGTTTTTGGTCACCAAGGCTCACATACGTGGATTTTCGGCTAATGCTCAGGTTAACTTATGGCATACATGGGTAGATGTTGCGGATTTGTGTCCTAGGTTGAAGGGGAACATGATACATAAGTGGCCCACCCACGGAGGCGTAAATTTTAAGAAATTACAAAAAGAGTGCAAGAGGAATATTTGTAGATCTTTTATTTTATTTGGCAAGATTGTTTTGATCATGTTTGAGCATTAAGGAAAAATTAGTTGAATGGCTAGTTAGGACAAAATATAGCTTGGACAACCACCACAAGTGAATGTTTATCTTAGCTGGTTTGCATCCTATGTAAATAGCAATCAAATTACATTATATAATTTTATCAAAATAAGTAAAGAGCTTGGAATTGATAATCATTATTGACTAGAAGTATAGAGCTTGAAATTGATAATCATTATTGACTATGAAGTGCATTTTCAGATTTGCCTCACTTTGAATCCATATGGACTTTGTGGAAGGCCAACAAAGTTATTCTTACTTGGTCTACTGTTCCTTTGTTGCGGTTGTAGACTCAAACCCTACCTCCAGAGTCCGTTGTTGGTTTTCTCAGGCCACTTCCCTGTTAGGTTCAATTGGGATCGACATTGACCGTCTACCTCCCTTCCAGTTCTCACTGGATGCTCCACTCACCTTCTCCAGTAATGACAGGAGTTGAATGAAACTATTAGACTTGATATATATAGATAGTACATCACCACGACCTAGTGGTTACGCTCAAGGATGGCTTTTTATGTTGAGCACTTTCTAGACATTCGAGATGGGATTATTATGCAACCTGGTTACTTGTCTCAGCATTGGTGTCACACCATGCACATCTCTCAGGGGTCCTTCAGAGTTGGCTCCCATCAGCTTGGATCCAAACATATCACCACATAGACAGAGAGGACCAGATCTGTCGACTGTGTACTTTGGTTGAGATCGAGCCTTAGGCCCAGTTCATCTTTCGTTGCTCCGTCTACTATGAGGTTAGAGGGAGATTTCATTTCTTATTCAGGGAGTGCAGATCCCTATTTGTGTTCTTTGGATATATGGATCGGAGGTGCCCAACGCTTTACCTCTGTGAGACTATTTAGCTCCGCAACCATACTTTGCACCTTCTGCTCCCCCAAAGACAGGCCTTTGATCAATTGATCACCACCTTCTTCTCGTTCTCGTCTCCAGTGTGGGGGGTGAAGCAATCGTCCAGTACTAGTATCTCTACCTAGGTCACTCCAGATTTGTTAGATCCCACAATAGTTTCACTCATCTATGACACTCCTCCTGCAAATATATGATTCAAGGCTATTACTCGCCCTAAATCGTATCCTTCAATATTGGATATCTTTCAGCCAAGGAATGATCCCTAGTCCTTCCCTTAGCACCGATTTCTTTTCTCCTTTTTCTTTCTTGCTTTCTCTTTCCCGAACACCGTTTGGTGATCCTGTTGTACATTGTTTCTTTTGTTGTACAGTTTTGGTCCCCTAGACCCTTTTGGTAGTTTCTTGCTGGACATTAATAAATTTATCTTATCTTATCTATCTTTTCTTATCTTTGCACCAAAATGTTAGAAATAGCTGGTAGGGCACATTGCTCTAATTTTTCTTATAATTTAATGGAAGACCTACGATCCAACTAACTATAAAATGCATGGATATATTTTGGAATTACGACAAAACTTTTTAACTAGTGGCATGATTATTCCAAAGAGCATATCATGCTTTGTGTTAATGCAAAGAGAGAATACTTGATTTGATATTTATTAATCCAGACAAAATGCCTTTATATAGGCAAAACAATAACAGTTCAAAACCAACAAACTGTTCAGTTTCTAATGAACGGTCTAAAGACCAAAAAAACTAAACTCTTCTAAATTGTAATATGCAAACACTTTAAACCTACTATTTTGTATCACAGATCATGCAAACCAAAAGGCAAATAACCTTACTTTGCTCATAGATTCTATGCTAATAAAGTAACCATAAATTAAATTTCCAATTCCTATATCATTGTTAAAACCTAATAGCATATTCTAATACAACAAAGCTTATTATTTTTCAATATTTAACAAAGCACATACCACAAATTACAGTAGTTTGGCTCTATGAACTTTATTAAAAAATGAATTTAAAGGTTACCTCAAAATAATTAGATACTTTAGGTTTAGGGTGCACTAAATAAAGGTTTGGAACTTTTGGTGTTTGAAATGTTATTGTGGACATAACATTCTAAAAAAAAAAACTGTTTGGCATGGTTGTAATTTTTAATGATGAAAAAGAAAATGAAGAAAAAATATTTGAATTATACATATCTTATAGTTTACCATGAGTTATTTTTGCTAGTTTATAGAATACTTGAGAAACTGTAAATTTTCACCGGATCTATGGAGTTCTACAAGTGAATTTAGCATCATAATGCATTGATTTATTATCATTAAATACAAGAATGGAGTTCATTGCCATTGGTTTAAAATTGTAATACGAGTTGAGTCAGTACATATGGTTCATGTTTTTTCAGAGAAATATAATTCCTCTAAACATTTGTTCTTGAAGTTTTTCCTGTTTAAAGGTTTTGTGATGTTCCAATGTCCCCCTAACCCTTAGTAATAGGTTCGTGCATGTGGGTGTCTGGAGACTGCTCGAATACCACATGTGACAGGAAGGCCTAGATAGGTCGTACGGTACCTGTTTGATGTGGATGTCGTACAGTGTGTGGGATGGAAAATAGACTAGCCATACGGGTGGCAAGTGGATAGTACAATAGACAAGGAAGGGGTGTATGGCTGGCAGAGTTGGATGGCCATACGAGAGGGGGCCTGATGGCTGTACGGAGAGGGGGGGCTTGATGGCCATACGGAGAGGGGATCTGATGGCTGTACGGAGAGGCCTGTTGGCCGTATGGTAGACTGGAGGTGAAGGTTGTATGGTATGGTGTCCGTACATAGACATTGTGCCAATGTAGTACGGTAAGAGGGCCATATGGAGGTGTGAATGGATGGTGTATGGAAGACACAATGAAGGCCGTACAAAAAATTGAGGAAGTAGTATGGGAATGTTTCAGAAGCCACACAATTAGGTGTCTGAGCCAGGAATGATAAACCACAACTATGAATGCAATCTTGTTCATACATAAACACAATAGCCTTAGGTGACATCCAGACACAATAATAGAGACTTGAACACGAATAGTCCTTCAATTAATATATGCCGAAAGATGATGCTCTGATTTGCTAGATCGGAGTGAAGTGTTACAAGCAATGGAATAGGGTGAGGGTTAAATCCCACCAAGACCGGATAAACCAAATAGGGAAGGTCTTTCACTACCAAAATGGCAAACAACAGAGAACTCCAACAGGAATTCGCAGTACAGAGAAAATAATCCAAATTGCCTCCCTACAACTACCTACATGCCATGCTTAAATACCCAATAGGAAACCTTCCGAGGGTGTGCAAAGATAGCTGATGGCCATACTTACCTACGGAAACAATTAAATTAAAAATGGGTCCAAGATATATTAAATTAATCTGCCCATTAAAAAAGTTTTAATTAAATATATTTATTTTATGATAGGGACATTATAGTCCTCCCATCGCAAAATTTGCTTGTCCTCAAGCAAATGCAAATCTGGGTCTAGAAAAACTTTCGTAATCAACCTCTTCAGTTTTGAGTCAGGTACTAAGTAGATCTTCCTGCCGAAGTAAATGATGTCATCAATAACTTTGTATCTTTCATCGTGTACATAGCCATCCATCAACTCACATGCAAAAGTGTTCTTGGAGTACTCGACCAATAAATGGGCTTGCCAATTATCCAAGGAATGGGGTAAGGTGTTGACTATCTTGTTTTTACTTGCAGTGTCTGGGATCAAATCATGTTTGAAAATGGCCTCCATCTTCTTGATTGTGACTTCTCTCGATCCTTTATTTGACATTCCTCTTAGCAGTACCCTCTTGCCATCCGTCTCAAATGAAAAGTCCATCCTTTTGAAACTTTGGGCGTACTAGTCAAGAGTTTCCAACCATTGGATGCCTAAAATGATATCAGTATCAACCAAATCTATGACAAAGAAATCATCTATCATGGTATCGTTTTCCATGGAAATTTGTAGTCATGGGATCACATGAGTGCAAGGTAACAAGGTTCCTCCATGCTCAACTGCGCTCAAGCCTTTACTGGCAATCAAAGATGAATTGATGAAATTGAGTGTGGCACCACTATCAATCATGAATGGGACTCATTTTTTGTGAAGTGTGCCACGAAACCTGAAGACACCACTTCCAGTCATTGTAGTGAGGGTAGCAATGGAACCCCCTTTTTGTATCAGGGCATTTATTCTCTCTTGTTGGGTAATTTCTTCATCAGTCGCTATAGGTATTTGTCCTTTATCATCATTAGGCATCACCTCAATGTAATGAATCTTTCCCTTCCCAAGGTAGTGATGATCAGGCCCCCATGGTTCTTTGCACATGAAACAAAGATTTTTCCTCTGAAGCTCTTGCCTGGAATCTTCATCAAATTGAGATTTTTTCTGAAATGGCTCCTTATCTTTGTCTTCTTGTGGGGATGGTGTTGGTGTAGTTACGTGAGTCTTGGAGGAGGATGCGGCCATGTAACACACCTTAATATCTTCGTTGAGTGTGTACAGGTTGAACCCTTTGATCCAACCTCTCAAAGGCTCTTTCAGCGCATCCATGAATAACACGATTTGACGTCTTCTAGAGATGTCTGTGACTAATACAAACAACCTTTGGAACTCAGTGATGTAATTGTCTACTGTACTTGTTTGCTTTAGCTAAGCTAGATCTTTGAAGTTTAGCTCAGGATCCTTCCCATTGAAATGGTCAATGAGTCTCTCACTAAACTCAACATAAGATGTTACTTGGGTATGGCCAAGAGTAACCAATCCTTGGTGCTGCCATTCTTGCACCACTCCTTCCAGATGTAGTGTTGCAAACTTGATTAGTTCTGCTTTGGGCATCAAGTTGAGTTGGAAATAGGTGTCTGCCTTCAGAACCCATGCTTGTGTAGTGATGTTTCTAGATCCATCAAATGGTGATAAGTTTACCTTTTTGATCTTTCTGCTGAGATTAGCATTAAAATAACCACGATTTCCTCCACCAAAATATCTCATTCTTAGATCAACAGTCTCTGTAAGATATATCATCTTCCATATTCGTGATCCTCCAATCTTCCTAAAGTTTTTCTTGCATTTCCTAAAAAGTGGGCTCTCTTTCTTTGCGTGGTGCTTCCATCCTTCGAAGGAAGATGGGTATCGAGGGTTGAGAGTGAGAGGGTTGAAAGGTTGTCCCTCCTGAAACAAAATCTTCGCTATGCCCATTTTATTCTCCTGTTGTTTTTCCCTTGGCCAATCTTTGTAGAGTTTCCTACATAAGCCTTTGGGTTTCGTTGATTTGCATTTGGTTTCTGTTTAGCTCTCTTAAAAGATTCATGAGTTCTATTGTAGGATCCTGATGATCTGCCATTCCACCAATAAGGTTATTTCACCTTCTCCTTCGAGTATAAACTTGCATTCACTTCCACAGGCGGGTAGAATGAAAAGCTCTAATACCACTATGATGTTCCAATGTCCCCCTAACCCTTAGTAATAGGTTCTTGCATGTGAGTGTCTGGAGATTGCCCGAATACCACATGTGACAGGAAGGCCTACATAGGCTGTATAGTACCTATTTGATGTGGATGTTGTATGATGTGCGGGATGGAAAATAGACTGGCCGTACAAGTAGCAAGTGGATAGTACAGTAGACAAGGAAGGGGTGTACGACTAGCAGAGTTGGGTGGTCGTACGGGAAGGGGCCTGATGGTCGTACGGAGAGGGGATCTGATGGTCATACACTAGACCGGAGGTGAAGGCTGTATGGTACAGTGTCTGTACATAGACAGTGTGCCAATGTAGTACAGTAAGAGGGCCGTATGGAGGTGTGAATGGATGGTGTATGGAAGACAAAATGAAGGCCATATGGAAAAATGAGGAAGCAAAAGGGAATGTTTCAGAAGCTGCACGGGTAGGTATCTGAGCCAAAAATGATAAACCACAGTTGTGAATGGAATCTTGTTCATACATAAACACAATAGATTTAGGTGAAATCCAGACACAATAATAGAGACTTGAACATGAATAATCCTTCAATTAATATATGCTGAAAGATGATGCTCCGATTTGCCAAATCTGAGTGAAATGTTACATGCAATGGAATAGGGTTTGGATTAAATCCCATCGAAACTAGATAAACCAAATAGGGAAGGTCTTTCACTTCCGAAATGACGAACAATAGAGAACTCCAACAAGAATTTGCAATACAGAGAAAATAATCCAAATTGCCTCCCTACAACTACCTACATGCCATGCTTAAATACCCATTAGGAAACCTTCTGAGGGTGTACAAAGATAGTTGGCGGCCATACTTACCTACGGAAACAATTAAAGTAAAAATGGGTCCGAGATATATTAAATCAATCGGCCCATAAACAAAGTTTTAATTAAATATATTTATTTTATGACGGGGACATTACAGGTTCAATAAGGATAATTGTTCATATAAACAAAGCACAATTTTAAATGAAAGATGAAAATATATATTAATGGTGTCTTAGGTTTGGGTTATCTATGGATATTAGCGATCTTCTTCCGTTGATACAAAATTGTTGTACCTACAACAATGTGACATGTATAATGTTAATGTGAGTTTCCACTCATTAAAAGGCAAGATCGTATTTGGGGACCTTCTATTGTCACAATAATGAAAGCATTCTCAAATCTGAGATTTCTGTGTATCTATTCTCTTTTGTAGATAACTGGTTAATTAGTTCTTATATCGAGGTGGTCTTTGCTTTGTGTGCCTGAAAAAGGACAAGAGTAAAATATTTATTGGCATGTAAAACATATACTAAGTTCAAGTATGTGATTGCCACTAAGTCACAACCATGAAAACATATCATAAGTTATATTTTTAGCTGTCTCATTGTATTTTCCATTCATAAGTAAACAAATATCAATAGACTCTTCAAAATGTGCCTTCCATATAATTATGTTTATGGACAATTGATTAACATAAAACATATAGTTTAGACAAGGAAGGGAAAAGGATGATGCCTTAGAAATTGGGAATTCCTGAAATCCAGGTTTATTTTCTTTTGCCTGATGAAAGTTGAACTGTAGGAACCATTTTTTTAATTGTACTCATATTGAAGTGTAATGCCATGGTTGGACTGGTTTGTGTTACATGCTACAATTTAGGAACATATTCTCTTTTACCAATGTTCATTTTTAATTGTGCTATTCTCACTGGCTTTGGAAGGACTATCTTATATTATTGAACTCTATGAAGCTATGCTTATTTGTAGATAGAATAGTACGAACTCCTCAAAACTTTTCTAACAAAAGTTTTCAACTTTAAAGATCATTACTAGTTGTAATTTATAAATTATTCCAATCTTCTCTTTGATTATCTCTCTTAAATTATTTGAAAATTTTGGATTGAGTAAGAATTATAGTAATCATCCTTCATAGACTCAATTCCTTAGTTTAAGCTTTGTTATAATTTTTTGGCTGTCTTTGTGGTCTTAATACAAATCTTGTTTTGTTAACAAGGTTAGAAAGAATTTCTTTATAACTTACTTTCCTGTTTTCTTAGCATCAGATAGAAACTTATTTGCAAATAAAAAATCAAAATTAATAACGATGAAATTCCTAACTGGAAAGCGTAATTAAGTCATGAGTTAAGGTAGTACACCTATCTTATTTTTATTCTTTGGTTTGGCTGTTATAAGACTTGTTGTATATGCAGGAGATCTTGGTCAAACATTTGACTCAAACAGGACCCTTCAGCATTATTTAAAGACAAAAGGACAGACAGTTCTATTTGTAGGAGATCTTTCTTATGCGGATAACTATCCATTTCATGATAATAGAAGGTGGGACACTTGGGGCCGATTTGTTGAAAGAAGTGCAGCTTACCAACCTTGGATATGGACAGCAGGAAATCATGAGATTGATTTTGCTCCTGAAATCGTAAGTAGGCACATCTCCATTAAGAATTGGCGTCATGATTGGAATTGACTGATATTTCAGTTCAAAATTACCTAGATATCTGAGATTTGATGTTTTCTTAAGTATAATACTCATGTGGATGGCGGTTGTTTATTACATCATGCTTTGACTTTGACTGCTATATTTTGCTGGCGATATAGTCCTCTTTCTCTTTTTTGATGGTTTAACAAAGAAAATTGGTGTTCTTTTTCATTTGTGTGAAATATGGTAAAACTCTATCATCAACTCTCTTTGGTGTCTACATAGATGATCATAAAGATTTTCTTTGGAATCATACTTATCTAGATGATTTATGTTTATTACATAATGCTACAACAACTGTATATGTCTTTGATGATGACATAGTCCTCCCCTTTCACTTCTAATGCTTTATAAGAGAATTCAGTGCCCTTGCTTTGTGTTGTGGGATTTAACATCTTGTCCGAGAAGATAATTTCTTTCTATTAACTAATTTAAGGCATAAATGTGACAATGGCCAGAGCCAAATCAAGCATCGTGATTGACACCTAATAATGATTACAGATTAAGTAACAGAGTACTTCAACATACATTCAAGAACTTTTATTTCTCTAAGGCATGATCATGCACGTGAAGAATGGATTAAGAATATTCTAAAAATAATCCATGATCATGGCACTGATTCAATCTCAAAATAGGAAGAGGAATTGAATAGAATTATCTAATATCTACTTCAACAAGGTTATCTTGTAACTAATGATTTTTAAGCTATGTTCCATTGTGTTTTGGGGATGGGGGGATGGTCGGGGATGGGTTTCTTGGATGTTTCCTAAAGAGCCAAAAATAGGGGACAACAATATACATTTTTTTAAGATATGTGTGTGTGTTTTTTTCAAGATATATTAAGACATTACAGATAGAGAGAGGGAAAGAGAGAGATATATATATGTCAATAATTAATAAAAACAAGACAATATGCAAATAAATCATCAATTCACAAGCTACAGCAAGAGTATAACAACATAAATGATAATAGCAACAGTACTAATCGGTATAACAGCATTATAATAATAGTTTTAAACTAAGCCACAAGGTTTGAATTTGAGTTCAAGTTCGTCAATCATAAAAGTTGAATGAAATTTTGCAAGGGAAAAAATTAGGTAAAAAAATTCGACATTTATTTTTGGTTATATATATTTATGTATTTTTACATATTAGTAATATATCCACAAAATTATCAAAATAGCTAAACAATGCTAATTAATTTAACTAAATAACTCAAGGTCAGTTTAATAAAATACTATTATATTAAATAATAGTATTATATTAAATATCATAAAATTCGGATGAAGTTTGGAAAGAGTAAAAATTCGTTGAAAGCCGAATCTCATAGATGAAATTCAACGATTCCCGTGACTTACGTTTTAAACATCAAAACCATAGTTTATCAATATAAAAATTAAAATCAAAATGTCTCAAACATGAATCCAGTAGTCTAAAACATCAAAATATAACAGACTATAGGCACAACATATGAAACTAAACCTCATTCTAGCTATCAATATCCAAAGGCTTAGAATTATTTGAGTCATTATCTGTAATGTCCCCAGCTAGAGTTACTTAGAAATCTGAGACAATTATTTTTGAATCCTATACTCTTGTTATGAATAATTACTTATAACCCATTGTATTCAATAAGATATGGGCATTGGTTATATTGTTTTGATAATGAAGTGTATATATTAGGTGTCTTGTAGTATGATTGCAATATAATTGCCACTATTGGATGATATTCTTGCTATTAGATCTGGACTGATAAATGTGTAATATTATATTTATATCTCTAATGCAGAGTCTTTAGGTTACATACTACTGACTTAGCAAGAGACCCTATGCTCTGGAATGGTAAAACCATTACTAGATGATTTATATAGTACTCTCCTTTCCTTATATGGTTGACTGTTGTGGAGGTTCCTATACTCTTCTTATTGTTAATACCATGGAATGATGCTAACCTCGTTGTTACTGACTTATACTACAGTCTGTAAAATTATCTTTCCAATCAAATGCAATTGTATATCTCCACTTATGCAGTTACTACCCAATGATGATTGTGAATGTCAACTTCATAACTAGCATATATGTTCTTGCCACATGCGGCAGCAGTTAATATGAATGGGTGGTATGTCTTTGTTATATATTGGTCTATGTCTTGGAAAATATGTATTTTACATTCCCCACCATATTTAGTCAGCGGCAGATGAATATTTGTTTGTATCTCAAGTCCTTGTTCGATAATTTATGGGTTCTAACACTGGCTAGTATTTGTGCTGCTTGAGTTTTCTATCTGCTCAAATTGTTGATTTAGCCTGAAGTCCAAAACTCTTGGAGTTCCACACACGGAATGAAGAGATAAGTTCTGACTGTTCTAGTCATTAGTGATCCCAATATGGAAAGTCTATTTCAGTAGTCTCTGATTGAGATTTCAGTCTGCCGTTCCAACCTGGAGTTGCCGATTCGATTCCCTTATGCATGTCCACGCTGACTATTTATGAACGAACTTGCAAGGCTTCTCTGCACTCTTCTAAGCTGAGTCAAATGTTATTGTATGGACATCGTGATTGGACTGCGAATGATCATCCTCTTGCTATTGCTATAGGTAAGTCTGTATTTTTATGCTGCCTGGTTTGTTTGTTGATTGTTTCTTTTCCAGAACTGAATATCTCTGTCTTCTTTCGTCCACAACTATAGTCATTGTCTCCCTCATAGTCCCTCTTTATCGATAGTCTATGACCCATCCCCATTCATAGTCAGCAGTTTCTTGGCTGATCAAAATCTCTGGAAGATAAATTTCCTCTTACGCTATCATCATTTTTCTCCTATGTTGATGTGATACAAACTGTCCTCTCCCCTCTTCCAATTACTTCCATATCTATATATATATGGAGATAGAATGGTTGTGACTCTTCGTAGAGTCACAATGATTATTATAATATTTATTATTAGTTATCATATGTAATTATATGAGCATATCATGATTTTGTAACATATAAAGATTTATTTATTTGTGATCTCTTGATTATTATATTAGCATCTCTATTCAATTATATATTTTATTTATTGATAATACTTATTTAATTATAATATATTATTCTATTATAATAATAATTCAAAGATAATTATATAATAGACATTATATAAGATAATAATATCATCATTCTATTTATTAAATAAGAATTTGGATACTCTATTCTTATAAGATATTATTAGTATTTATCAATATAATAATTATTTATTTATTTATTTATTCCTTATGTTCACTCTATTATTAAAATTGATCCTGGAAATGGGGAAATTACATTATCTCCCTTTGATGAAATCGGATCATCCAATGGTAGCTTGAGAAATTCTGGTTGCATCTCCTTATATTTGAATCTTATCATATGTGAACATGATTTCAAACCTTGTGGGCCCCCCAAATTGCCATTTTGGCAAAAAAATTCTAAAATTTCCTTTTTAATGCCAAAATCATCCAAAAATGTAGGGGAAATTTTTCCATTTTGAGGATAGATCAGGGATGTTTCAGGCGTCCCAAAGGCATTTCGGGGACAGCTAGCTGTCTCCAAATGTTAGGGAATACTTCCTACCATTTCCCACGGTATTTTGAAATCAGGGGTAGTTGGGGGCGTCCCCTTTTTGTCCACTATTCCTGAAATGTTTCGGGGATGTAAACAAGTACCTTAGGGAGAAGAAATGTATTCCTATGTAACATAGTTTTTAAGTTCACTTTGAATATACATCTTAGAACCTTATAAGGCAAGAGCTATTAGAAGTGTTCAAAGAATCTGAATGCAAAAATAAAATGCCTTAGCTGAGTGAATGCTATGAAAATGGCTCTCATACCCAAACAATAAGGGTTGCTTCATTAGATCACTACCAATCTTTAATCTTGTGCAATATTGTCAAAAAATGTGTAGTTAGCCCTAGCTTGAAGACTCAAGAAGTAAGTTTGTAGGGGTATCTTAGATAACCAATCAGCCTTTGTCCCAAGAAGGTAGATTATTGACAATATTACAGTAGTACAGGAACTAATATAATCACTCAAACTCATAATTTATGGAGAGTCTTCAAAAAATTTGACATGTCCAAAACATTTGAAAGATGTAGTTGGACTCCTGTTTCCAAAACTATGAAAGCCTTTGGGTTCAGCAATAAAGTGGGCCTGGGCAAGCTGTTGCGTCACTAATTTATTGTTCCCAGTTACTATGAATGGTTTTACTGTGGATTGGGATAAAGAGATCTTCTAAGGCATTATATTTTCGTCATCAATAATGAAACTTAATGCTTTAGCTATGGTGTGCACCAAAAACAGAATGTCACATACTACTTGCAGTTGGAGGACAGAGATACATAGTATTCCAATGCATGGTTTAACAATCCTATGCTCATCAATCATGTTAAGAAAGATAAAATATCTCAAGATTATAGTAACACAATACTAGACAACTTGAAGGCTGCAACTAAATAAGGGAAAAACACTCAATTTTTTTAATAGGACATATGCCATTCTGGAAAAGAGTGGAATCAGTGACCTCTTGGTTTTGAAGAATACATAGATTTTTGTATGCACTCCAAATAACTAATTTTGTGAACAATGGACATTGGATATTAATGATTATTCCAAGATTTCACACATTACTGAAATTAATTTTAAGAAATGAGAATGATAAAAGGAAAGAGACAAAGAACCTGCACTATAAGAAGACATTTACTCACTAGAAACCCCTTGTAGGTGAAAACTGCAGACAAAGTGAGTACATACATGCTTACTACTTCCAAATGGTATTACGATAGAAGTACGTCCCTTAGGCTTTGAATACAGAGTGTCCAAACAATAGAGATGATTCCAAGCAACCTACTCAAATTCTCCAAACTCCAAACCACTTTCTCAGCTGCTGCCAGTGCAACAGTAATAACAAATTCACTGGAACTCAGTTCACAACTCTCAAAGATGTTAAAATAATGCTGAGAAGTGCATAAAAGGATCCCAAAGAGACTACAAATAGTTTTCTAACACATTTGGAAGCTGAAAGGTCTTGAAAGCCACACAAAGAAGAGAAATTATTGAGAATTAGATAAAATCTGGAATCTAGATGCACATGTGACAAATTCACGACTTGGAAAGGAATTTTCACATATCCCATGGCAACTACATTTTTGCTGCTTTGAGAACTGGCAATTTCACCAAAATTGGGAAATACTCCTTTTTAAAAATCTTCTCATGCACCAATCTTTTCACATGGATGTTTTGACCCACCCAAATTGATCTCCAAGATAAAAGAAATTCCTATGCCAAAAAAATGACATGGGGTACAAAGACTGCCTACTTTTTAGATCATTACTCCCCAAATCTGGAACTTGGTTTTCTCCATAAACATAGAGACTTAGCAAATAAGGGAAGGAAAACTCCTCAACAAAGGACACATTTTTCATCCAATTGTGCACTACAATACAAACATAAGCCAAATATTGATACACCTCTTTCCTCAACTAGCAACGTGATGAGATTTTGCTTTGCTTGAACATGAAAAAATTTGACCAACATCAGTTCTCTTAAAATAAAGCATATTTTGTGTTATGACTCATCTTCTCATGTAGATTTAGTAACTTCTCAAGGTTATCTTTTCCCATATTGAGTGTACAATTCATTCTTGATGGCTTTTTATTCATTAATCCTCCTATAGAATATTGGTCTTCTGCCATACAAGTACAAACCACCCAAGATGACACCATAGTCAATTAGAAACATCAAATGTTTCTTCATCAATAAAGTTAGTTCCAATGGAAAATATAACTTATATTGCTTGTTAAGGAATACTAGATCAGAGATAGAGATATAGAGATTTCAAATGTTATTTCTTTTGTTTATAGTTCATGTAATTTTGCTCCTGTAGAATTTCTGCAGTGTATATATAAATAGTGAGACCTTATTGAATGTCAATGCTGAAGATGTAAGTATGTGAGAAGCAGATCACTGCAGGTACTAGATTGTTTGTGTTGTGATTGTTTTCCAGCAGTTATAGGCGGTCAATATATAGACAAGACTGAACAGTCACCTTCACGTAGAGTCATGACTACATGGAGGATGACCTTTCATCAGCCCAACCATAATCCCGATAACATATTCATTTTCTTTAATAAAAATAAAAACATAAGCGTGCTTGTTACTGTCGATGTGAGTCAAGGTATCGGGGGCCAATATCATGCCCTTACAGTTATGAGATTAATTTGATGATTCCAAAGGCATTGATTCAATTGCAAGATTAATTGGTGGTTATTATAAGTTAATAATACCAATATAGCTGCAGGCTGAATTGACTCTGATCTGGTGTTAGCAATATGCAATTTGATATAATCATATTTAAATAGTTAAACAGATATTATATATATATATATGATTATATCAATCAGAATTGTATCCGACTGATGCTACATTTTCAACACTCCCTCTTAGCAAGGGAGGATTTAAACACCACAGTCTTTTCACTAGATGGTAATCAGAATTATCAATCTCATATTCTAATGATATTTGCACTAGCATCAACCTATGATGTTATCAAAAGAAAGTATCATATCCTAGACGATATAAGTTATCTGATTTATGGCACATTCCGGGACAACAGCTGAATGTAGTCCTGTCAAATAACACTCACAATTTCAGAGCATCAACTTAATGTAGTCTCCATAATAACAAGTACCATGATCTTCGGTACACTTTGGGACATCAACTTAATGTAGTCTATCATGATATGTTTTTTATCATGATCTCTGGCACATTTTGGGACAACAATTTAATGCAGTCTATCATGATAATGAATCAAGACTCCATAAACAACAATTATAGTATCATGATCTCTGGCACATTCCAGGACAGCAACTTAATGTAGTATAATCTGATATGTTTGTTATCATGATCTCCGGCACATTCCAGGACAACAACATAGTCAAGCTATTGCTAAGATTGTCACCTTACAATAGTGACCTCATAAATACATCAAATGAATGGTCATCACCTTTCATGACTTAAACCACATATGTAACTCTTTTAACATTTAAAATATAAATGAATATATATTAAATTTAAACATGGCTAAGAATTAATTCTCAAGTTTTACAATTACATTTTAGTCATACCAAGTTTACCTCTAAACACTCCACTTTCAACTTTCTAGGAGGTTTGGTAAATATGTCAGCATTTTGCTTTTCAGTGCTGATAAATACCAACTTGATGACATTCTTGTCTACCATATCTCTAATGTAGTGGTAGGGAATCTATGTGCTTGGATCTTTTATGGAATATTGGATTTACTTACAATTTAATGCAGCTTTAATTATCACAATGTATAACTGTGGGATTCAAGGGCTTCCCAAATAGTCCAACCAATAACTTCCTTAACCACTACTTCTCGAGCTTCCATAGAGGCTTCTATGTTTTCCGCTTCAATGGAACTCTGAGCAATTGCTGACTGCTTTCTGCTAAACCAAGATATCATAGCAGATCCAAGGCTGAAACATCTTGTAGTACTTTTAGGGTCGGTGGAATTGTCGGCCCAGTCAAATTCTAGATGTCCTTGAAGTTGAATTTCAACATTGTAATATTTTAGACCAAGTCCAATGGTACCACACAAGTATCTCAAAATTTGCTTGGCTACCATGAGATGAATCTTCTAAGGTCCACACATGAATTGGCTTAGCGCATTTGTTGCATAGCAAATATCAGAGCGAGTATTCACCAAGTACATTAGAGATCCAATTATTTGTCTGTAGCATAGTTCCAAAAATCGCCATGAAATCGCCGAAATCGTGATAAGATTCATGGCTCCCGATTTTTTTGGAATCGGAAATCGCTGGTGGCGATTTTTTCGCGTGAATCGCCTGAATCGCCAAAATCGGCGATTCATGGCAAAAATCGCCAAAATCGCCATCGTGAATCTCCAGAAATCGGCCGCGGCAGCAAGGATAGAAAGTTCAATTTTTTTAAAAAAACACATGTTTTATTTGCTTTCTAAGTTGACTTTCCTCTTTGTTATAACCCTAAAGAGCCTTCTATTTGCTTAGTATGAGTAGAAGAGAGGAAGAGTGAGAGAGAAGAAGAGAAAAGAGAATCCATAGGTTTCCAACCGGCAAGAAGGAAGAGCACCAAAGAGATCAGAAGTCCATTTGGGGAGGCCATAAATTGCATTGGGAGCATTAAGGAGTCAATATCAACACTCCTCAACTCATTTGCAAGAGGTAAGTGTTGGTTTTTTTTTTGCATGTTAGTGTAGTATGCATTTTTTGTTAAATTTTTTTAGTGTTCATTTGCAAATCTTGAATGTTTTTTATTTTTAGTTTTACTAAATTGCAAACTAGGGTTTGTTGTTTTGTAGTTTTTGTTTATTAGTTGCAAACTTTGATTTTTTACATGAATTTTTTTATTGCAGCAGCCCTTTGCTTTCATTTTCCAATTTCCACAATGGGTAAAAAAGATGAATGCTGGAAATATAATGAAGAGTTTCCTGGGAGAACCAAATATCAAACAAAATGTATATTTTGCAAAGAAAAAATAAATTCGGGAGGTATCTATAGATTGAAATACCACATTGCTGGCATACCTGGCCATGATGTCACAGTTTGCACTCAACAAACCGCTGAGGCAAAACGCTCTTGTTTAGTGGCATTAGAAAAAATTGAACAAGACAAGTTGACTAAGAAAATGCAACTTGAAGGGTTAAGAGGTATTGGCTCCCGTGCTCCCACATCCGCAACCGCATCTACATCTGCAAGTGCATCTGCATCAGCTTCCGCATCCGTAGGTTGTGTTGGGGAGGGTTCTTCTAGGCCTCCTTTTCATCCTAGTGCTAGTGCTCATGTGAGTGTTAGTGGTAGTCGGTCTCATACTGAGACAGAGTCCAACACCAACCTATTGCGGCCTAGAGTGCGGAAAAGCAGAATGGATAGTTACTTTGTGCCCCGCACTACTCCTGGCTCCCAACCCACGCTTGAGGGCATGGGTTTGAACAAGGAGATTCATGATGCTGCCAGAAAAGAGATTTGCAAATTCTGGTACTTTTGCAACATTCCATTTATTGCAGCCAGGTAATTGATTCTTTTTTCTTTGTTATCTTCAAAGTTAAAGTTAAAAGTAAAAGTAAAACTTTAATTATATCTACTTGTTTTATGATTTTAGTTTTTGACATCTAAATTTCTAATCAATATCATTATCTATTTGTGACAGGACTCCTTATTGGCAGAACATGATAGATGCAGTTGCCATTTGTGGTCTGGGGTTTAAAGCCCCAACTGAGGCTGAGTTGAGTGGATACCTCCTGGAGGAAATGGTTGAGGATATGAGGCATGAGCTTGAGGACAACCGAAAGGAGTGGATCGAAAAGGGTTGCACCATCATGACTGATGGTTGGACAGATAGGAGGGGAAGAACACTTCTCAATTTTCTTGTATCCTGTGGAGGTGATTGATCATTCTACTTTCCTACATACATAATTTTGAATCGTGATTGACTATTTCAAATTTTGATTTGTTGATTGCTAATAGTAATTATAATTCGTTGTTTTGTTACTTGTAGGATATACCATGTTCCTCAAATCCATTGATGCTTCTGCTCATGTAAAAAATGCCACATACTTATGTGAGGTTATTGAGGAAGTTATAGCAGAGGTGGGGGAACAACATGTGGTGCAAGTGGTGACGGATAATGCAGCAAGTTATGTTGCTGTAGGTAAACTTTTAACTTTTTAAGTTTTGAAAATAAATTTATTTGAATTTTGAACTTTTTCTAATTCTAACTTAGAATTTCTAAGTTTCCTAAGTTCTAAGTTCTAACATGTTTGAAATTTGAATTTCTAATTATCTTAAAATTGTTGTAGGCAAACTTTTGATGGAGAGGCACCCCACCATATTTTGGTCCCCTTGTGCAGCACACTGCCTTGACCTCATGTTGGAGGAAATTGGCAAACTTGAGTGGGTCAAGTCATGTGTGGAAAGGGCAAAAAACATATGTAAGTTTATTTATAATCATTCATTTGTCCTTAGCACAATGAGGAAGTACACAGGAGACAAAGAGTTAGCTCGTCCAGGGATCACGAGGTTTGCCTCGAATTTCATCACCTTGCAGTCCTTGTTGACATCAAGGGATGATTTGAGGAGCATGTTTGTTGGGCGGGAGTGGATTTCATCTTCCTATGCTACGACCACTGCAGGGATAGATGTGGTGGATTGCATATTTGATGATGATGGTTTTTGGAAACCTACTAGAGAAATACTTAAGGTAATTTTATTGCAATTTAACATTTAATATTTTACAGTTTACTATGCTAATTTTTTAATGATTTAGTTTTACCTTATATTATTGAATTATTCTATGTTTAAGTTTTGACTCAAATTTTTGTTTTACTTTATATGTAGGCCATTGAGCCTCTTGTATCTCTCCTACGAACTGCTGATGGGGAGAAGCCCTCTATGGGCTACATATATGAGGGCATGGATAGGGCCAAGGAGGCCATTAGAGCTCGGCATTTCGTTTCCGTCCTGACTTCAAGGCGGATGAGGAGGTTCTCACCGGATTATATACAGTGATCCAGAGGTTGAGTACTGATGAGGATAACAGTGCTGCAATTATTGAGCTTGATAAGTTCAATAATAAAGAAGGGCCACTTTTCTCTAGCAGGGTAGCCATAGATGCTCGGGAAACAATACAGCCAAGTAAAAATTAAATAATATATTCAATGTTCATGAATCTAGATTCTAAACTTAAAGTTGATTATGTAATTTTAGAGTTAACTTGTAATTTGTAATTTGTAAATGAGACTAATTATTTTTATTTTCCCTTATTTCAAATAGATGGTGGCAAATGTTTGGGGCCACAACCCCAAAACTTTAAAAAATTGCCATTCGTATTCTGAGTCAGCCAAGCAGCGCTTCTGGATGTGAGCGCAGTTGGTCCATGTTCGAGCACATCCACTCGAAGAGGAGAAACAGGTTGACAGTGCAGAGGTTGAATGATCTTGTCTTCATTCATTACAACCTCCGTCTTAGGATCAGACAGATTTTGGGCACTGACTCCTCTCCGATCATTCTGGAGGAGATTGATCCAGAATCAGAGTGGCTCACAGAGGTTGTAGATCCAGTCTTCACTGAGGAAGACCGTGCGTGGATTGACCAGGTGGATATAGAGGCTGAGGCAGCTAGAGCACGTTCTTCAGGCATTGGTAGACGCACACGTGCACGCACAGACACAGGCCCTAGCGACATTCGTGAGCCCATCTTATATGCGGGAGATATGGCTCGACAGTCCTCTAGGACCTACATTAGACGCCTTGCTACTAGGCAGACTGGATACTCAGAGGCTGAGGCTGAGGCTGTAGCCGAGCTTGAGGATGATGTTGAGGATGATGATGACTATGAGCCTGAGGCTTGAGCTGGAGCCTTGTTTTTATATTTTGTTTACAGATATTGATACTGAATCATTGATAGACATATGTTTCAAAGTTTCAAACTTTCATGGATCTTCATCTTAGATTCTTACATAAATTTATGATTTGATGTCTTATGGATCATCTTACATACATTCTATGATTTAAATCATTATGATCATTTGATTTCTATTTACTTCAGCTAGCCTACAATTTACATTTTAGAATCTTAGATAACATAGTTACGTATGTGATGGATTTTATGTTTCATGTTTATGTATGTTAAGTTTTAACTTCTATTTGATGATGTTATAGTGTGCTTAAGTTATATTCAATAAAGGGTGCATGAAATAAGTTTTAAATTGTTAAAATCTTTAAATTTAAAGGGTTTTTTCAAATTTGCCGATTCATTGCCGATTCATTGCCGATTCACGATTCGATTCGGCCTTGCCGATTCCGATCCGATTCCGATTCATGTTTCTTTGGTCTGTAGTATGTAGGATATGTAGGTTCAGATTCAAATGCATCATTTTTAAGCTTATGTGGATTTGTTTCCATCGGTGTGGATAATTGTTTACAATCCATCATTCCAAATTTGGTCAATATGTCAATAGTGTACTTTCCTTGATTTAGGAAGATGTAGCTCTCCTTTTGCCTTACTTCTAGACCTAGAAAACAGTGCAAAAGACCCAAATCTTTCATTTCAAATTTAGATGCTAGATCTTGTTAACATTTTACAATAAGATGATCTTCCCTTGTTATTAGTAAGTCATCAACATATAGAACTAGAGTTAGCATGTCACTATATGATATTTTGAAGTATATATTAGGATCAACTTCATTTTTGGAGTATCCTGGTTTTCTAAGATAATTGTCTATCCTTTCGTACTATGCTTCGGGGGCTTGTTTAAGGCCGTAGAGATCCTTCTTTAATTTACACACATAGGAGTTTTTGTCATAAGTGACGAAGCCCTCTAGTTGTTCCAAATATACCACTTCATCAATAACACCATTCAGGAAAGTAGTTTTTACGTCCATTTGATGTATCATTCATCCTTTGGATATTGCAATAGCAATAATGGTTCTTATAGAGGTGTATTGGGCGATAGGAGAAAATGTCTTTTCATAGTCAATTCCAAGCTTTTGAGAAAATCCCTTGGCAACAAATCTTGCTTTGTGTTTTTTGATACTACCATCTAGTTCATGTTTGATTTTTGAATAATCATTTAGAGGAGACAACTGATATGTTCTTAGGTCTAGGTACAATTTCTCATACATCAATTTTTAATATAGATTGATATTCTTCAATCATTGTGTCTTTCCAAGTTGGACATGTTAGAGCCTCTTCAGCACTTGATGGTTCAGATTTGATGAGTTTAGATATAAGAGCAACATAACATGAATGGCTTCTAGTTTTCTTACTTTCTCTAAAGATTTCATCAAGTGTCACATTGTTTTCTTCAATCATCTTTCGTGCCCATAGTGGTCTTTTCTTGTTGTTAGGGATTTCAATATTTTTAGTATTAGATGAAAAGGGTTTTTGATCTTCTGAACAATTCTCCAACTAAATCTCAATTGTAGGGTATTCATCTAATTTTGTAGTTGGATCCTCATTTGATTCTTCAATGTTTTGAAAAAGGTTATGTACAGTATGTTCCTCAAATTTAACCTCTCTGCTGATTTCAATAGTTCATTGTCCTAGAATGTAAACTTTATAACCTTTAGAGGATTCGCTATACCCAACAAATATGTCTTCCTAGAGGGTTCTACTTTGGACCTCTTTTCTTTAGAGACATGTATATATATAGGACGACCAAAAAATCTCAAGTGACTTATGTTTGGTTTGATTCCCATGAAGGCTTCTTCTGGTCTAAGATTGAATTACATCTATTTTTGGTTGTATACTATTGTATTTGAACTTTCATCCCAGAATGAGATGTGAAGATTTTGATCATGCATCATGGCTTTAGCGGATTTAGTGATAGTTTTGTTTTTCCTTTCAACCACCTCATTCTGTTGTGGATTATAAGGTACTTGTATACTTCCTCTTAATCCCAACAGAAGTGCAGAATTCTTTAAAGTTTTCATAAATGTATTCACCCCCATTGTTAGATCTTAAGTTCTTGATTTTCTTCCTAAGGCCTTAAATTCTTTGAATTTCAGCAATACTTCATTTGATTCTTTGAGTTTTAGGAAGTAAATCCAAGATTTCCTATAGTAATCATCAACAAAAGTCACATAATACAAAAAGCCCCCTAAGGAGGATATTGACATTGGAGCACACAAATTAGTGTGGATAAGTTCTAATACAACTTTTGATTTATGTTCACTATGAGGAAAAGACCCTTTGGAAATCTTTCCTAAGGCACATCCTTTGCAAGTTCCAATATGTTCAGATTTAAGATGAGGTAATCATGTCACAATTTTTTCTATAGAGGGTAGTGTATGAAAATGGAGGTGCCCTCACCTTCTATTGCAAATTTTATTAATTTGTGAAACTTCATGATTTAGGGATTGATTTTGAACATTACAAAGTTTATATAAACTTTTATCGCTAAATCCTATAGAGATTGCATTTTTTATGTTGGAATTTTTAGGCTAGGATAGTGCTTTGTCTTCTTGAAAGGTGACTTGATATCCTTGATCTGCTAGACCAAAAATGGAGACCAGATTTCTTTAGATGTTAGGTACAACCATAACATCTTTTAATTTCAGGGTATCTCCAATTCTTAATTTAATTGACTAGGTTCCAATTCCTTTTACTGGATGGGTGGAATTATCACCTATAATGACCTCTTACGTCGAGTGTCCTTCAAAGGCTTCAAACTGATCTATGAATCCAGTCATGTGTCTAGATGCTTTGCTATCAATTATCCAGGTATTCTTGTTTGAGTTTAACTCACTTGACAAGGATAATAAGTATAGTGAGTTTTCTGCTTCTTTAACTTCAGCTATAGCGGCTTGAGCTTTCTTCCTCTCTAGGCAATACCTGTGAGGTGTGACCAAACTTGTCACACTTGAAGCATGAATTCTAGACAAATCTCTATTTTTGTAGTTTTGATTATTCTTCCCTCTTTTCTGCTTTAAGTTTTTTTTCCTTCCTTTATTGTTTGTATTTGCATTAAGGGCTTCAATCTCTCCCTCTTTATTTGATCTAACCCCTCTCGTAAATAGTCTAGATTCTTCTTGACTGCAATTGATTTTTAGTTGATCAAATTTTGGTAGAGTGGGTTGTACACTAATGCCTTGAATAAAACATTCCCAAGAAGTTGGTAATCCTTTAAGGGCCATTAATGCCAGTTCTAGATCATCTACCTTATTTCCAATTCTAGAGAGTTGGTCTTTCAATTCTGTAAAAAGTTAAAAACCCAATCTTGGCTATAACATGTACAATTTCAATTTCACTAATTTCTTATATCATTTGGATGGTTTGACATTTTATAAAGTCTTGGTGAGTATGCACCCAATTCTGAAGTAACTAACACAATTCAACTCTATACTAATTATAATGGTTTATAATTTCTAGCCAAACTTTTGTTTGTCATTCTTCACAACCCACAACTTGCAATACCGAAGATAGTAATACTGATATATATATTTCTGTATTGTATTCTTTCTTTCCTTGAATTTTGGATGCAAGAAATTGAATTACCACTTATTTAATTTATTTGCTTACATAATCAGAAGAGCAAATTAAGAACCTGATCATAATTCTCAGAATTGCACCTTGCTAAGATTATTAAATTCCAAATTCAAAACATATAACTCAGAACCTGGCTGCCATGGCATGGCACTTGCTTGCTTATTGAGATAACTGAAATGCAAGTACAATCACCAGTATGTTGGACCATGTACCAATGAATTCAAACTGCCAATGAAGCTCCTGCAATTGGTAATCAACTAGCTGTCATTGTATAGTGTTTGACGGCTCACTAGGAAGGCAACAACAGATCATATGTGGTTGATGCCTTCACTTAGGAAAACAACCGCAGGTCATATTCAATGATCGAATTCGTTGTTGGTAGTGTTTATTTACCTCAGCAGCACTTACACAATGATAGACTTCCCTCCAATCACATGTGGCCTCCAAATTGCAGGTCTGCATTCCAATTTGGGGAATATTTTGCCAATGAATTGGAGTCGGTAGCCAATCAGACCTCCATCAATGCCCTTTTGTAAAATGATAAGTCCAGTTGTGTAGATAATCAATTGGAAGAATCCTCTCCTTAGCCACATCAAACAACAATAGCAGAATTTGTCGAATTGCTATACAACAGCAGCAATTCACAGAACTAGCCTTCATAACAATTCTCAGAACTTCAAGAAAACCCTCACCAAATAATCAAGAAATAAAATATGTAATCAAGATTGTTCTCCTTAGCTACAGAATGATATAGTAGGAGAAAGTTGGCCAATTGTATACTTTAGCACAATTGCCAACATTTTCTCAGACGTACTTCAACAAGGGCTCATAGGTCAGAAAAATAGGAAAAAGCCACAAAGGCACAAAAACAAATATATAATCAAGTATGTTTTTCCCAATGAAATGAGCTCTCATTTATAATATTTCGTTGGCCAAAGTTTCCTAAAAAAATCCACTTCAAAAATTGAGGAAGTTTCCCAAAAGAACCCAACACTTGAAACTTTCCAACACACTTTTTAGAAATATCTCTTAAAGTCATTATTATAATAACATAAATATTATTATAATAACACAACTTAATAATTAATAATAAGAGCTCATTCAATTATTAAACTTATTTACTATAGGTGACGACCAACTGTTGAAGCCACTCATTGCACTGCCAAAAATAGACCTACTAAAAATAGTAAATCTACAACTGGGACCCCCAAAATACTCTGTCAACTCATGAGGTTCGCTATGATGAGCTGATTCCATCAACTGTGTAGACTTACAAAAAACAAGGACATTACAAATTCTGAAATTCTTATGAAATAGGATGTAATGGATTCTCCTTTATTCATTTTTATGCACAAGTTGTTTTGAGGTGGGCAATCTACTCGTATTGTTGATCTCATATGTATTTTGAATGGTCATGAACATATCATATGCAATTGTTAATTTTGATATTGTTGGAAGAATATGATCCTTAACAGCATAATAATTTTCATGGCCTTATTATTATGGCTTTTCCATATTGTTTTTATGTGGATCATTAGCAGGCATTATTTGTTTTCTTCTACATAAGACTCAAGTTCAAGTTCTCGAAGTATTATCATAATTCTAATTCTCCGTGAAACAAAATTTGATGCTCCTTCAAGTCTGTCCTCGAGTCTGACATGATTGACCATGATTTGCACTTTTCAAATGAATGTAAGACTGAAACAATTTTAATTTTAATTTTATTGCTTTTTATTTGGTCTCTATCAGTTAGGCTCTGATGTCGTGTTAAGGAATATTACACCAGAGACAGAGATATAGAGATTTCAACTGTTTTTCTTTTGTTTACGGTTCATGCAATTTTGCTCCTGTAGAAATTCTGCAGTGTATATATAAATAGTGAAACCTCCTTATTTGATATGTCAATGTTGAAGATGTATGTGAGAAACCGATCACTGCAGGTATGAGAATGTTTGTGTTGTGATTGTTTTCCAGCAGCAACAGGCAGTGAATATATATACAAGACTGAACAGTCACCTTCACGTACAGTCATGATTATGTGGCTTGGGCCACATAGGGTCATGATCCTACGTGGAGCATCGATGACCTTTCATCATATTCGGTTGCCTTAATAATCCCGATAACATATTTGGTGGCCTTAATAACAAATAAAACATAAGCATGTCTGTTACCGTTGACGTGAGTCAAGGTATTGGGTGCCAATAACATGCTGCTACAATTATGAGATTAACTTGATGCTTCCAAATGCATGAAATCGATTGCAAGATTAATTTGTGGCTATTATAAGTTAATAATACCAATATAACTGCAGGTTGAATTGACTCTGATTTGGTGTTAGCAATATGCAGTTTCATATGATCATATTTAAATAGTGTACACACACACATATATATATATATCAGAATTGCATCTGACTGATGCTACATTTTTAACGTTGCTTACTAACTAGCAAACTAATACTTCTCTAACTCATGCAATCTATACTGCTAGGAACATTGGAAAAAATATATATTTACTTTATCCACCAAATTTTGTGAAACCAAGTCAACTTGGGAACATGAATCAAACAAAGCACCAATGCTAATATTCATCTTAATGTTAAATAATTCTTCTTTCGCTACCATACCAACTTATTAAGTGCAAGAAAAATTAGAATCCTCCTCAAAACCACCAGCAGTAACTTTTCCCTTTTAAATGAGTACATTCATGGAACACAAAAATTTCTTACCCTGTGACTTTGCTTGTGGGGTTAACTTCAGCAGGAATCTTCAACATGAGAACTCTAGATGACCTTTCTTACCGCATGATCATAATGGTGTAGATTTTCTTGTTTCTTGTGGAATTTAACTTCTTGTCCTTTTAATTTTCCATAACTTCATTAGACTTGGAATAGGAAGAACAACCATTTGTCTCAAGATGGTGAACATGAGAGAATGTTAAATATTAAGGAAGCGATTCTGACCTACAAAAATTATTATAACCATATATTTCATTTGTATTCCTTCTTGTTTGTGTGTTTTAAGTTATTTTCTTAGGTCCTAGACACACATTTACTTAATTTTACTTATGGACCACATAGAATATTCCTGCTTTAGGTGGTGTTATCACATTATCACTTTCCACCTTAAGTTAGACTTCCACCTTTGGTGGACTTATCACTTTTTCAATTTTTGATCTTTGGAGGGTGATCCATCTTTTGTGGATGTGTTACACAATCACTTTTCGATCTTCGAGGCTGATCCACCTTTAGTGGACATGTCACACTTTCACCTTTCCACCTTTGGAGGTGATCCACCTTAGTGGATGTTACACTATCGCCTTTTTGAATTAGGTGGGGGATAAGTTATCAACTTATCACTCTATGTATCATGTCACTAGATTAAGACACTTTTCATAAGTTATGCCGTCCTAAGTGTCACCTTGGCCTTTTAACCAAGAAGTTTCCTTTGTAATATCAATTCACTTTATTCAGCTATTTTATTGCATTATTGGTGAGAATATAGTTTATTCTTGTCATATTAATTATCTTGTCATTGTGTTTTCCATTAGGCCTCTAGATCTTGGCTGGTTGTCTCCATGATCAAATCTTACACTTATTCCAACACATTTCTACCATTTGTGTAGATCTATGTAATTCAATAGTTTATGTTTGTATGTGATTGCCTTCCTTTGGAATTAGAATTTGTCATTCCACACTTTATTCTTCCTTCTAACATATTAGATATAATTGTTTCCTATTTACTTGTTTAAAATTCTTCCAAGAATTTATATAATTCTTTTTGATAGCCATATATACAATAAAATTTCAAGCCAAGACAAAAAAACTTCCAAAATTATTCGAACAAATGAGATATTTTAATCTGAAGTGAGAATATGCATATTAAATTATACATCAAATTTGTGTGATCCAATTGTCAAGCTTCTCTTCATTCACTTCACCTTAAAATGGTAGTATCTGAATCTTGGCCTCCAATTTGAATAGAGGGTTTCTTGGAAGACCTTTCTCGCCCTTTGAAGACTCTACTTCGCTGGAATTGGGTCTTTCACCATCCAGTTTATCCATGAGGATCTCCATTCATTGAGAAAGGTTTTCTATGACATTCTCTATCCTTTGGAATCTAGCTTTAGCATCTACATATCCTCCTTCACCTCCCATGTATCTCAAATCTCAATTCCACTTGTAAGATTTAGTTTCTCTTTGCAAAGGTTTAGATCTTATCTCCACTTGACCTAAAAACTGAATCAAGACACCCTCCAACACCAGGAGCAATTAAATATTAACCACCCTCCTTGGAATCATAGAATTGTAATTGTGTCCACAACCAGGTCAAGTGGAGATAAGATCTAAACCTTTGCAAAGAGAAATTAAATCTTACAAGTGGAAAAGAGATATGAGAAACATATGGGAGGTGAAGAAGGATATGTAGTTGCTAAAGTAAGATTCCAAAGGATAGAGAATGTCATAGAGAATTCTGAATCGAGACACCCTCTTTGGAAATCATCAAGAAATCCCTTCAAACTGCAAATAGGAATCTGCAATAGTCGGCATCCATTATTGAATGAGAATGGTGCACAAATTTTTTAATTGCTAAACCCTAGAAGCCAAACACCATAAAAAATGTCTCATGTGGCTTGATAAACTTGTACAACTGCCTTAGTTATTCACAAAATCAGTCAACAAATAGCTGCCTGAAGATGTATGCTTGAATTATATTCACCTCTCCAAAAACTTTAACCAACTTACACAATCTGAACCTTTGAATGAAGCCCCATGATAAGAAATAATTCAAATAGTCTTTCATAGTCCCAAAATTGCACATACATTGAAGAATTGGCGTTGACTAGTGCTGAATATAACAGAAACACTAGGTTTCTTGGCTCCATTTCCAAGAAATTCATCAACAAAAGCAAATAGATAGACAAAATGCATAATCTGATATTGATCCCTTCTCTTTGGCTTTTATAATATTCTCAATAATATTAAGTATCTTTTTGAATAAGTCTCTTTCAATGACTTTATACTTGCATTTGTGGTTGACTTCAGGTTATATCATTAACTAAACTTTACTTTTCCATTAAATATAATGACCCCTCACATAATAATATTTTATAAAGTTAAATTATAATTTTATAATATAACCATTATAAATAATATCATTAATGCCATCATAATTTTAATATCTCATTGGTTACTCATCAACTATCTATCTTGTCTGAACTTGTAAGTCAAGCACTGCTTCCATTGTACAGCTGTCTTACTAAAAATACTAAGAGCATTTCTATCAGCACTTGACGTACTAATTAGTAATGCCCTGAACACCTCATCAAACAATGGTGGCAAGGGTCATCACTACAATTGGGTCCATCAAGGTACCTTGCCAAAAACAGAAATGTCAAATAAATGACTTACTACAAATAGTAAGTGTACCAAACTGAAACCAAACAAAGAGCAATCCTGAATGCTTTTGTTACTCCAGAAAGGAAAAAGCCTCATGTCACAATCTGACTTAGCCTATGAAGTCCACTAATAGGCTAATCCAACCATAAACCATATCATCCCAAAAATGGTACATTACAGTCTACTTTCTCTAAAATTGCTTGTCCCCAAGCAATCTCATAAACAAAACAACACACTAGTCCACCAAGATCCTAAAGGTAGAACTGTGTATTGCCCCTTCTAATCTCAACTAGCTCCAACAACACCAACACAAAAATAATTGATAGCACCTACTGAACAAAATCAATACCAACTACTAGTCTCGTAGGCCACAACTTAAAGGGAAGTCAATCAGAAGGTTGACAAATTTTTCTTTCCAAAATCGCGTAAGGTGAACTGTCATTTAGACTAACACGTGTGCAACTGCTCTACGCATTTGAAAGAGGTCATGCACATGAGGGTCAAAAGTAAAACTATAGATACTCGACACCATGCCCACACACAAGAACTCCTCTACAAACCCTATCTGAAATGCTGATGCATTAGAAGGATCCCAAACTCTAATAGAAGCCTGTCAAGAAGAACATCCTCTGACTTCTGCTACTCAACTTTGATCTCAACTTCACCGTGCCAAAAGTGGTGAATCTAATCAATAAGACTTTCCCAAACTACTGTACTAACCCTTTCATTACTTAGGTTCCAAAAGAAAACTGAACTTAAATCCATCTGCCATGTGGAGATACAAATCACGGAAGGTATCTGCAAGACCCCAACTATCTTCCACCCCTGCTAGACTCCCGTAGTTGTGCTGGCTCTACAAGTATTTCCCCACCAAAGATAAAATTGAATACTTGTGACTACTACTTCCATCTAATGAAGATGGTGAGTACCCATCCCACAAAGGAAGCTGCAACCTCGAGCCAATTCACATCGATGCATCATCAAATCCTTCGTGTGTTGATCAGGAAAGAAATTAAGAGTACTCCCTATGAAGTCATGATAGAAAGCTCCCACCTAAGTCAATGGCTGACTATCATAGTTTTGAATATAATCCTCATCATCTGACTCATCACTGACACCTGTAGTGGATGTAACCACAGGGAAACTTGGTAAAACATTTGGTTATCTACTTCTCTCAACAGATGCACTCATTCCATCTGTATCAACTGCACATGTAATCTTGATATATTTCTCCACATCCTCAACCTGCTGACAACCATATCTCATGGAAATAAGATCATCATCAAACTCATTTTCTTTCATGAGCATGTCCTTTAGAACATATGAACTCATACCACATTATACTTGCATCTAACTCAACTGCTACTATAAAAGACTATATTGTATCTATAGTTGGTGAAGCCCATGCCAAATTCAAATCTAGAATAAGCTCCTCAGTCTATGAATAAGACTCATGAAGGGCCAGTTGCGCACTCTCCAAGGATTCCATAGTCATATCAAGCTCATGAGTGAACTTGTTGACTTCGTATTTCTTCCCCTTCAATGCATCATAGCAAATGCAATCCCACTCAAGAAGATAGTCTATATTAGCCAATAACTGTAAATAGTCATGTTTCATTATCCCAATGATTTCTCAAAGTACTTGGAACTCTTCCAAAAGGCCACTATCACTGTGGTCATTTGACATAGGTGTACTCCAACCAAAGGTAGCCAACATCAAGTTCTCTATGACTGTGACACTCATGTTGTCATTAACCTTAAGTTGCCTAACCAAATGGTGAGAGCTATAAATCCAACGACTCCCATGCAAATGTTTGGACCCAAAATATGTACTGTGATGTGAGGCTGTATTGACATCACTCACCTCATGATAAGCAACATCAAATGTGCTATCATCAGGGCACTCATCAATACTAAGGTACTGCTGCTATGTATCTCATCAGATGACTCAAAAGGCATTGCTCATTTGACATAGGTGTACTCCAACCAAAGGTAGCCAACATCAAGTTCTCTATGGCTGTGACACTCATGTTGTCATTAACCTTAAGTTGCCTAACCAAATGGTGGGAGCTATAAATCCAATGACTTCCATGCAAATGTTTGGACCCAAAATATGTACTGTGATGTGAGGCTGTATCGACATCACTCACCTCATGATAAGCTACATCAAATGTGCTATCATCAGGGCACTCATCAATACTAAGGTACTGCTGCTATGTACCTCATCAGATGACTCAAAAGACATTGTAGAAATCGCTGATTTGACAATGTCTATGCACATTTCTTCCCAAGGTAGCTGCATGTCCATCTGAAACTCGATCTTGGGACTCATTGCCAACCAACAAATTTTAGATTTATTTTCCACGGTCTTATTTGCAAGGTCAGGGTTGTTGTGGTCTGAAACTGCATCCTGTAATTCATTTCTAACACCCAAATCTTGAGTGTCAACACTAGGGAACTCCATACATTTGTATTTTGCACATGGAATGGCTTCTATCTTTTGAGTAGGCTCAACATCATGACTATTGTCATAAAAATCAGAACTGTTATCAGTGTTGATAATGACTTCTTGGGCTCTATTAATGTCCACTTCCCCCTCAACCTTCCTATCACCTATCACCATTACTTGTCATTATGTGAACCAACTCTTCTAGCAAAAAGATCACAAGCTATTTTATGATATATTCTCTTTACCAAACCAATCTTAGGACATAGCCTTGATTGAAAAGTCCATAAAATGATAGAAAGATAAATCTTTCTTAACATATTGAGGGAGAGTTTATATTCCTCAAACATGCTAAGTATTTCTTCTCTTCTATCACCCATTGTATCTTGTGGTGACTAATTGTTGTGGTTGAGTATAAAACCCCAACCCTGCAGGATGGCAGGAAACTTCTCTCATACCACTGTGGTGAGCAAGTAAAATTTTGCAGCTAATCATGCAAAATGAAGTACAGATCTAGTAAGGAAATAAAAAAATGACAAATATGCTGGTATGAAACAGAGAACAAAGGAAAGCAGCTAAAGAATGAAATTTGACTAATCATTGTTATTTACAATATGCATAACATACGTGATTTATACAACAGAAGAACTCCCGTAGAGCTGAAATCATGATGGGAACAGTAAAATATAGTTTTAGATCAAGGCATAACAACCTCAGTTATCTCTAATGCAGATAATAAACTGGAATTAGACTCAAGTTCACCAAACAAAGAAATGGTGACTCATAAATTACAGAATAGAAAGAAGGCATAACATGCAGTTGAAATTACTGTACATCCAATTAGAATTGACTACACTAACACCCCCCCATTTCTAACTAATAAATAAATAAAGAGGCACAACTCAGTGGGAACAAAACTCCCCCTCAAAATCAACACTAAGTTTGCATGTCTACTACTATGATGCGGCACCCTTAACCCCAAGAAGGATGTCTAGAAAGTGAAATGCAAGAGGTGATATACCAACTAACTAGTTTTTGGTGTTTCTGCAATGATTCCAAATTACTTGTGATTCACCAACAGAGATTTCCTTATTTTATTGATTGATAATTTTGATGCATATCAATGGAAAATACAAATATTTAAATCAGCTTGCAGCTAGAATGGAGAACATCAAGTGTGCTGTCCTCTTTGTAAATCATCACGAAATCCCTTTAAACTTGAAAAGAATCTGCAATAGCTGGTGTCCAATACTGGATGAGAATGGTGCATAAATTTCTAGGTTCTAAAGCTAGAAGCTAAACACCAAAGCCAAGAGTCTCATGCGGCCTGATAAACTTGTACGGTCGCTTTAGTTATTGACAAAATGAATCAACAAATCGCTTCTAAGCATGAAGATGTATCCTTGAATTCTTATTCAGTTCTCAAAAACTATAATCAACTTGCACAATCTGGACCTCTGGATGAGGCCCATTGGTAAGCAATAATTCAACTGGTCTTTCAGAGTCTCAGAATTGCACATACACTGAAGAATCAATGTCCGCCAATGTTGAATATAATAGAAACTCTAAGTCTTTTGACTCAATTCCCAAGAACTTCATCAACAAAAGAAAATAGACAAAATGAATAATCCCAAATCAGCCCCATCTCTTTGACTATTTTAATATCCTCAATAGGTTTGATCCAAGTAGTTTTTTAATAAGTCTCTTTTAATGACTTCATATTTGCATTGGTAAGCAATAATTCAACTGGTCTTTCACAGTCTCAGAATTGCGCACACACTGGAGAATCAATGTCCACCAATGTTGAATATAACAGAAACCCTAGGTCTTTTGGCTCAATTCCCAAGAACTTCATCAACAAAAGAAAATAGACAAAATGAATAATCCCGAATTAGCCCCATCTCTTTGACTATTATAATATCCTCAATAGGGTTGATCCAAGTAGTTTTTTAATAAGTCTCTTTTAATGACTTCATTTTTGGATTTGTGGCCAACTTTAGGTTATATCATTGATTATAGTGTACATTTCCATTGAAATATAATGTCCCCTTACATAATAATATTTTATAGAGTTAAATAATAACTTTATATTGTAATTATTATAAATAATTTTGTTAATGCCATTATAGTTTTAATATCTCATTGATTACTCATCATCTATTTGTCATGTCTAAACGTGTAAGTCAACCACTACTTCCATTGCACAACCAACTGCCTTACTAAAAATAGTAAAGGTCCATCTCTATTAACCCCTAGCTTACTACCTAAGTCACAAGGTTCGAGTTTGAGTTCGAGTTCGATGACAATGAAATTCGGATAAAGTTTGTCAAGGGAAAAAAAATGAAAATAAATTCGACATTAAATTCTCTCTCTATATACATATAATTTTTTTTAACAATATATAAATTTAAATCAATTGAGTTGTCAAAATAATTTTAAAATGCTAATATTAAATTATTAAATTAAATTGTCAAATGTTTTATTTTATTATTAAAACAAAATAAAAGTAATTAATTGTAAATGACTATAAATAGAAGTCACTTATTTAATTATTTAAAAATAAATCAACATAATAATAATAAATTTAAAAATATTGTTATATAAATGTAGTCAAAGTTAATCTATCAATTGTGTTAAAGTTTATATTGGTCGGTAGGTTTTGACGGATTTGCGACGGAGTTTTCCTTCTAGGCTCACAGCACAACAAATTTTTTTTGTACAAGGTGTGACAATTTGTTTTGTTGAATACTTCATTTTCACCCTCATTATTTTCCGGCTGCCCGAAAATTGGCTTTCGTAGAACCTATTTAGAAGTGTTATGGTTAAAACTAAATCATATATTGCTTGTTTTTGTCACAATTTTTGCTCAAATGGGCTCATACACTTATCGATGCAACTAGTAATGGATTTTTTGTGAATCCTAAACGCAAAAGCATACAAACTTTGTGCCATACAAATTTATAGATGAACTTGAACGAACTTTTTTAAGTTTATATAAGTTCGGCAATTTTTAAACTTCATACACAAAGCTTGACAAACCTTGTGACACAGCTTACTACAATTAATAAGTCCTTGACTATCTGATCAAATCAATGGTGGCATGAGTCATCATTGCAACTGAACCCAATCTTGGTGCCTTCTCAAAAATATAAATGTTGGATAAATGAATTACTATAAATAGTAAGTGTACCAAACTAAAAAAATTGGAGAATAATCCTAAATGCTTTTGTACTCCCAAAGGGAAAAAATATGTGTGCTCTACCAACTGGGAACCCTCTAACCATCTGAATTAGCCTATGAGGGACAATAATATGATAATCCAACCATAAATCATATAATCCCAAAAAGGGGAAATTATAATTGAGGAACAAAAGGAGCCAATGAAAATCAAAGACAATGACACCCCAAATATCAATGCCCTCATCAACAATGAGAGAGGATTGAAAAATGTGACATTATATCCCTAAGCAACGACGATCACTTGCTTGGGAGTCAAGGTACTATCATTTATAGAATCCCAAAGAGAATTGAAAAAAGCCAATGAATCATTTCCTACCAATTCCTACTATTAGTAAGACCATTTTTGACTAATGTGGGAGAGTGAATGTAGTTATCCCACCATAATGAGATGAGATCAATTTATTAATGTCCTATAGAAGACCAACAAGTGTGTCTAAGGGACTACAAAATCCTGGCCTAAGGAAAGCCAATAGCAGGAGCACCAAATAGTGTCCAAGGAAAGAAAATAGACCAACAAAAACAAGAGACCATAAAGAAACCGAAGCACCCCACTAGCTGCCCCAAGCAAGAAAGAAGAAATCTAGAATAAAAGGAGAGGCCTTAGGGCAGGAAGAGACCCCAAGTCACTGCTGAAAACCTTTGGATGAGAAGGGGAGGAGGAAGGCTGCAACTGTGCAAAGGATTTGTGAGGATGAACAACCCAGAGGGACCTTGAAGGGGGATCCTGAGGCTACTTGGAAGCTTGTGCTGAAGAAATTGCCATGAAGAATGAGGTGATGAGCTAATTTGCATGCAATCTCATGTGGAAGCGATACTGTAAGAAGTGGTTCTAGATCCTCAAGGCTTTTTGAAGATAGAGAGCAAGGCATCTTTTCTCTGTGTATCCAGAAAATGAGGGGAGAGGATTGAGTCACCCTGAACAAATAGTAGATGGGGAAGTAGAAAATGAAGTGAGTCTCCATCTCTGCAACCCCCATGTCACAAAGTTGGTAGATCCATTCTTCCTTGATAAATGATGGTCAAACTAAATGCGGAATCTATGCAAGCCCACTCTAAATGAGCCAAGAGAGATATAGAGCACATGTGACCAACTATGGGATAAATAGGAGGGCCAACTAATAATCTTGTCTTGAATATCTAAATAGTGCTTGGTATAGAAATCCATTCGTGGGCTCAACCCCTCAGGTGGTTAACCCAAGTAGTGAGGATGTAATGTTTATAAATATTCATCCTAATGTGCCTACTCAACTCCTGCTGATGCGACAATAGATGAGCGAGGGCATCCAAAGAGTACACGAAAGGAGGAAGATGATTGATGTCAAGCTCGATAGATCCCAAAAGAGTTGAAGCCTAAGAAAACCAACAAGACCTCCCGGTAGGGTTTAGGTGTGCAATACCATCTGAGTAGTATTCAAGTAGGAGTATTTTTTATGTCCCTCCAAGAAGTCTGTGAAGTACTATAGGCAATGAAGAAGACTAAGTCAAAGATGGTGCCAAGCCTAAAAGGACGTGTCCCAAACTTGGCCTATACAATACTATGTGGAGTAGTCTGCAAACAACATATAAAGTGTCGAAGAAAAAGGGTCTGAACTGGCTGAAGTGACGCGACAATAGATGAGCGAGGGCATCCAAAGAGTACTCGAAACGAGGAAGATGATTGATGTTAAGCTCGATAGACCCCAAAAGAGTTGAAGCCTAAGAAAACCAATGAGACCTCCCGATAGGGTTTAGGCATGCAATACCATCTGAATAGTATGCAAGTAGGAGTGTTTTTTATGTCCCTCTGAGAAGTTTGTGAAGCACTATAGGCAATGAAGAAGACTAAGTCAAAGATGGTGCCAAGCCTGAAAGGATGTGTCCCAAACTTGGCCTATACAATACTATGTGGAGTAGTCTGCAAACAATTTATAAAGCGTCGAAGAAAAAGGGTCTGAACCCGCTGAAGTGAAGCCTACTTTGACTCTAACAATGATGGTCCCCAAACCACGAAACCATAGAGCACAGTCATTCTAGTCAAAGTGTCCATAAAAGTCAACTTGGATGTTGTCTCCTAAAAGTGATGCTTGAAACACTTTCTATCAACAAGGACCAAGGAACTATACCCTTTGTTGATATGAGGCTGAAGTGTCAGTTTGATGAGGGCCAGAGAACTTGACCCCTAGATACATGTAGGAAGACGAGAGCTCAATCTCTGCACCTTGGAAGAATATGTGTTGATAAGAGGTCTTGAGACAGTTGAAGACCATCACCTTGGTCTTACCTAGGTTAACCATTATCTGGCGTAAGTGCCAAAAGGATGCAAGCCCAGTAAGAAGTCTTTGGAGTCAAGGGACGAGGCTAGGATGACCACATCATCTGCAAAAAATGAAATATAAATTAAAACTTGATGTAAGGAGCAACCATCTACTTGAAGCAAGTGGCCTTGAAGATAACCTTCCAACTCATCAATGTATAGTACAAACAATGTGGGAGGTAGAGGGCACCCTTGCTTCAACCCAATGGTTCTTCCAATCAACTTGGACAACCCTTGGGGGATCCTAATCCACCCAACCATCAACTCGTAAAGTCACACGACGGTTGTCAAAAGATTATGAAAAATTTCAATGTCCCAAAGCCTCTGAAAAAGTGTTGTCTTGCAGACCTAATCAAACAACACCAACTCATAAAGTCACATGATGGTTATCAAATGAGTGCGAGAAATCCCAATGTCCCAAAGCCTCTGAAAAAGCATCATCTTGTGGACCAAATTAAACACCTTGTGGAAATCCAAAAAGTAGCAATAAAGCTTCGAGGAGCAATGTTGCGCTTCCTTGATAATCACCCTAAGGGTCGTGATGTGGTCCGTGGTCTGGAAGTCTGAATGGTAACCAACCTGCCCCCCATCTTGAATATGCCTTTGATCCAACTCCTAAGAAATAATAACATATAGAGAAGTAGCATAAAGTTTGGAGAAAGTGTGCCCAATCATGGTGGTCCTATAATTGTTCGGATTAGAGTAGGCCTAGCCTTATGAGTTGGATGGACGATTTGTCATGACCAAGAGGAGGAAAACCTTGTGCAAACCACTCTTTTAAACAACACTGTGTGGAAGGAACCCAGTGCCCTGATGTCATACTTAAAAAGTTTTGCCTAGAACCCTTTTTCATCTACAACCCTACTGTTGTTCAAACACAAAACTCCTTCGCTCCTATTTCTAATGGTGAAAATGTGGCACTGAGAGGGAGGAGTAACAATAATGGAAGACTAGCTCAAAATGTCGTAAAGGGTGGAGGTGTGGGAAACCAATGAATTCAGTTATACTATGATGGTGGAGGGGATTTGTAAGGGTAAAGGGTGTGCTAAAAGGCCTTGAGGGACTAAAGTAGCTAGTTTCAAAGGGACTGGCTACAAAGATATATGAACATGCACTTTTCAGGTAGAGGAAGAGGTGGTAGGCGTGTCTTTGTTGTATGTAGGAAGCAGGATTAAGGGTGGAGGCAACACACATGGTGCAATGAAAGAATTTGTAGTCATCATCAAACCACTGGTTATGGGGGAAAATGTTCTTACAAATAGGTGAGTAGGTGGAGGAGGTGCGGTAGGGAATAGAGAGATGGTCCACCTTTAAAATGGACATGGAAAAGTTCTAAAACAAAATGGAGGCACTTTCCTGAGGGGGGTTGGATAAATGGGGAGGAGCTGCCTGAGGCACAAGGTGAAGAGGTCATGGTTTCCATTGTCAAAACAAAAGGAGATATGGGTGGGGGAGTGGAGAAGGGGAGGAGGGAGGTGGAAGAGCTTGAGGGAAAGCGTTGAGTGGGAAGCAATGGAGAAAAAAAAAGGTGAGGCTGAGGGAATGGTCCTCCAAAGGAAGGTAGGTGATGGAAAAGAAGCTAATGGAGGGAATTAGAGAGGAACAAGAGAGAGCATAATCAACCATGTTTGCACCCCATAATGAGGAAAACAAGTGAACAAAATAGAACTAGGAAGGAAAGGGAGGCCATACAAAATCACCAAGTTAGAGGACTCACAAAGTTGGGGCAAATAATGGTCATACCTCATAAGAGGGACCATCAAATCATTAGAGGATCTTTGGAGATCAAGTGGGACTGGGTTTGACTTAGTACACATTGATTCCAAATATCGGTTGTGGAGGGGGGTCTTCTTGTGCCTGGTCTATCGTTGAAGTCACCCATGATAATGATTACCCCTACCACAGAGAACCTTTTGATATTGTAATGCAAGTCAATAAAGGGATCCCTCAATCCCACTATGAATACATAGGGAGATGACATTGGTGGGAAGTAGACAATGACAGTGAAGATATCCTTGAGATGTATAGCCACCTGGCTCACCTAGACCCACATAAATGTAGCATAACTGTCAGAGTGAACTACAAAGGTCATGCAACGAAGTCAACTAATGCCCAAACAAGCCACACCTCTAGACCCCCTAACTCCACCCAAACTTTGAACCTCATCTTTATAAGCTTAGAGCCAATGGAAACTCGTAACCCCAAGGAGTGGCCTCAAGGAGCCCTCATATGTCTCTGTGACAAGGAGAATGTCATTCAAACTAATTGAATCAAGGAGAAAACCTAACTTGGACCAAAAGGAGCCATTGTTGTTCCAGCAGTTGACACACAAGGAACGAACTCTATGTTTCTTCATGCGCAATTGGGCTTGTGACTGCTATTTGGAAGCATGTCTGCCCATGTATCCCAACCTATAGGGAAAGAATCTCTAGTCATTGCCTTCAGGTTCCTAATGAAAGCTCACTTTCCCTTACGTCTTGCTACTGCAACAAGTTCTCAAGAATGTTTTTGTTCATCCACCTGAGGTCTAGTTAGGTCCTCATCCAGATATATCTTCATGGGGAGAGGAAATGATTTCATCCTATCTTTGAGGGCCCAAAGGTGATTTTCTGAAGACAAGAAGCGAAGAAAAGGGTTGTTGTCAAAGCCAAGCCACGCTTTATCCAAAGTGATATCCGAGATATCTAGTTGATCACTAAGGAAGGAATACCTTGCTGTAAGTGGATCCAACAAGGGAGAAGGCAGGCCCAAACCTTCAAATTCATCTCGTGAGCCCTTCGAGTATGCTTCTTGGAAATTTTAGCGTGAACCAATTCCTCACGCCCGACAAGAGGGCCAACAATGTTACTGTTGTTGCAAACGGAGGTGTATGACTGTAAAAAAATTTTAGTTCCACATTTAAGAGACTATTGAAGAAACACTAATTCTGGTTGCTTATTTTTGTGCTCCAGGATGTTAGAGTTAAAAACAAAGACTTGCTCGAATAAGGAAAGTCGTATTTTCATCTCAATATTCTCAGTATAGATGAGATTGAGGTTGTTGGACATTAGTTGCAGAGAATTTTAAGTGTTATGTTGTCAACCTCCAGTTGCTCCACCCTATCCAAAATTTCTTGCAAAGCTACAACATCAAAATTTGACTTATGGTGGTATGTAAGTTGCAAGAAAGGAGGAGGTTCCAAACAATCTTTGTTGGTATTAGATGAACTCTGTGACCATCACCCAAGTCGTTCATAGCCATGAACCAAGCCAAAGTCCCAAATCGGACAAAATAGCAGAAAGAGTTATGCCAAAACTGTAGAGGTCCAATAAGAGTGACATAAAAGGAATGCCCCAAGCCCTACATCAAAAGTTGTAGCAGGAAGAACACGTGAAAGGGGAGAGAGACTACTGGGAGCAAGCAAGAAATGAACTCACAAAGGTGATGCAAAGAAAACATGGAACAATGCAACCAAAAAAAGTGAGTAGGAGGGCGGAAGCAAAAGACTGCAGCCGGAATACAACCTGAAGAACATATAAGCCTCCATAGACAAAAGAATGCCAACAAGGAGTGACGCGACGTAAACCATTGCAAGTGACAATGGTTATGAAAATCCAAACTTCAACAGTCGTGAACAAGGGTATGAAAGTAGGTTAAAGATGTACGCACGATACAAAAGAAAATGCGGAGGTCTAGGAAAAGGAAGTTGATGCATGAGAAACCACTTGGATGAGGGGTGCCATGGCTACATAGGCAGGAGATTGAATGTATCAGGTGAGTCATTGTAAGATAATGTTTCTCTAATGAGACCCTAGAAGAATCTTAATCACCATTTTAAGATTAATATAGAATGAGACTAAACTTTAAAAATCTTTTTTTAGTGTTCGTACATCATTTTAAAAAACCTTGAAATCCAAATCTTGCAAGGAGGTAGATGTTCTTCAAATGTATATACACCAATTGAAGCCCCTAACTATTCTTACACATTATTGTGACCAAGAATGTGTTTGGCCTCAAGAAAACCAAAACTAGGTGCCATTTGAAAATATATATCACTGGGGAAAAGAACCAAATTTTAAACCATAGAAAAATGGAAGCTTTTCCTTGAAGTCATCTAGGATAGAAGCCCTAAAGTTGAGCCTTCCATTATCTTCAATGTTCTTTTTAACTCAAGATAACTTTCATCATAATGTGAAGAGGGTCAAACAATAGGGCAAAGCCTATGATGTGAAGTTTTTCTTAAATACATGAACAAGTCTCTTGTTACCAAAGAGAAGCACTTAGGAGCCATAAACATAGTAGTGGGGAATAACTAAATGTCCTTAAACATAACCAAATTGTAGACGCTAGGAAGCATACTAAAGCATCAACCAAGCAAAATAACTCAAAACGTAGCATGCCATTAGAAATAGTGGAATGAAATGTGTGAGAACATAGTAGGGACTGAAACAAATAAATCTCATCAATACAAATTCCATAGTACCAACATACACCAAGGAGAGAACAAAGGGTCACATCAAAATCTAACAAACCAATGATTAAGAGGCCAATGCCACTTATCATCCAGTAGAATGCTTCCTAACAAAGGCCATGACTCAACATCATCATTGAAGAGAGAACTCACATTAGCTAGGGCCTTCATGATGAAAATGCACTAAAGAGATGCTGGAAAAATGCTTGCTAAATTCTGAATCTTCTTAAAGAAATATTCAGAGCTTCCAATTTGACAATTAGCCTTTCCAATGTAGCTTGCTTGGAATTTGTTTTACTCAAAGAACCAAAACTTGAAATTGGATTGGAATCAGCAAGGCTGACTCGACTCCTAAATTGGCCATGAATCACCTACGAATCGGCAAAGTGAAAAAAACCTTGAAATTGAGAGATTTTAATAAGATAAAATTAATTTCATGCACCCTTTTATTGAATATAACTTTATCACACTATAACATCATCAAATAGAAGCTAAAGCCTAACATACATAAACAATAAATCCATCACATGCATTAAAAAAATGGTGATTTTTTACCAAATTGCTGATTTTCGAGGCCGATTTTTCTAATGATTTCAGGCAATTTTTGGCGGTTTTTGGAGAAATTGCCCAAATTGGCGATTCAAGACCAAAAATCGCCTATCCAATTCAATGGGTCAGCAAAAATCGGCTAGGCCAAGCAGAATTGCCTAAACCGGATGAATTGCAGCGTTTTTGATACCATGGTTTTACTCCCCCAATGTCTCTTGGCCTCAATTTTTAAACACAAATTCAGATTTTGGAAACATTTCCCAGTAAACATTAAACAGATTACCCCTTTATAATGGTAAACACATTAAGTGAGAAGTTATTCATTTGCAACTAAGGTTCACTTCGCAAATAGGGAATGGCCAAAGTTCCAAACAATAAGATTCTGGCCAGACAATTACAATGAGCGTGCCTAGCTCTATGGGCATTGGAAGAATTCAACTTAGCCTTTCCAATGCAGCTTGCTTGGAGTTTTGTTTTACTCCCCCAATGTCTCTTGGCCTAAATTATTAAACACAAATTCAGATTTCTGAAATGTTTTCCAATGAACATTAAACAGAATTCCCCTTTAAGAATGGTAAACACATTAAGTGAGAAGTTGTTAATTTGCAACTAGGGCTCACTTTGCAAATAGCTAATAGCCAAAGTCCCAAACAATAAGATTCTTCCTGGACAATTACAATGGGCATGCCTAGCTCTATGGACATTGGAAACTAACTTTAACTACTCAAAGATATTGCCAATTGTATGTTACTGTGCAATATTTAAATATGGAACGCGACCACTAGAAGACCCACATGTTTGATTTCATTGATAGAGATTGCCAATGGACATAGTTTCCAATAAAAAATGAAGCTTTTTTATGGTCCATCTTACCAATGCTTAAATATCTAACCAGATGGAACTTCACTTAAGATATTGTAGGCTTTGAACATTTACTTTTTAACTAGAGAAGCGATGCTGTAATGATCAGTGGAATTTGATATGCAATTGCCCAAGATGGACCAAAGTCAAGCATTTATTTGGCTTGTTTGACATGGAGAAATACTTACCATGGAATAGTTGTGTAAAAAGGGTCATCAGCCCTAATTATTTTTAAAGTGATTAAAAAATCCATATCTTGACTATCTTTTCCATTGCTACTCATATTTTCATAGCTTTGGCTGGGAAATTTCACACTAGACTTGTGGCAATCTCATAGAAAACAAATCAAGAGGTGGTCATCGAAGAGTATGCAAATGCCAATATCATAACTCTGCCATCAATAATCACATGGTTAAAGCTTCTAGGTCCTATGGAAGGAAAACAATGGAATAAGCATTGGAAACATCTTCACCACTTCTAAAGACTTGATCTGTGTGGTCCATGCTCATATTTAAAGCATTGGCTATATCCTCTCTTATTGTTGTGAATATATATTTTTCTCTCCTAATATCCAAGATAATTGGCTGGCTAAAAAAGAGTAAAGTTCTATTTTGTTCCAAATTCCAGCATTTCAATATCTTAATAGAACAATATGGATCCCTCCATTTGGATGGATTAAAATCAATTTTGATGGGAGTTTGAAGAAAAAACATGGGCAGAAAGGATTGAATGAGTGATGAGGGGCTTAGAAGGTCCCTTTATACTTTTACTCAGAGAGCAAAACCAATTGATCAATGTCACACAAAAAAATTAGTTGACAAGGTGTATATTGATGAAATTAGAAACACCCATGTCTAGCATTGACAGCATCCTTTCTTATAATCTTATGTATCATGCTGAAAAGTGTGGCTTCAAGAAAAATTGCATTCACATTATTTCACCCCCACACTTAAATCTATGGAAAGAAAAAATGTAAGAAAGCAGATCAATAGAAGCACCAATTTTCTTATCCAAATTGCAAGATTTAAAGATTTTTCCAGAGCCACACCTTGAAAATGTAACAGATTTGCTATTTCAAAGGTCAACTTTGATGGCTACCACTTCCTCAAAACAAAGAACTGTTCTTGTGGTCACCTTTTGGAAAACCTTTAGAAAGCTCTTTCGAATAATTCATGAATTTTATGAATCAAATAATCTGACAGGAAAATAAGTCACCGACCTTTAAAGTCATGGGAAGATTCTTTTCTCAAAGATTTTAATGTAGTTCATGAGGTAAGCACCAACTTTTATAAGGTTACTCGTTGATTATATTAGCTTATATTTCTTATCAAGGATTGGGATTTTACATATATAAACTTAAGAATTGAAATTCCACAACAGGTGGAAAACAAACTTTAAATTATTATGCATTTGATGATGGGAACAGTTAGTTTTTGAATTTTTGACTGCATATTGTGCATTACTAATATCAGCCATTTTCATCATGCTTATATATATTTCATCATGCTTATATATATATCGTTTCAACCTGTTTTACATTTTAAGCCTAAATTAAGAAACATGCCAAGATAAAGTTCATAATTTTAATCCCAAATTTTATGGCCCTGTCTAATGATCTAAATTATTGGCATGGGTGCTAATGGAAATTAGTTCACAAAAGTGTAAGTACTGTAGTGCTATCATGTTCGCTTTACAATTGTTTTCTTTTTGTCTAATCTATTTTGGGGACTTGTATATCAGGGAGAATTACATCCTTTCCAACCATTCAGGCATAGATACCACGTCCCATATCGCTATTCAGAAAGTGCCGCTCCATTTTGGTACTCAATTAAGCGTGCATCAACTTACATCATCATCCTCTCCTCATACTCAGCATATGGTGGGTCTTCTTCAATTCTTTTGAGATAGTTTCAATTTTGTTTCCTTTTATTTCTGACTTATGATTTGTAGATTCAAAGCTGTGTACTTTGCTAACAAACAGTAGACATCTACACAAATTTCTTTTTCGCAACCCACTTCCTTTACATAAAATGTATGGACATGCATTATTGTATAAGATAAATATTGAACATTAACGGCACTTCCAATATATTGGATTCTTGAAAGGATAGTATATGAATGGTGCCAGATATTGATTTGCTTGTTCTATTCAAAAGTAACCTACTGAATAATTTGTCAAATGTATCATTATATGTATAATACATAAAATAAAGTAACTCGTGCAAATTTGGGATCTTTTAAAAAATGGAAACTGCAGAGAATGTTCTTGTATAAGTGGTGTATGTTGACTATAATTTATTCCTAACAGCAGTCAAAATGTTCCAAAGGCAACAAGATATTTTTACATGTTGCTGCCAGATATCATATTGACTTTTTGTTTTGTTTTGGGTGGTTTGTAATTTGAACTAATTCAAATTAATTCACAGATACGGAAGTCTTTTAAAATTAGAATCACTTCAAGAAAATACTGAAGTAGAGGTGTGGAATACATTTTTTATATTAATCTATTATAGCACGTATGTACAAAAACAATTAAATATTTGTAGCTATAATGAAAAATAACATATAGACAATATCCTATAATGCAATGATTTATGTGGAGTAAACCCTTTGGGAGAAAACTTTTGCGTCGAAAGCACAAATCAATTGCATTATCAGCAACAAAAGTTAACAATTCAATATCTCAAAACATGCCCTTATAGGAGTATAACCAAGAAGTAGACCTAGAGTAATTTTGGCAACATAATGGTATTTGCAAAACTCACTATGCATACTTTAATCCAAGCATCTGATAAATAGATAAAACACAAATATAAAACCACCAAATGTTTCAGAAAACATGACAAAACCTACAAAAAGCAGGGCAGCCAAATCCTTGGCACATATTCCCTCTGGTCTTGGTTTTTTAGGCTTTTTAAAGATTATTCTCTTACAATATCGTATTTTATAACGTCTTTATTTGACCAGCCAACTAAGATGCCCCAATTCGGATCCATCATCCAGTCAAATATGCTCTATGACATTTGTCATAAATTTGACCTTTATAATTATGTCCATATACATCATAGGATCTATCATAAGTATTGCCCAGCTCACAATGTTAAAAGATATATGTCACAATGATATTAGATGATCTTGCAACTTCTTGACCATTTAAAATAATAATTTGACTCGTGGCAAAGAGAACCAACTCAAAGTAGGATGCCTTCTTCTCATTAGAGGATAAAATAATAATTAAATATGAACATTCAGTTGAAAGGTTGAGACACCCTTCCCAACAAAGGTATAACCTTATGTGATGTTAATATACTTTTCTATGCCAATTTGTTGAATGCAAAATTGTGATAATAGAATACTAGGCTCTTGGATATTGAAAAGTTCAAATACCTCAATTCTTCTTTGTCATAAGCAAATGGTTGGAATTCATGCTACTATAAATCCATTATAGTGTCAAGGTAATTGTTTTTCTCTCATAGACTCTTTGTTATATAATAACTTATTTAGATGCTTCCACAAAAGAATTGTTACAACTTAGAACTTACAAGTTTTCCCTTGTGTAAGTAGACCAAATTTAATCCTAGTAACCAAATTTGCAGCTATATCTTCCTTTGTAAAATGTGCCTTTGTAGGTTATGTTATAGTTATAAACAATGTCAACATACCTAGTAAACTTTAATCAATTGTAAAGCTTATGGTGAGTGTTGGGTGGATATTTTGCAACCGACAGTTTTGGATAAAATCCAGTCACAAAATAGAATGACCGGCCACAATGTGGGAGACAAAGTCTCTCCTACCTTACAGGGAAGGCTCCCCCTTTTCACCGTTCCTTGGATCAACTCAAAGTAAGCAAGATGTGTAGCGTTTTGTTAAAAAGGTGTTACCAATATCCATTCTTCTTATTTTTCAAGAAAGAATGCACTTACTCGTGGAGTGAGTAATGGGTAGGGTGAATTTCTAACTACACTTCTATCAAGAGCTGGAAATAGTAATACTGATAAACTTTCACTAACTCAAAGGCTACCTAAAAATATACCGGTTTGGCTATAAGTCCAATTGTACTTCTATATGAAAAAACTTTACAATTAGGGCACAAAGACTCCTAAAAGTAAGAATAACTTATCTGTTTTACGAATTAAGAAAGAAGTATAAGCTACAGACAAAGCTTCTAGTATATTTCCACAACTGCTCCCAGTCAAAGCTTTGGCTCCAATTGCTTCTTAAATCACTATGTTCTTTTATTGAACACGCAATAATAACATGAATCAAGACAATAGGCACAAATTACAGTCAAAGCTTCTAATTTACTCTATCACAATTGCTTCTAATCAAAGCTTCAAATCCAATTTTTTTTTATTCACTTTTCTCCCAAATTTGTACTACACAATCAAAGTTATGCTTTCACAAATGTGGCAGAGCTTTCTTGCATACAGCAAAAATGATTTTTACAATGAGGGGGCACTCCTTTATATAAGCATAGGAGTTGGAAAAAAGATGGAGGAAAAAGTGGGAGCAACTCAACAACTTTGACTTAGTCTAACTAAAAGAAAAATTATAGGGTTACATGCAAGTAGTACTACATGTTTTACATACACATGTAACTCGCATAACATGTAATTACACATCTTCATGTAATACATCCAAATACAAACATGAAAGAAGAAGAAGAAGAAAGACGAAAGAGAATTGAAACAATCATAGGGATTGTCCTAAAAGGCCTTGTACTTGGCGATGCTATCTCGGATGATCAGAGAATTGGGAGTTCCTATATTTTGTGCCACTGCATTCATCTTGATAACCATGATGTTGCGTCTTTTGATAACCTCTAGCTTTGATGAATCGTCCATTGTCATTTGAAAACTTGATGTAATGCAGCTTTTCTCGCTCTCAAGTTGTCGTGAATTCTCCTTTTGTAGATCAACACGTTATGGAATCTTGGACACTTTGAAAACCTTATTGACAATGTCTGGATTTAAACTTGGAATAATTTTCCATCAGCACCTTTAACTCTCTTTTTTTTAAGCAAAGTGCTTGGAAGGATGGAAATGCTTTGAAACATGAAAGTGGAACACATGGGAATGTGTGCAAATGAAGATTGTTGATTTTCAAATGTGACTTAGGGTTTTCAAGACGTTATTACATGAAAAATGGATTACATGTATATGCAACATGTAATGAGGAATGGAAAGGTGAGATGAGATGCGAATGCAGATGGTGGATGCACTTCACATGCAAGTGCGAATGATGGATGAGATGGAAAGCATGGAAAAATGTGGAAACATGTATTTGCTCATTGAGGCACAAATACATATGGAGAGATGAAAATAGAAAATGGAAGAGGGAAAGCAAGTTTTATAGTCAATTAATTGTAACAGATTTCCACAATCCATGAAAGTGGAACACATGGGAATGTGTGCAAATGAAGATTGTTGATTTTCAAATGTGACTTAGGGTTTTCAAGACGTTATTACATGAAAAATGGATTACATGTATATGCAACATGTAATGAGGAATGGAAAGGTGAGATGAGACGCGAATGCAGATGGTGGATGCACTTCACATGCAAGTGCGAATGATGGATGAGATGGAAAGCATGGAAAAATGCTGAAACATGTATTTGCTCATTGAGGCACAAATACATATGGAGAGATGAAAATAGAAAATGGAAGAGGGAAAAGAAAGTTTTATAGTCAATTAATTGTAACAAGTTTTTAAGTTTCTTAGCTCTCTTTATCATCCTGATGATGGATCATAGAGTATGATCCGAAAGGTTGATGTAAAAAAAACATACACAATCAAACCCAAAAGCGAATACAGAAGTTTTATAGTCACCTTTGGTGAAAAGATGAAGTCATTTTTTGAGTTTTTTGAACAAAAAAACATGACTTTTTTATGTAAAAATGTGGGCCGTTTTTGCAAAAACATGGCAAAAAATACATGTTTTTGAGTAATTTTTGACTTGTGAATGCAAAAACGACTTCCTCAAATGCCAATACATGGATCCAAATGCAAAAAAGTGACTTCAAAATGCATAAAAGTGGATAAAAGCCTCAATTTTCTGAGCATTTTAAGCAAAAACGTGATTCATAAAAGGCAAGGAACAAAAACATTTTAGCTTTTAAACACCAAAGCATGAGTCACAATGTAATGCAAAATTCTTGAAAAGCCTAATCGATTCCTCTTTGGGCCAAAACTTGAGCCAAAAATGATGTTTTTTAAAAAAAATTTCAAAAACATGCCCTTGGAAGGAGTTTGAAAAAATGTTTTTTTAGCAAGATAACCATTTTTAATGTTAGAAAATCCATTGCCAAGCAAAAACGACCCTAATAGGAAAGATTTTATGTAAATCCACCAAGTCTGTCACAATGAGCAAAATCGGGTTCTTGAAGAGCAAATGCATGTGTTCTTCCAAAATAGATCTTTTGGGGTGATATGCATGTTTTTAAATATGATTTTGGTTTAAAATGGACCTTTTGGAGTGACTTGCATATTTTTAAAACTTTCAACAGACAAAATCAGACTTTTTGGAGTGCATAATAGATTTTAAAATATGCATATGGGCAAAATCGGACTTTTTGGGGTGCAATGCATATTTTAAGTTGTATCTCACTTTTTTGATGCAATGACACAAAAATCTACTTTTTGATGTAATGACATCAAAAAGGTCCACTTTTGATTTCAAATTGAACTTTATATACATTGACATGTAAAATGTCCACTTTTGATGGATTTTATATGTAATTGCATATAAAAGGTCTACTTTTGATAACTTAAAGTCATTTAACAAACATATATCAATTTAATTTCATTAAAATGTTACTTTAATGGGACATAAACAATATTTATATATCATATTAAAAATATAACACATAAATATCATTTAAAAAGTAACATTTAAATGAGATTTAAAAATAAAAAATTAAACTGAAACTATATAGTTTATATAGTGATTTTATTCGAAAAATCAAAAAGTAACTCAACTTAAAATTATAACATAAAGTGCACTATAGTTACTTTAAGTGAAAAATTAAAAAATAAAGTAACTTAAAAATATAACATAAAGTGAATTTAAATTATATTTTTCAAAAAGTGAATGTCAAATTAGAAATATAATATGATATTTTTAATTTGTGTTGTATTAAAAAGGTCCACTTTTGAGACACTAAAATGACCATATCTCTTGACTGACAACTCCGATTAAGCTCTAGATTTGATCAAATCGAAAGGAAAACCAAAAGCCATGACATGAGCAAAACCAAAGGACTGAAAACCAACAAACACAAACTTAAAAATAAAGAAAAGGATGATGAAGGGCCTCAAAAATCAAGTAAAAGCTCAACCGAAAGCAAAACGAAAAAGATTTGACGAAAGCTTTCAGTAAAACAATTTGATATACAAATTTAAGTTGATTGATCGATCAACATTAAACAATTGAATATCAAATTCAAACTTAGAGATACACGAAACTAGCTTGAAAACGTTTCGTGTTGTTACCAACATTTTGTGGTGACAAAATGCAGGACAATAGTGAGAAGGAAATCATGTTTTTTGACATTACCATCTCCTATATCTTTGGTGCTTATGTTTTACATTTTCTAAGAGCTTCACCAACATTATGTTTGATGATGTGCATTGAATTTGATTGTAAATGCAAGTTAACTTCAAATACCAAAGTAAATTATACTGTTTTGGAAAATAGATGTAAATATCTATTTAATAAGACTTGAGATTTGCAAAATTGTTTAATGTACAGGAAAATATACCCCTCAGTATCAGTGGCTTAAGGACGAGCTTCCAAAGGTCAACAGATCAGAAACTCCATGGTTGATTGTTCTAATGCACAGCCCATGGTACAATAGCAATACTTACCACTACATGGAAGGGGAGACTATGCGAGTGCAATTTGAATTGTGGTTTACAGAATACAAAGTTGACGTTGTTTTTGCAGGTCATGTTCATGCCTACGAGAGATCAGTAAGTTTCGAGTTTCCATTGTTATGAGTTGTCTGAATGATCTTAATCTGAATAGCATATAACTCATCCATTATTAGAACTTCCATTTTGCTCCTTGTAATGTTCTACATCTCTCTAATGTGAGCCAATATTTGCTCACTTATTGTAAATATTGGTGAGTACTGGAAGCTACTTTTAGTTTCTTCATGTCAATTCAGAAGCAGCAACAACAGCTACCATTAAAGAAAAAGGGACTTGCTTTATGCCAATTCATAAAGACAAATTTAGCATAGAGCACTTTGTAGGGTTTTTTATGTTAATTCACAACTATTAAAGCCTTGAACTGACAATCTCCAGAAATGTACTACCCAAGAAGCGGTAATCTGTTTTTCACTTGAGCCCTTATTCTTGCAGTCATGAAACAGTTTAGAAATTCCTTTTCCCCAACTTAAAGTTATATCTCTGGTTTGTGCCTTTGCAGAAGCGGATATCAAATGTGGCTTATAACATAACAAATGGGGAGTGTACACCTACATTTAATTCATCTTCTCCAGTGTACATTACAATAGGCGATGGAGGAAATATAGAAGGACTTGCATCAGTGTAAGTTGGAAAAATGGCTCATATCATAGGTCAAGTTTTGCTCATTATAAGAAAACAAATTTTATCCATACTGCTATTAGGTTTTAAAATTCTTGTTTTGTCTGCCAAGATCTTTGATTTATATAAAAATCACACACGGTTTGCATGGGAATCGACTGCAGGTATACAGATCCTCAACCTGAATACTCAGCATTCAGGGAGGCAAGTTTTGGCCATGCAATCTTTGACATTAAAAATCGAACTCATGCTTATTACTACTGGCATCGTAATCAGGATGGAGATGCTGTGGTGGGAGATTCCCAATGGTTCTACAATAGGTATTGGTATCCTCAAAGTGAACCCATATCAGAAATCTAAACCTAATATTATTTTGTAATTCTGAGAACACATCCACAAATAACATCTTTTACCAGGCATGCTGGGTATCCAGTGTTCATGGTTATTTTTGGTTAATTTAAACTCTAGAAGTACATGGTTTGCATCTGAAGAATAAAGATATCCTACTATATTCACAGGTTCATGTTTTATGGACGAAGGAAAAAAATTTTGAATACATTTTTAAGAAATATTCACGACAATCATTTCTAGTGTGACTTATGGTGATATTTAACTAGGACATTTTTGACAGTTTTTTTTGGTTCTGTCTAATATGTTGGATTGCATATATACAGATATCCTGCAATGCAATTTATGTATTTGTTTTGCTTTAGAAAGCACTGAATTTATGTATTATTCATTAGTCAATCACAGAAAGTCCAAGTATATGCATATTTAGAAATTGTGCGTACTACCAAATGTCGCATTTGATTTGTTGTGAGGTTCAAATGAACCAATCTTACTACTAATGATATAGACATATTTGACAACATTATAAGCAAGAACAATAAAGGGTGTCAATTATCTCAAGCAATAAAAGAAGATGTCGATTCATACAATATTATCTCTTAAGCCATGCTATTTTTCAAGTGATTTTGGTGGTTGCTTTAGTGGCACGTATTTGGTTTTTGCTCAAAACTATTATATAATTTCATAGGTGTTTCACATCAACATGAATTTATCGCCCTTCATGTTTCCCAACAATGACTTCATCTTATGTGGTCTAAATCTATCATTTTCCGTCACAGTAGAAATATGATTTAATTTTACCATTCACATGGATTTCACTGTTAAGTTAGACTTTATAAACTTTATAATGAATGGTAGAATTATTCTTGTTATAACAAGTGTTTTGGTTGTATGGGTTCAGACCCTATCTCGCTTTATCTAATGAGAACAAGTGCAATAAAGAATAAAGATACTATCAAGGGTTGTGGTTATTAAGCTAATTAGAGTTAGTAAGTGATTGAATCATATCATCAATTTTAAGAGTGAGAGTGATTTACTTATACTTTTATAAATATATTTAAATCTCTTAAAATTGAATGTCATTTATTTGAATCATGTAGAACTGGGCACAAGCTACTAAACCCAGAATTTCAAGATCAAATTAATGATAAGGTGTTATAAAATTTTGCAATTATAGATATAATTTAGACCCAATGAACTAAAACATGTGTTGGGAATAACAGTTGAAAAATGAAGATTCTTATTTATATTTGGTTAACATAACATCTATTTCTTTTGATGTCATATTAAAGATCCAACTACAAGAAAACAAATATCAAAAGGGAGCACTAAACACTTTCAAGCTTTGATTGGGTGTACATCTTATGTGACATGCGTTATGTGACTTCATATTATCTCTTCCATGGTTCTCATTTTGGTGGTTATGATGATGGTCAATGTGGATGTAACACCAAGATCTAATTAAAGGTTATCCTATTCTTTTGATGACCATCAATGTATAATGTTTTGTTGTGACGCCCTTCTCACTAACAAGACAAATTTATCCTTGTGACATTGGCCTCTTAGTCACATGGATAAGAAATCTTTTAAAATGGTGTTGTTTAGTGTGGATATGAATTGACGTTTTACATCATAAGCCTTAAAAAGGTGGTGACTAGGGAAGCAAACTAGATGATCCACCTTTGGCTAGCTGATGTATGACTTAATTTTTTGTGTTATAGGTATATTTATATAGATGATGGTTCTCTTTGGAATCTAAATTGGCATTTTTTTATTGTGTTTGAAAAATATCAAAATTTTCAGCATTTATAAGTTAATGCATGGAGTTTTTTTTAATGATTACTAGATTATTCGAGGGAGTGTGGATTGTAGTTTGAGAAATTAGAGATGTAAATACACCATTCCATCTCATAATAACAAACAGATAGGAAAATTGAGACTTTCTAAATAATTTTGGTTAAAAATAAATATTTAGGAAAAGTGATTAAGGATATGAGTATTCATGGGTTGTAGCAAAATAAGAAAGAAAAATAAAATAAATTGAAAGAAAGATACAAAGAAGAGTTAATTACATTCACAAAAGAAGTCAGACACTCATAGGAGTTTATTAAACTTAATTTGATATGTATATCTATTCATAAACATTAAAAATTGTATGTGTATTTTGAAATAATTACTATAAGTATAGAAAACAACTATAGGAGATTAAGAACAAAATATTGTAGTTTGTTATTTCCCTAAGTATTGAAGGATTTTCTCTATATTGTGGTGTTTTAAGTCTATAAATCAAGGATATGTATGCTTGTGAAAATACTTGGCATTTGCAAAAGTGATATAGTGGTATAGGTATCTATTCTTTGTAATTCAATAAAAATACTGTTCTCTACAATGTGTAAATGCTCATATGATCAATGTGTGCATCAAAATTTGTTTAGAGTGACAATCTATAATGTTTCCTTAAATGCACTTAATAATACTTGCGATGAAAAGAGATGTGATATGAATGCACTTCAGTGCACTTAAATACAAGACAAGAGTAGATCACTCAAACTTGTGCTTAGTTGGCCCTTTGTGAAAAAATTGGTAAGATTTGGGAAAATATTACAATTAATTTTTGAAATATCGGGGGTTAAATATATAATCAAAAGTTGACCTTATGCCTATGGAAATAATGAAATAGAAAAGGGATCAAATTTTTGATAGGCAATAAATGTATAGTGATACACATGTGGATACATGCAAGTGATACATGAATTATGTTAATACACAAGATATTAAACTGTACATACATGCAAAGGCCAAGGGATTAGTGCATATGAATGTACACGAGAGGATGAAAGATAACATAGGAGAAGGAGATTGATTTTCCCAAGATTATTACATCTTTTTAAATATGTAAACATATTAACTGATTCTATGAATGCTCAAAACAAAATATGAAACATCATTGCTATACAAATTTTGCCATTATTATTTTATCCATGTTTTGATGTGGGTGGGAATCCTAAAATGATCGTGCATCTTAAATTATGTAGCACCCATAAACATGTGTTTTTCATATGAGCTTTGATCCCGAAATAAGTAAGGCTTGGTAACCTCTCAAGTGACAAAGGTAGCATACCTAAGAATAACATAAAAACTTATCTTTATTTTGGATAGCTAGGCACCAACTAATAAGGTGGGTAAGACCTTCACTTCTAGCTTTGCAACACCAAGGAAGGGTTCTTAGAGATGCTAAATTAATGATAAATAGATTAAGGATTCCCCTAACACAAATTGTACAACTGGGGAATTGTGTATTCCAACGCTAGAGCCATAATATATCTATATGCTAGGTTGGACAATTGAGGATAATCATCAAATAAATAGATAACTTTGTAAGAAAGTAAAGTCCGACAAGATAGTTCTAAGAGGTGGTGTGAATCAATTATGCATTTAAAACAAATCTCACTGTCTTTATTAATTCTAAAATATGTAAACAATAGTTGCAACAACCATAGAAAGATAACCATGCACAATAACTCCAAATATGTTAACTAGGGAAACCCTTGATTAGAGGGAAAGCCCCAGTGCGAATGATGCCCACAAGATGATGTACTAATATAAAAGTTCCTTGTGAAAGGATAGACTCTTTTAGGAATCAATGAAATACAATCAGTGCATAGAGTCCCTCTTAGGAGACATTGAATCCCTATTAGGAGATTCCAACCCTGTTAGGAGTTGAATTGAACTCACTATCCAAATAGCCTCAAAACAGTCTTCACTAGACAATCTTTTGGATAAGCATATCCAAGATGTTTGAATTGACTAAACAATAACTCCTTTGCCAATAGAATTCCTTTGAATCTCACAATACATTAATCCTTATCAACCTCTTCTCTAATCAAAATATATTTGCATTCAAGTTCGCTCAACAATCTCATTAATCAAAACCACATCGTTCTCTTAATTAACACTTTACCACAAGGAAATTAGCTCTCCTTTATACCAAGTCCTAATAACAAGTATTAAGTTGGCCCAAAGGCTTTCCCAATTTACAATAATTATTTGGGACACCTTTAAGATATTACAATACATGTTATGTATCGCAATTAAACTCTTTCCTTAATGATATCAACAATAGTTGTCTCACAAAAAATAATACTCTAAACAATCTTCAATAAGTCAAATCAAACTGCATCTTTGATTTTTCTATCTCAACCATACAATCTTCAACAAGTCTCTGACCTTTCTCTAAGCTCGCTTAACTAGATTCTATCTCTATCAAAAGATAAAACTAATTTACCGGCAAATGCTTTCGAAAAATTGTCTCTAAAAGCTACCTTCATTAAATATGGTACAACTATGTCATGTCTTCCTATTTTTTTGTGTCATTAACTATAACATCCTTACACATCACTAAATGTGTATCTATGAGCACAAATCATAAGTCATTGACTGTTGACCGCACCAAACAAATCTTCCATTACAACTCTAGTAATCTACACAAAATAACTCATATGTTGACATCAATGACAAACTCTATCTTAAATGCAACACATAACCACTTAATCATGTCTCCAGTAATACTAACATACTCCCCCATGGAAGTACCATCAACATTCATGCTAACATTCTCCCCCTTTGGAATTATTGGCAACATAGATGAAAAACATCTAAGTTCCATAGATACCAAATATATTCTTCCTTGTCTATCTTTACTCCCTTGTTCATGTTGCCCATGAATGTAAATATACATCTCTGACTTAAACAAGTTGTAAAGAGTTCTTCATGTTCAAATCACAACCATATAGTAACTAGTATGCATAAGGAAGGTGTTAATCTCCCCATACATAAGCATCTACATCAATCAATGTTCTTTATCTATTATTCTCTACCTCAAGGATCTTTTTTGTGTACATGTCTTTTCCCCATGACATCAATGACAAAGGTATCATTACATAAATTCTCTAAGTTCAATCATTTCCAAAAGAATCTGTTCAATCTCAAATGTCTAAAGACATTGTTAAACTACAATACCAAGAGTCCTTAATGACTTAGCTCAAACATAAATGCTCCCCATAGAAGAAGCATCAAGCATCTAGTCTAGGTAAAAGATATAGTGCTCTACTACAAATTTGACTAATGCAATCTCCGCATCATCTACTTAGAAGTAGGTTGGGGCATAACCTTAAGCATACCTCTTAAATACTCAAATGTGTCCTTAGCCAACGGTTTTGTGAATATATATTTTATCTACTCCTTTGTAGCAACATACTTCAATCTTGCCTCTTTTTCTACTACCTTTTCTCTTAAAAGGTGATACTTAATTGAATTGTGCTTTGTCTTTGAATGCAAAACTGGAATCTTTAACATACTCATTGTACTTGTATTATCACAATGTATGATAATAGGTTCTATAAACTCAATTCCAATGTCTTTCAACATTTTCTTCATACAAGTAACTTGATTACAATTATTTGTTGCAACTACATACTATGCTTCTATTGTGCTTTGTGAAATGCAATCTTATTTCTTGCTCAACCAAGAAGCTAATCTTCCTCCCAAGAAGAATGCTCCACCACTGGTGCTCTTTATGTTATCTACACTTCCTACCCAATCAACATTAGTTTACACATATGAAATCATGTGATTTTTCATACCATAGGCCATAATTAGGTGTTCCTTCCAAATATCTAAAAATTCTTTTTACTACTGTATAGTGTGTCTCTTTAGGATCTAGTTGAAATCTTGCAACAATTCCAACATTACCTTTGAAAACAATGTTATCCACAAATACTACAACAATTAATAATCCATCTTTATTCTTTCTCATAGATAAATTACTATGAACGTTACCTTTTACAAATCCCAAATTTGTCAAGTGTTTGTCCAGTCTTGCATACCAAGATCTAGGGGCTTGTTTAAATCCATATAATGCCTTCTTCAATCTGCAAACCATATCCTTCTCATCTTTCAAAGGAAAACCATCAATTTTTTCAATATATACCTCCTCTTCAAGTTCTCCATTCAGAAAAGTTGACATCCATTTGATCAAATTTAAAGTTCTTGTTAGCTACATATGCCAAAAACATTCTCACTGCTTCTAATCTAGCAACATGTGCAAAAGTTTCTTCAAAATCAATTCCTTCTTTCTGTGAATATCCCTTAAAAATGAATCTTGCTTTGTTCCTCACAACTTCACCTTATTCATTCATTTAATTTTTAAATACCTATTTATTTCCAATAACATTATTATCTTTAGGTCAAGGAACCAATTCCAAGTCTTATTATTTTCAATCTATTCTAATTCCTCTTTTATAGCTTTAATCCAATGATCATCTTTACAAACTTCATCAACATTCTTCAATTCAACTTGAGAAATTAAACACAATTCTCTGTGTACCTCATTTCTTGTCAAAACTCTTTTGTTTGCACTTCCAATGATTTGTTCAACAAGATGATTATTTGCCATGTTTCTACTAGGCATCACTTGCTTAGCTCTTTTTTTCCACTAGGTTCAAGTCATGATTCTTCTCTTTGTTCTTTATTTTCTCTTTGTAGTTCAATCTACAAATCATTATGATGAAAGGTGCTCCCCTTAAAATGATAAACCATAATAGAAAATAAAGAAACAATAGCAAACGCGAGAACAAAATATGGACTTCTTATTTGCACTGCAAATGTAGAATTACAGAATTCACAAGTACAATATGCTAACCAACATGGGTACCTTCATTACAACGATCTACAAGACAAGTTGCGAACTATCACCCAAAGTTGTCCTAGAAAATGTTCGAGCCTTTCTTAAATAGGTAATTTTATGCCTCCAGGGAAGGTTCTAGACATTGAAACTTAATACCTAGAGCCGACAGACCCTAACAATACATATAGAATCAGCCAAATACATCTTTGACAATTATTTTAGATATTTTAGGTTGCCCAACTTTGAAAGACCATAACTCATGAACTGTTGCTCAGATTGGCTATTATATCCACTTTTCAAAAATGCCAACTCTTGAACTACAGGCTCAAAACCACACAAGCATCCTTCCCTCGAGTTTTCGGACCTCATCCAGGCACTCTAAGGCCTCCAATGTTGGGCCTAAAGATTTTCTACAAATGTTTCCACCAAAAAATTGCAATAACTTCTCTGGTACTTTAGCTAGAGTTTCACAATTTTTATTGTAGGCTTATAACTCTAAAATGAACCTTCTTGTAGAAAATGAGAACATTCTGAGCTCATATGAAAAACTTACTAAAAATAGCAAGTTTCCATAAATAGTAACCACCCTATCTACTAGTCCTTATTAAAATAGAAAAGACTGAAAATAAAATATTTTTGGGTGATGCAAGATTGCTCTTACAGCTAGGATGCTCCTACATCAGACACTCAGGGTAATTTGAGAAGTGACCCCATCACGTCTTAGGTGTTTAGAGGAAAATCAAGATGGTTAACCTCCTCCTTTGCTAGCCATGATGAATTCTCTACTGGCCTCCCTTTCCATTTGACTAGATATTCCTCATAAGTTCTTTTCTTTGTACTTTTGCCAACATGATTGTCTAGTATCTCCTCAATCTCCTTTGTAGCCGAACTAGCTGCTAGAATACTCCATTGTGCTTTTGTAACTTCATCTCCATCACCTCCTTCATAATACTATATCAAATTTGAAATATTAAATACTGGTGAAATATTCAATTCAGCAGGCAACTCCACTTCATAAGCATTTCCAGAATCATGCCTTTTCACTATCTTACATAGGAAAAACTTCTTCATCTTTAGCTTATTATATGTACCCAATGGAAAATGCTCTTTTTTCAAATGAACCATGACTTCATCTCCAATTTGAAATTCCTTATACTTCCTTTTTACATCTATCGTATCCTTATACTATGTATTCATCTTTATGATGTGCTTCCTCACCTCCTCGTGGATGTTTTTCAAGTTTTCAGCAAATTCTTCTGCTTCAACACTACTTATCTCCCCTTTATCCAACTACCTCAATTCAGAAGCATTTTTGGGACTACTCCCATATACAATCTGGAATGGTGATTTACCAGTACTCCTATTAATAGAATTATTGTATGAAAATTCCACCTATGGCAAAATCATATCTCATCCTTTTAGCTTGTCTCCAGCCAATCATCTCAGCAAGTTTCCCAAACTATGATTCATAACTTCTATGTGTCCATTAGTCTATGGATGATGTGATGAACTGATCTTCAAATCTGTCTTCAACTTCTTCCACAATGAATGCCAGAAATACCCAACAATTTTGGTATATCGATCTGAAACTATACTCTTTGGTAGACCATGTAGTCTCACCACTTCTCTGAAAAACAATTATGATACATGAAAAACATCACTAGTCTTCTTGCAAGGAATAAAATGTACCATCTTTGAAAACCTGTCAACCATCACAAAAATAGAATCATGCCCACACTGAGTCCTCGGTAATCCAAGAAGAAAATCCATGCTAGCATCCTCCCATGACTTCTCTAGTACAGGTAATGGCTAATACAACTTTGTATTCTAATTTAGTCCTTTTTCCATTTGACATACTTTACAACTCTGTACAAACTTATTCACGTCTTGCTGAAACTGGCTAGTAATAATTCTTAGCAAGCAAAGCTATGGTTTTATCTCTGCTAAAATGTCCAACCAATCCTCCACTACGCTTCTCCTTGATGAGATTCTCTCTCATTGAACTTATGGGAATGCACAACTAGCTTCCTTTGAACATTATACCATCTTGGATCATGAAATCCAACCACTTTGTCCTATCAAGTGTAACAGGTTTTGTATAAGCCTTCCACACTTCACCAAAATCAAGATCATCTGTATACAAAGTACTGAGTTCCTTAAACCCAACCACCTCTATCTACATTTCTATCAGCAAAATTTGTCTTCTACTAAGAGTATCTACAACTCTATTAGACTTCCCACTCCTATGTTTCAAAATAAATGTATAACTTTGCAAAAACTCAACCCACTTCAAATGCCTTTGGTTCAATTTTCTTTGACTATTCAAATATTGCAAAGCTCGATGATCACTATACAAAACAAACTCCTTGGGAAGAAGATAGTGTCTCCATTTCTTCAATGCTTGAACTATAACATAAAATTCTTGATCATAAATAGAATATTTTCTTTTTGCATCATTCAATTTCTCACTGAAATAGGCAACAAGTCTACCTTCTGGCTCATAACAACTCCTATTGCAGTACAACTAGCATCACAGTCTATTTGAAACACCTTGTTAAAATTAGGAAGTGCTAAAACAAGATGCTCAATAAATTTCTGTTTTAATAGATTAAAACTCTTATATGCTCCTACAGTCCACTTATATTCCTTCCTATCCCCTCTCATTATTTTAGTCAAGGTTCCACAAATACTGCTAAAACCTCTTATGAACTTTCTATAAAAACTAGCTATTCCATGAAAAGATCTTATCTCTATCACACTCCTTAGAGTAGGCCATTCAAGGATAGCCTTCACTTTCTCTGGGTCCATTTTCAGAGCTTATGTTGAGACTACAAATCTCAGGTAAACCAACTCCTTCTTTACAAAACTACACTTCTTCAAGTTTATTAGCAACTTTTCTTCCCTCAACTTATCAAACACCTTAGGAATCTGGATCAAATGATCCTCTAATGTCTTAATAAAAATCTAGGTAAACAATGACAAACTTACCCATAATTTCCTTCAATACCTCATTCATGAGCCTCACTAAAGTGCTCAGAGCATTAGTTAGCCCAAAAGGCATGACTAACCACTCTCACAGTCCTTCTTTTTTCTTGAAAGTAGTCTTCCACTCATCACTTTCTTTGATACGAATTTGATGGTACCCACTCTTTAGATCTATCTTTGTGAAATACTCAACTCCACTCAAACAATCCATAATATCATCCATCCTTGGAAAAGGAAATCTATACTTGATTGTGATCTTGTTGATAATACAAGAATCTGTACACATCCTCCATTTTCCATTCTTCTTTGGTGCTAATACTGATGGCACTACACATGGGCTTAGACTCTCTTCTACAACAACTCATGAAGTTGTCTACTCAACTCTTCACTTTTTGCCGGTGTCATTCTGTGCACTACCTTGTTTGGAAAACTAGCTTCTGGAACCAAATCCATCTGGTGACTAATTTTCCTCATTGGGGACAATCCATCAAGTACATTATCTAATACAATATCAAAAAAATCTCCCAACATATCTACAACTTCTTTAGGTGCCTCTATTTTTTCTTTACTATCTTTTGGAATTATAGAAAATGCACATTCTCACACTTCATACCTTTGAGATACTCTTTTCCATCAACAAAACATATTCTGGCAGCACTACATACCTTTTCTTCTTTATCCTTCAACAGTTTCAACTTATGTTTCACTCCATCCTTAGTCAGAGTATAGGTATTTGCTCGCCCATCATGTACAACATGCCTATCAAATTGCCACAGCCTACCCAACAACATATGACATATGTATATAGGTATGATATCACATAGTACCTCATCCTAGTAGCTTCCAATCTTGAACTTCATTGAGCACTACTTATTGACCATGACCTTGTGGTCATCTTGCACCCAAGCAATATGGTATGGATGCAGGTGTTTCTATCTCTTCAGCTTCAACTTGGTGACCATCATTTCTGACACCAAATTATCAGTAATTCCACCATCAATGATCACATCACAACACTTATCTTCACATTTGTACCTTGTGCAAAACAAGCTCCTTCTTTGATTAGGTTCATTCTCACCACTCAGATCAACATGTGCAACTCTAGCCTAGCCTTCAATTCTTTGATCTATCCTTCCTTGGCCCTGGGTACATTCAAATGCTCTATGCCCTTCTTCTCTATAGTGAAAATATTTCCCACAGAAGCCTCTTTTTCTAGATCCTTGTCCTCTACCTCTTCCTCTCTGATCTCTATTGTTTTGATCATGGAAATGATTATAATTGTTTCCCCTTTGGTTCTGATTGCTACTTCTAGCCTCATCCTTATTCTTTTGATCATCATTATGGCCTCCATAAGATCATCCGCCATATCTTCCACCACGACCTCTTCCACTATTCTTGTTGTCAAACTTCTTTCTCAGTTTCTCCTCAACTTTTAGGGTGAATTGGTATGCCTCCTCAATATTGTTCATTCAAACTAGACTCAACTCATCCTTAATGCTTGGCCTTAACCCATAAAGATAACGAGCCACTTTCTCCTTATCAGCTTCTGCATGGCCGATCCTAATGAGAACTCGGCAGAACTCTTCAGTATACTCTTGCACAAATTTTCCTGGTTGCTTTAACCCTTGCATTTTCTTAAATAGATCAAGCTCATATTCCACAGGATTGAATTGTTTCTTGAGTTTAGCTACCATCCGTTCCCATCTAGTGATTTTTTTCTTTCCCTTTCTATTTCACTCCAATTAAACCTCTTGCCACCAGATCTTCACATATCTCTTTAGTTTTTCCTTTGCAAATCTGACCTTATCAAGATCTTTAATATCTTCATGTACTCAAAGTGCTTCTCCAGTTCATTGATCCAATCAATCAGCTCCTCTAGATTAATATTTCCAAAAAATGTGGAAACTTCAAACTAAGGTCTTTTTCCAATCTTGGAGATGGCCCTAAAAACCCTCTCTTCTTCAGGGTTTAGAACTGCCTTTGCTCCAACATTTTCTTCTATTTCATCCTCATCCTTGCTTTCATCTCTTACGGGAAGATTTATTCCTCTGTACATTTTTTCTTCCAATGCTTACATTTATCTTTGGAGGGCTAGGAAACCCTCAAGTGTAACACCTACAACTGTTCCACCACGCTCTCTTCATGGAGGCATTTTCGCACTTCCACTAAAACCCTAGTGCAAATTGCCTCATAATTGGTGATCTATCTACACACTCAGCCCAAACCACAGTCCTAGTGTGAACTGTGTCACAATCAGCGATCTATCCGCACACTTAAGAACTCTAGCTCTGATACCACTTGATGAAGGGTGCTCCCCTTAATACCATAAACTATGACAAAAAAAAAGAAACAATAGAAAATGTGAGAACAAAATTTGGACTTCTTATTTGCACCGCAAATGTGGAATCACAGAATTCACAAGTATAATATGATAACCCACATGGGTGTGTTCATTACAACAATCTGCAAGACAAGCTGTGAACTATCATCCAGAGCTATCCTAGACAATGTTCAAGCCTTTCTTAAATAGGCAATTTTATGTCACCTGAGAAGGTTCTAGACATTAAACTTAATACCTAGGGCCTAAAAACCCTAACGATACATATAGAGTAAGCCAAATATATCTTTGACAATTATTTTAGATATTTCGAGTATCCCAACTTTGAAAGACCATAACTCACGAACCATTACTCCAATTGGCTATTATAACCACTTTTCAGAAATGCCAACTCATAATCTATAGGCACAAAATTGTGCAAGAAACTTTCTAACAAGTTTTTGGACCTCATACAAGCACTCTAAGGCCTCCAACGATGGGCCTGAATATTTTTCTTCAAATTTTTCCATCGAAAATCTGAAATGACTTCTCTAATACTTAAGCTAGAGCAATACAATTTTTATAGTAGACTTATAACTCTAAAATGAACCTTCTTGTAGAAAATGAGCATATTCTGAGCTCATATGACAAACTTACTAAAAATAGTAAGTTCCCATAAACAGTAACCACCCTGTCTACTATCCTTATTAAAATAGAAAAGACTGAAAATAAAATATTTTTGGGTGATGCAAGATTGCTCTTACACCCAAGAAGTTCCTGCATCACAGTATCAGTTACATAAGAAAATTCTTGCTCAATATTTTATTGTTAGTTCTCAAATTTGTCTCTCCATCATAATCATAATCAAGTATTCGCTCTTGAATTTTGAATCTCTCATCAACTCTCACATTAGTACTTTCAACAATAGTCTTTTTCCTCTAATTAAAAAATCTATATGCTTTTCTTTTCAAAGAATATCCAAGAAATATTTTGTCATCATTTATAACATCAAACTTTCCAATATCATCATCTCTCTTAATATAGAATTTACTTCCAAATATTCTAAAGTATTTCACAGTAGGCTTATGTCCAACCCAAAGTTCATAAGGTGTCTTATTCATGCGTTGTCTAAGATGCACTTTGTTCATAGTGTATATATTGTAGTGTTTACTAGTTCTCTCCAAAAGATATGTGATGCATTATTTTCAAACATCATTTCTCTGGTTGCTTCAATCACTAATACATTCCTTCTTTCTACTATCTCATTCTGGTTTGGAGTCTTAGAGGTCAAAATTTTTCTCTTTATGCAATTATCCTCACAAAAATCATCAAACTCATTTGAAAATTTGATTTCTCCTTGTCTATTAGATCTCAACCATTTAATCTTCAAACAGACTCATTCTCAACTCTAATCTTAAATATCTTGAATTTCTCAAAAGATTTAGATCCACATCTAAGAAATGCAACCCATATCGTTCTAGTGAAATCATCAATAAGAATCATGAAATACCTTTCACCATAAAAAGTTTTAGTCTTTGTAGGACCACTCAAATATGTATGCATAATCTCCAACTTCACTGAAGTAGTAAATTTCTTGCTTGGAAATGAATTACTTTTCTATTTTTTCCAACACACACTCTTTGCACATCATGTTGGAAGGTTTCAAAATTCTAGGCCAGTCTCTAATAGAAAATGTAGTACTAACATTCACAATGTTATCAAATTTGATATGATGGAATCTCTTTTGCCATAACCAACTGTCATCCACTTTAGCAATTAAATATTTCACTTTAGTAGGGTTCAATAGAAATACATTATCACTTGTTCGTGTACCAATACCAATCAATGTGTCATTCTTATCCTTGATAATGCAATTCTTCTCTATAAAATTATGTTTCAGACCATCCACAAAGTAAATATCATCAATGTTAGTCTTTCCATCAAGATTAATAGATCATTTTCCTTTTACGTGACATGTCGTATTATTTCTAACTCTAACTACTCTGCCATCATAACTATTAAATTCCACAAATTATTCCATACCAGCATTCATATGATGGGAAAAACCACTATCAATAATCCAATCAAACTTTCTTTTCTCAATCTGTGAAACTAATGATTTTTTTTCTTTTACTTCTTCCTTTGTTTATCTTTTAGGGGTTTCTTCTTTAATAGAAAAAAGTCAATTTTCTTCATCCTCATTATTGCTATCATCTAGAAAGTCTATCATCTTAAAATCAGGTTCAACATCCTCATTAACATAGAATATTCTTGACTTGTAAGGTTTTTTAGGCTTAAACCTCTATTCTCTCTTAGGACATTTAGAAGAATAATGAAAAAGTTCTTTACATGTCCAAAAAACAAGAATTATGTTATATCTAGGTCCTCTCTTCATAAGCAGGGAAAGTCCTTTGGTCCTCTTATCTTCAACTTCATTTTCCCAAGTGTTATTGGTTTAATATCTTTTTGTACTCACACTTTTTGTTAACACAAGTCTTTCCTTTTGTACACTAAAAGTTTTTTCTACTCCAGATAGTTCTTCATTCTATTACATCCATAATTGAGATGCCTACAATGTTGTGAGAAGAGTCTCCTTTGTAAAGCTCACCATTTAGGGAATAGCTTGTTCAATCATTTGTGCCCTTAGATGATAAGAAAGCGTTAAGGTCTTCAAATATTTTCACAAATTTCATCTTCTATCTTAGATCCACCACAAATTTTGATTCCAACAACAATCTCTGTTATTCTAGCAAAATAGCTTCTTATAGATTCATCTTCTTATATTTTATCATCTTGAAACATACATATCCAACTTTGCAATCTAGCCTTCTTAGCATGTTCATCACCTTCAAATATTTTATATAAAATAATCAAAATATATTTGCAAGTCTTAAGTTACCTCTCCATGTTCTATTTCAAGAAGAGTTGGTGATAATGCTTCTCTAGCAAGAATATTCTGCATGAATAGATCTTTTTCACTTTCTTCACATCCATCAAGCTTATCTTCTTTTATCACCTCCTTCTCATTCAATGTCACTAGCCAATATTCAATATTCTAGACTCATGCATAGTGGGTGAGTCTTCATCTTTTCCTTCCAGATGTCATAATCGATTCCATCAAACTTCAAACTTTCTTTTCTAAATTAAAAAGCCATGAATCTCCTCAAGTTGTTAAGATTTTCCTTCAAGGACTTTATGCTCTAATACCAATTCTTATTAAGTAAAATATACCAAGATAGTTGAGGGGTGGGGGGGGGGGGGGTGGAGGGGTTGAATTAATTATGCATTTAAAACAACTCTTTTTATCTTAATTTATTTTGAAACATGTAAAAAATAGATGCAACTACCATAGAAAGACAATAGTGCATAATAACACCAGATATATTAACTATGTAAACCCTTAAGCAGGGGGAAAACCCTAGTGGAAATGATTCCCACAAGATCATGTACTAATATTAAATTTCCTTGTGAAAGGATAGACCATTTTAGGATTCAATAAAATAAAATCAATACATAAAGTCCCTGTTAGGGGACTTTGAATCCTTATCAAGAGATTCCAACCCTATTAGAAGTTGTGTTAACCTTGTTAGGAGTTGAAAAAAGGAAAACTAAACTCATTGTCCAAAAAGCCTCAAAATAATTTTCACTGGACAATCTTTTGGATACACATATCCTAGATCTTTGAACTAACTAAATAATCATTCCTTTGAAGTTCACAATACATCAATCCTCATCAATCTCTACTCTAATCATAATATTCATGTTCAAGTATGCTTAACTATCTCACTAAAACCTCATTGCTCTCTTAATTCACACATTACCACATAGAAATGACCTTTCCTTTATACCAAATCTTAATAAAAAGTATTGAGTCATCCCAAAGGCTTTCTCAATTTACAATATTAATATAGGAAACCTTTAAGATATTACAATACATGTTACATTACAATTAAACTCTTTCCTTAATGATATCAACAATAGTCGCCTCACACAAAATAATACTATGTGCAGTCTTAAACAAGTTGGCTTAAACTACATATCTAATTTTTTATATCTAAACCATAGCATCTTCAACATGTCTATAAAATTTCTCCATGCTCGATAAACTAGACTCCATCTCTGTCAAAAGATATAGCTAATTTACCAACAATTTCTTTCTAGAAATTGTCTTTGAAAGCTACCTTTAGGAAACATAGTATAACTCTAGCATATCTTCATATTTCCTTATGTGTCATTAATCATAGAATCCTTACACATTATTTCACATGTATCTATGGGTGCAAAACATAATGATGGGGATGTTGCCTTCTACCTTGAGTTCTACCCTCTTCTAGAACATAGATTTACTCTTGAGCCGCTAGGATTACTACCTAGCCCTAGTACTAGAGGAACAAATCTCTTCCCCTTCTCAAGGATTCCTACCCACTAAAAATAATATCAAACCACCACTTCTCATGACTGATAAAGATCAATCATGCACTCTCCTCTCACTTCTCCTCTCTCTGCAAGTTCCTAACTAAGACATGCCTTGCTCACCTAGGCCTTGCTCATATTCAGAGCTAGCTCCACCACACACACAAATAAAAAAGAAAAGAACATATGTATAGAGGATTATTCTTGACTCCAATAGTCTATTTGAATAAACATGGAGATCAAGAAGAATCTATTTATTGGTCTACTCTTACACAACATAATTCTAATCTACCAATTCCTACCAATAGAAGATAAATTACAGACTAAAATTATTCAAGACACACTAGAATTGTCTTTATTGAATTTAGAAAATTACATTACATTGAAAAGCTTCTATCTACTAAAAATTAACTCTCTGCTAGCTTCTAACTTTATTTCTACAATTTCTTCTAACTCCAACTCTCTAACTCTCCTTGTGTCATTTGAGATCCTTTAACTTTTATCTCTACTCTAGCTCGTTCCAAAAAATCATCGAGATTTGACATCCAACCACTTTTTCTAACTCTAAAACTTCTTTCTTCATTTGGAATTGTTTCTTGGCTGAAGTGTCCTTTTCCTTTCTCCACGTATTCTTTCTCTTTTTGACTTTTCTAGTTATGATGTTGCAAACAAGTCTTTCTTGCCTCTTCGCATCTATTCCTCTACTAACTGTATCCCAAGTTGTGATGTTGCACCTGGCTATCTTCTTAACCATTTCACACCTTCTTGGCTTATCCTCTAAACATTGATGTCTTTGTTTTGATGCTGTGAAATGATTGGTGACGACTTTGCATCACTTTCTTTTAACTGTCTACATAACCCTGCGATCATGCAAAAATAGGCTTAACTACTTGTGCAACTTCGTACAGCCAAAGAACTTAACTGTCTAATTGGCTAAAAACTTGAAAAATTGAATGAATTAAGTTGAAGTCCTCATTAAACTTATTAAATTATTTTATACAATGTGATCCACTCCTTGATCATGAGCACAAAAATTAACTAGGGCTTGGAGTAAAACCCTAGGGTGCTCCTACACCATACTCCCCCTCTGCAAAAAAGAGACTAAGTTGGATTAGTCGACTTTAATGCCAAACTAATGCCTCATTTCTTGAATTCTTCTTCATTGATCTATGTAGCCTCTACAGTTGGTATTCCCTTCCACTGAATGAGATACTCCATGTATACTCAATGCCTTGTCATTTTCTTTACCCTAGAATCTAGTATCTTTTTTGCTTACAGCTTCTATTGTGTTGGTATCTTGTTTTCTTGGACATCTCTCCATTTCTTCTTTTTTATTATCTTATGGAATCTTAGGTCCTTTGTAGGAAATTAGCTCTTTAACATTAAAGATAGGTGATAACCCTAACTCCTTTGGTAAATTAGCCTTATAAGCATTATGTTCATATTTCTCTAGAATTTTACAGGGACCAATTCTTCTCATCTACAATTTTCTAGGCATTCCTTTCTATAACTTGGATTTATTTAGATGTACCAATACCAAGATTCCAACCTAAAATTGTACATCTCTTCTTCCTTCATCCACTTTTTCTTTAAATTTTTGATTTTCCTCTATCAAACTTATCTTTACCTGATCATGTATTTCTTTTATGGACTGAGAAAAATCTTTAGCATGCCCACTGATTGATCCAAGTTATTTTATTTCTCTGAGTTCACAAACTCCTCTACGGTGTCTTCCATAAACAATCTAGAATGGACTCTATCATTGTAAGGAAACTCAGCCTATGATATAAATTGATCACAAGTTTTCCCATATTCCTTTGTTAAGCATCTGAGAAGATTTCCAAGTACTCTATTTATCACTTCATTTTGACCATCAATCTGAGGATGGTATGTAGAGCTATGGGACAAATTTGTTCCCAATTTCCTCCATAATGTTTTCCAAAAATGACCCATGAACTTGACATCTCTATCAGACGCTATACTTCTTTGTAATCCATGAATTCTGATTACTTCTTTGAAAAACAACTGTGTTATGTAGCTTGCATCATGAGTGGTTCATTTTGTTGAACCTATCCATTACTACAAACACACTACCAAAACTAGATTTAGTTCTTAGTAACCCCACAATGAAACCCATATTTATACATTCCAAAGGTCTATCAGGTATGGGTAATGGTTGATACAAACCAGCATTTGATGAGGTTCACTTTGTGTTCTGACAAATAGTACATCATTCAACATACTTTCTTATATCTCTTTGCATCCTAGGCCAATAATAATATCTACTTACAAGCTCTAGGGTTTTGTTTAATCCAAAGTGTCCACTCAAACATCCATTATGTTTTTCTTGGATAAGGTTCTCTCTCATTGAACCTTTTGGAACACACAACTGATTGTCCTTAACATCAAACCATTTTTTCATGTAAAATTAGCAAAATCACTGTGAAAATAATTTTCAAAGGATATGCATACCTTTTAAGCTTCTAAGAAATCTTCATCTCCTTCACAGATATCTTTGAATTCCTCTACTCCAATGCTTTTCAATTGAATTTTCTATGCTATCAAAAATCTTATGATTAATTCATCTACTACTTTATTACTGATACCTTTCTTGTGCTTAATGGTGAAAGTATAGGAATGCAAAAATTCCATCCATTTAATGTGCTTCAAACTTAGCTTCTCTTGTGATTTGATAAAGCTTAAGGCCTGATTGTCTGTAAAGACCACAAATTTCTTGGGCAACAAATAATGTCTCCATTTTCTGAGTGCTTGAACTAATGCATATAATTCAAAATCATAGGAAGAATACCTTGATTTTTCTTCATTCAATCTTTCACTGAAAAATGTGATAGGACTTCCTTCTTGACTTAAGACTGCTCCAACAACAATGTTGCTTGCATCACACTCTACTGTAAATAGTTTCTCAAAGTTAGGTAGTACTAGGATTAGTTTAGCAGCTAGTCTTTCAAATCCTTCATCTGCCCTTCTTGTCCACACAAAAATTATCTCCATTTCTCCTTTCATAGTATCCATAATAGGAGAACATATCTCACTGAAGTTTTTGATGAACTTTCTATAAAATTGTGCCAAACCATGAAATTTTTTGACAATTTTACCTATCTTTGGTGTAGGCCAAGTTAAAATTGTTCTGGCCTTGTCTTCATCCATCTTCAACTTACCTTGTGATACAAAACGTCCAAGGTAGACTAGTTCTTCTTTCATGAACTCACAATTCTCAAGGTTAATGGTCAACTTTTCTTCTTGTAACCTTCTCAAAATAATTTCCAAATGTTTGAGGTGCTCTTCCTTACTCTTATTGTAAACCAAAATGTCATCTAGGTAAACTACCACAAAATTACCAATATAATGTTTCAACACTTCATTCATTAGTCTCATAAATGTGCTTGGTGCATTTTAGAGACCAAATGGCATGACTAACCATTCATATAACTCTGCAATGCTTTTGAAGGTTGTCTTTCACTCATCACCTTCCTTCATTCTAATTTGGTAGTACCCACTTTTTAAATCAATCTTGGAAAAATATTGTGCACTACCTAGGAAATCCATCAAATCTTCTATTCTAGGAATAGGAAACCTATATCTTATGGTTATCTTATTTATTGCTCTAGAATTAGTATAGAGTCTCCACTTACCTCCTTTCTTTAGTTCTAGCACAACTGGTATTGCACATGGATTGATGCGCTCTTTGATCAATCCCTGATCTAACAGTTCTTGAATCTACCTGGCAATCTCCTTGTTATGTTCTGGAGTCATCTTATAACCAACTATACTTGGAAATGAAGCTTGTGGCACAAAATCCATTTGATGACTTACTACTCTATGTGGGGGTAGTGTGGATGGTGTACCATCAGTAATGATATCCTTAAATTGATTTAATACAACTTGTACCTCCAATAGAAACATACTAGGTTTCTTCACCTCTTCTTCTTTGGGCTTTAGTAGAACAACAAATCCAACTTCTTCTTCTTTCAGGTCTTTTAGGAATTATTTCTCACTCATCAAAAGTGTTTTGGCAGTATCCTTCTCTATCTTTTCTTCTTCTACTATGGACTGTATCCTATAAGTGACTCCATCCTTCTTGAAAGAATATTTATTCTCCTTCCCATGATGTATTGTCTCTTTGTCATACTACCAAGGTCTTCCCAACAATAGATGACAATCATCCATGGGGAGTATGTCATATGGAATTTTGTCTTGATACTTCCCAATAGTGATGTTTGCCCATACTTGTTCATTCATTAGGATGTTCTACCCTTTGTTCAACTAAATCACTCTATAAGGACTCACATGTGGCATTTTTTCTAATCCAAGCTTTTGTACTACTTCCTCTGACATGACATTGTCATTAGATCTTGAGTCTATAATCACCTTACACAACCTTGCCTAATATTTTGCAAGTGGTTCTAAGCAATGCTCTTCTCTGCTTGGGTTCCTCCTTTACTAGTTCTTTAACTAGGTCTCTCCTCAACATTAGGTTCTCACCTTTCTCTACATCAAGATCCACTTCACCTTCTCTAGAATTGTTCTCCTCTTGGATGTAGTTGATCTTCTTCTCTCCATAGGATATTGATGCCTTCTTTGGACATCTATAGGCCAAATGCCCCAACTAGCCATAGTTATAACATTTCATATTGTTGTAGTGTTAGCCTCTACTATTGTTGTTTTCATTTCTACCTCTGCTACCATTTTTAGATTCTCTTCCTCTGTTTGAGCCACCTCTCTGATTGTTTTCACTAGTCTACTCATTTTTTTGCTAACTTTAGTGAAATAGTTTCTCAAAGCTATGTAGTACCAAGATTGGTTTAGTAGTATGAGAGATTTTGTTGCTAACTTTAGAAAAACAATGATCAAAGGGAAAGAGATGATTTTTTATCCTTGCAAGCCATAAATGTTAAGTTAGGTAAATTGTGGTGAAGACGTGCTTAGAGGATCGCAGGGTCACAAGAGGCAGAAGGTGGTTAAGGAAAATAGTTGTGAAGTTGCACCAAGCCTATTTTTGCATGATCATAGGGTTATGTAGATATTCAAAAGGAAGTGATGTGAAGTCATGAATAGTCCTTTTCCAACATCATACTGAAGACATCGACACTTAGAGGATAAGTTGTGAAGGTGCAAAATGGTTAAGAAAATAGCCAGGTGCGTCATTGTAACTTGTGATACAATTAGTAGAGAAAGAGACGCAAAAAAGAAAGAAATACTTGTTCATAATGTAGTCAAAACGAGAAAGAATATGTGGAGAAAGGAAAATGACACATCAGCCAAGAAACAGTTACAAATAAAGAAATAAGTTGTAGAGTTAGAAAAGGTGGTTGGACGCCAATCTTGATTATTTGTTGGAATGAGGTGGAGTGGAGATAATAGTTGAAGAATCTCATATGGCATTAGGAGAGTTAGAGAGTTGGAGTTAGAAGAAATTGTCGAAATGGAGTTAGAAGCTAGTAGAGAGTTAATTTATAGTAGATAGAATATTTTCAATATAATTTAATTTTATGAATTCAATAAAGATAGTTCTAGTATGCGTTGAGTAATTTCAGTTTGTAATTTATCTTCTGTTGGTAGGATTTGGTAGATTAGAATTGTGTTTGTAGGAGTAGACCAATAATTGGATTCTTCTTGATCTTTGTGTTCAGTCAAATGGACTATTGGAGTCAGGAAGAATCCTATGTGCATATGTTCTTTTCTTTTCTATTTGTGTGTGTCGTGGAGCTTGCTCAAACTATGAGAAAGGCCTAGGCAAGCAAGGCATGTCTCAGCTAGGAACTTGTAGAGAGAGAAGTGAGAGGAGAGTGCATGATTTATCTTTATCAGTCATGATAAGTGGTGGTTTGATAGTACTTTAGTGGGTAGGAAGCCTTGAGAAGGGGAAGAGATTAGTTCCTCTAGTACTAGGGTCAAGTAGTAATCCTAGGGGCTCAAGAGTGAGTTTGAGGTGTTCTAGAAGAGGGTAGAACTCAGGGTGGAAGGCGACCTCCCCACCACATAATTCATTGACTATCGACCATGCCAAAAAAATCTTCCTCTGTAACTCTTGTAACCTACATAGAATAGCACATATGTTGACATCAATGACAAGCATTGTCATGAATACAACACATAACCATTGAATCATGTCTCCAATAATGCTAACATACTTCCCCATAGGAATACCATTAGCATTCATACTAAGAAGCTTTGCATATGAGTGTTCGAGAGTGTATTTTATGATTATACTTATTATGTTATGAACATTCTTGCATGCCAAAAACACATGAAACTAATGAAACTTAACAATGTTTAATCTATCAATGTTGAGTGTGTTGAGAACTATGAGAAAGGAAAAACAAAGTAATATATAGGTGTCTATATCCAGTTGAGCAATAGTCTATGAAATTACAAAAATCTTATAATATCTAAATACCTTAATCAAGATATCTAAAAACCCTATGTTGTTCTAAGAAGATAGAGGGATTATACATACATACATATATGTATGTATGTATTTATGTATGTATGTATGTGTGTGTGTGTGTAGAAAAACACACACATACATACATACATACATAGAGAGAGAGAGAGAGAGAGAGAGAGAGAGAGAGAGAGAGAGAGAGAGAGAGAGAACCAATATCTAGCTTAGAAACTAAAAATATACATATAACATATAATTAAACATTCAAAGAGGAATTCAACTAAGTTTGGTCCTTTCATTAGTCAATCAAACTACAATGGTTACAATATAATCACACATTTGAGATGAACCAATCATTATTATTATAGTACTAAAATACATCTACCAAAGATTGGCAATTAAAACTATGAGACTTCTTGCGGAAAACTATATCTTATACTAGATTTGTATTTGTTCTCTCCACTATCTTGATATCTTGAGGCCTTTTATCCTTAGATTTGTATAAATGAGTTTTATCTTATAATTTAGTCATCTATAAGGTATTAAGAATAAATGGGGGTGCAAAAATATCAAGAAAAAATATCAAGTAAAAGCAAGACACGATTTGACATCTTTGTAAGTGAATCATGTCTTGAATAGATTTCAGCTGAGTTTGAGTGTGATGTAGGAAAAATCACCCATAAAATATGTGATCGAGGGTGCACTCAAGACAAAAAGAACCTACAAGAGTTCAGTGGGAATGAAATTCATCTCCCTATTTGAATCCAAAAGTAATTGCACTTATAACATTTCTCGTAGAAAGATAGTTTTTTGGTGATTGGATGAGAAGAGAAGAATATATATATATATATATATATTCTACATTATAAATCCCTTAATAATCTTTATAAAAATGCTCAAAAAAAGTGAATTATGTATACTATTTGTACTGATCCTATCTTTAGATTATGGTTGATGGACACAAACTAAGTTGTGTAAAAAGGATTAATGAAAAAAGATAAGAATTGACCAAATACACCATTAATATTGTTGTTCATTCTGGTGAAAAAAATAAATCTTAGGTATTTGTTTTATGTGTTTGCATGTTAAATGATGATCTAAAATGTGTAGGTGATATTAATTATGATCACACTATTTGACTAGATTTGAGTTAAATTCATTGCTTGAAAGACACAATTTAAAAAAATCTAGAATTGTTATATTGAAGTCAACCTTAATATCTCATTCATTATTTCCAATTTTGGTTGTTGGTTTGTAGATTTTCTAGTTTTTGGCCTCACTCCTAGACTTGTATCATTGAGTCACAAAATCTTGGAGACCCTTGGTTTTAGTTAACATTGAGCACTTCTCATGTGCTAAGTGATTTTTCATTGTCATTTTTCATTCTTTAGAGAAAAAATATCTCTCGATGAGAAAATTTTGGGCATATGGGGAAATTATTCTATTTCTCCTAAATCCTCAACAATCTCTTTCAACCCTCTAATTGAGCCAATTAGTGTGCATTCAATGTGGATTTATATTCCCAATTTTCTCCTTCATTTGTGATTTTTTTTTTCTTCAAGTCTGTGAATAACTTTATTGGCCATTTTCTAAAGGTGGATGATACATGTTACTCATTTTTCACCCGCAAGCTCAAATTAGGTAGAGTCGTGTGTGTTAAGAGACAATCATTACAAAAAAATGATCTTGTGTTATATGCCTTAATGAGAAAATATTTTTCTCTGATCCAATGATGCACATAGATATTAGATTTTATGAAGAAAATAAAGCGTTGTATTGTAAATTGATACATCATTGCATAATTTCTAAAAATGTAAGCATCTTTATTCATCAAAGTATTTATATTGCTTCACACAAGTCATGAAACTAGCTAAGAAAGATAAAAGCAATTCTTGAATTTATGACATGAATACATTTCTAAATGAAAAATAATAAGGCATAATCTCGTCATAGGAGCCATTCATTTCTTGAATGGCTGGTTGTGATTTTATTTTATTTTATTACCTGTAGGCTCAAATCAGGTAGAGTCATGTGTATTAAAAGATAATCATTTCAAAAAATTGATCTTGTGTTCTATGCCTTAATGAGAAAATATTTTACTCTAATCCAATGATGCACATAGATATTACATTTTAGGAAGAAAAGAAATGTCATATTATAAATTGATACATCATTGCATATTTTCTAAAAATGTAAGCATTTGTATTCATCAAAGTATTTATATTGCTTTGCACAAGTCATGAAACTAGCTAAGAAAGATAATTTTTTGCTTGAATTTATGACATAAATACATGTGTCATGAAAGAAATGATATAGAAAAAAATTATTCATTGATAGCTCCTAATCACATATTTTCTATGGATTCAAAAGAAAAGGATTTTATTCTAGCAAAGTTTTCTGAAAAATAATTGATGTTGAATGAAAGCTCTAATATGGAGTTACCATTAGTGGATTTTTGAATGTACAAAAGAAATTTAAAAGAGAAATTAATACACATTCACCACCAATAACTATTTCATTGTATAAAATACAAATGCACATAGCTCAACATGCTAAAACTTCCATATTTTAAATAGAAAATTTTAGAGAAACTCCATGTGAAATTACAGTGTTGTCACCAAAACGGCTTACCAGTTCTAAAAATATGAAAAAAATGATGGACAAATTAATGGTGGGATACAATTTTTCCTTCCTCACTCTAATCATGGCTATTGATTAGGGTTTCATAACATTCCACTTTTCCTCTTCCTAGTTTACAAACTCAAAAAAGGATAAAATATTTTAGGGCATTGGGCATTATGATCTTTTCCATATTCTTCAACATTTGAAGTCTAAGATGCCTTAAGACATTTAAAGCATAATTTTTTTAATTAATATAATAATATGTTTTTTGTTATTATATTAATAAGTAAATAATAGATTCATTTTTTTGATCAGCAAAAGGTCGAGGCCAAATAAATTTTATTAATATAAAAAAATTACAAAGTCTTCATTGAAGGGGGTACTAGTAGGAAAGAACAAAGAAGAAAACTTTCAGTCTAGCCGAGGACATTAGTCTTATACAAATTGTAGAATTAAAAGGGGCATACCCCAATCATACATTTGTTAGCACCTAACATCATATTTTCTTTTAGTTTGAAGGGATTATATATAAATGGCTCTTTCGTACTAGGGGTCTTAGGAAAGCATTCTTTCATTTACATGCTTATTTTTATTTAGATGTATCAAGTGTGTCTTGATCCGATTCCAAATAGCTTAAATCTTTTTTTGGCTTAAAGTAACATGTGTTAGAAGATCTCCTATTAATTTCAAAAATCTCCCTTGGAACTCTCTTTGCATCTCACAGAAACTTCAAGTTCATTTGGAATTATTTGTCTACAAATCAATATTCAATCTATAGATTATGATACTTTTAAAATCATTAGGTTGTGGGTTTAGGTTATATAACAAGAGATTTCCCTTTTAATGGTTAAAATTATATTTCCATTTATATTTTACTTGATTTGGCCATTTTAAATCTACATTGTTGCTATAATTTAAGAAGAGTATTATCATTTTAGGGCTTCGTGCTTTGATTGCTAGGTTAGAAATAGGTTTATGGAATACAATTTATTTTTTGTTTTGTTTTAAGGATTTAATTTTAGTTTTATATATTAATTATGCTTATTATTACTATTTAAATCACAAGGAAATGATAAAAAGTAGGTAAAGTGCCCTGGGGAGGAGATGGGAGTACTCTAATAACCATATACTATCCTAAATTTATATTTTATGTCGGTTGTCTAATCATTATAAGAACCTTTTAGAGCTTATCTTGTTCTTTTGAGAATGGATGTTTAGGGGTGAATTTTTATTGATCATTAGTTATGCATTTAAAGTTAAAAGAGGACATGGGAGAGTGATTGTTTCTAGTTTGTGCTCCAACATCAATTTACATAGAATAGAAATCTACAATGGTCAATCTAGTGATTTGGGTGACTGATATTTCTTAATCGCTTCCTCAATCCATGATTTATAGATTGTTACTAATATCATGGATGAGTTGGTGATAAATATAGTCTAGGAGTGTTTAGGAAATGGTAGGATTCCATTCATTGGCAATTGGTTTGAATGTACTTAAGACATATCAGCCAACCAACAATTTATCCAAAAACATCCTTCTATTCAACGTTGATGTCTCAATTTTCTTGAGCATTTTTTAGAAGTGTCTTTTATGAGTTGTACTATGGATTGGAGGAAGAATTCTTCATAACTTAAAATTGAATGATATTTATTAGTTGTTGTGCCATGTTACTTATTTCTTATAAAGAGAAGTGGATTTGATACCATACCATGATAACTAAAAGAAAAACTATAGTGAACAAAGAATAAACAACCATAAAGCAATTAAGTCAAGATTTTTTTAAAGCCTCACTTTATATATTTAATCCTTATGACTTACATTGATCCTTACAAGCTGAAAAGTCTAGTATATCACTTATGCTAATTACATACATTAAGGTAGAGGGATTGCTATTGCCTACATAATTGAACTAATAGGAGAGTAAGATTATACAAGGAACATACTTGATTGAGAAAGTATCAAGCCAAAGAAAGAGAGTGATTACTCCAAAATCCTCAAATTGTAGAGGCTACTTGTCGAATATTATCAACAAAGGGAATAGAGTGAGAGGGACCAAGATCCATGTAATCCAAATAAACCAAAAGGAATCAAAATTTAGGGTACCTTATCTGCATAGTTCATTGATGTGTCCTAAGATCTCTTAGAAAATGACTTGATACAACAAAAAAATACATCAAATCTAGAAATTTAGGAGGATTGGTTCTTGAGACTACTATGATGTATTCCTCTACCTCTGCTTTGTTGATGTCTAGCTGACTTGGAAGTTGTATCAAATCTCCTTTTCTCTTGTTATATTTATTCAAGTTGGGTAGCACAAACTCTAGATTTCTCAAGTTGTTGTAGCCCACCACAAGGATGGGGTGTTCCCCAAATGCATGCAGGTAATTGAAGAACCATTTTTTATTCCTTGTTTTAATAATGCCTCTCCATCTTGGAAGAAATTACGTACTTACATTAATTTTGGGCTAGTATGCATTAAACCAGGTTAGGTATTTAACATAGAGGATAGGCCTTCTAGTAATTCTTAGATAGAGGAGGCTCAGGGGTGGATACACCATGTATACCTCAAGATAAGGAATTTCCTTATCAACATGTATACTTAGGACAATGTGATTGAACCCTTCTAACCAAGTTTCCTCAAAGATGTTGTTGTAGAGGTGAATGATGTTGCCATGAATGACATTAGCTTTTTCCAAACACACAATGAAGGATCCAATTACTTCACTATTGGTCCTCTAAGTGTAGTCATAGCTAAAATATTTCTCTCTAATTATCCTAATAGTACTAAGCCTATACATATCATCTACAACCCTAAGCATCATATTCTAATGTTTGGGTTTGACAGAGCTAGTAAAGGCCATGGTGCGGTTGTCAAAAACATGAAAAATGATAGCTACTATTACCATAATGAAAAACTAGAGAACACCACCTAGCCTAGTGACCAAGACACTCAAAATTACAACAAAGAAATATCTAGTAAAATATGTGAAAAATGATAGGAAACTTATAGATGCTGGGAAAGAGATCTCGATGCTCCTAGATTTTTCTCTAAGCCACCCTAAGATTTTTAATTCTTCTAGAGGACACTTTGGGAAATATATTGTATGATGAAAAGAGGTGGTGAGGGCTATCCCTAATCTTATTTTTCACAAAAAAGTTTGAACCAATTATTAGATTAGAAGGGACAATCCTATATCAGTTAACTCATTCGCAAGTAATGATGTTAGCTAAGCTATCTGGATTTGATAATGAAAGAAAGTGATTGGATTAAATTATATAATGAGGGGGTCAAGCTAGTGGATAGTTTATGCAAAACAAGATGAGAAAAACATAAGACAATTGGTCTAATGTTTAGATTATTGATACAAGTATAAAAATTTAGAAGTCTTTTAGGTTTTCTTTTGACTATATTGGGGTTGAGATGATTTAAGAAAGGAATTAATGTTTTGATGCTCTAAAAGTTATAATCAAATATTAGGGCCTTTCAAGATATAGGTTAATGGTTGATGGTGCTAAGGTATAGGATGGGGAGATAAGATATAAGGATACTATTGTATGATAATTGGAGTGTTAGAATATAAACATTTCAATCGTCCTGAGTTTAACGAGTGTGGGAAGTGTGGTAAGGTGGTCCAAAGTTTGAAGATTGAAAATTTCCTAATACTTCCTTCTCCCTATCTAGTTTGTAATGCTAAAAAATAAGCTTTATTAGTAGGTGTCTTCCTCTGTTTTCTTATGCTAGTAATATTATTTGTATTAGGGGTTATTGTAAATTTTAATGCCTTCACCATTTATTCCTTTATTTTCTAAATGGTCTACTTCCTTGTTTCCCTTATGATAAATGTGTTGAATCCTAATTTCTTTGAGCTTGTCTATGATTGTTAGTACATCCTCAATCTTGGAGTTAATTTTCCACTAGCTTCTTTTACATATTGCATTTACAATTATTTGGGAATCTCCTTCAATAATTACTTTTTTGATGCCTCATTTTAAACTTATATTTAGTCCTTCCATTAGTGCTTCTAGTTTAGTTGTATTATTTGAAGTTACTCCTAAAGGTTTAGCTCATTTGACCATCCAATTTCCTTTATCTAAATGGATAATGCACCCAGTTCCTGCCTTGCTAGGATTGCCTCTAGATGTTCCATCAAAATTTAGCATTTCCCACCCTAGTGGAGGTGGTTCCCATTTGCAATCTATTCTAGCCTTTTTATTTTACTTGTGATAGATTAAAGGTTGGTTTATCAGGTGGTTCCAATTTTTCTTCACCTCTGTGTCCCAATCTATGAATGTTTCTTCTTGTTTAATGGTATTTCTTAGATTATTATTCATTACTTCTATGATACTGGCTTCCATTTTTTTTGTTAAGGACATAAGTGTCATTTCTTCATCCTTGAATATTCTCCTATTTCTTTCTTTTCATGTTTCCTACAAAAGAATGGATGGGGAGATTTTCAAAACCTTGTTGTAAACATTGCATTATCTATGTTTGGGCTAACTACTGAGGTGGACCCATAAATTTTTGGAAGTGTTGAGAACCAATTGAGCTTCTTGCATAGCCACTACTAGCAAGACATGGAAAAGGGACATTGGAACAAAAAGTGTTCAGTTGTCTTAGGTTCTTCTTTGCAAAGAGGGCATCTCGAGGGACCTTCAAAGCCTAATTTGATGAACTAATATGTTGTTAGGATTTTTTTTTTAGTTTCCTTCCATAGGCATATTCCTACCTTGGGTAGGCATGCATTTTCCCAACATAGGTTTAGAGAGACATCTATGTTGTCTCATCTTTGTGAATTGATTAATAGTTTGAATCCCCTTTTTACAAAGTATTTCTTGTCATTCGAGGCTCCCCAGATTAATCTATCCTTCCTTTCTTTAAATTTTTCTTGTCTTTGACTGATAAATTGTTTGAATGAACTTTTTTCCTCCTGTGATAGTTGTGTATTTTCTACATCTTTCTATGTTCCAGGTTGTTCTTCATTTGCCTTATAGATATAATTGCTGACAAATTTGCCCCAACAATTAGTCAGTGTGTTCTTAATGTTATGAGGAGGTTGAAGCTATCACGTGGGGGTAACCCATCGCATTAGTCTTCCTAAAATAAGGTTTCGTCCCCTTTACCTATATCTCCTATTAAATTAATGTCGATTATATATTTGCATTGCATCATGCTTTAGGTGGGTCCTTATTTCAAAGTAATGATATAGTATCAAAGTTATTTAGGTATTTCTGATATAATATTGTAGCCCATTTTCTATCATGTTCCTAATACATTCTCCATACTAGCTTGGCTCCTAGAGCTTCAATTTGCTAGCTTAATTTTTTGATGCCCAATCTTCTTAATTCTTTAGGTTTGTGTATGTTGTCTCATTTAATTAGGGCTAGTTTTTTCTTATAATCTATACCACCACAAAAGAAGTTTCTTAGTTTATTTTCTAGTTTCATTTTGGTTTCTTTAGGAAGCAGAAGTCATGACATTTGGTAAGTGGGGATAGATGATAATATAGATTTGATTTTGATCATCTGACCTACTTTTGTTAGTCATTTCCCTTTCCAAATTTCTATTTTCCTTTCTAGCTTATCAATTAAGGGATTCCATGATTTAATCTCTTTCATGTTTTTTTCTAGATGAATTCCTATATATTTGAACAAAAATGATCCTTTTTATATCTCGTATACTTGCAGATTCTTCTTTCCATGTCTAGTTTAGTGTTTTAAAAAAAATCTCAGATTATTTTGTATTTACTATTTGTCCAGACCCCTTTTGTGGATGTTTCGATTATTTGTTTATAATTTTGGGCTTCACACCTAGAGCTTTCTCCAAGAAGAATAGTATCATCTATGAATTTCTAATGTGTTCCTCCATACAATTGATCACCATACTATCATATCGATATCCAAAATACGTTCCACCACCTCAAAAATAGGAAAGATCGAGTTCAACCATATTCATACCTGATTCTTCTTTAACTGGCTTCTTCCACCTTCAGCTACAACTTGGAAACCTAATCCTCCATGCTTGCTATGCACTCCCATATTCTTCAACTTGTCTTTGGTATCAGCTAAAATAAAGAAGATCTCTTGTTGGTTATCGGCCCCCTCCATCATTGACCAAAACATAGTGCCACAACTAAGTACAGATGGACACTCCTTTGCACCATCAAGCTCTCCTTTGAACCATGCTTGCAGCATAATGGGTTCCTCTCTTCAAAACCCAAACCCTATGCTAAGCATCTTACATCTCATGCCTTGATGCCAATACAGGCCTGCACACATATGAATCTATGTATAACCACCTTTCACCATCTTTGCTTCTAATATGTCCCTCCACTTCATTTCACAAAACCCATACTCTTCTTCCTTTGTGTATATCAGGTTCAAAATCATTGGTTTTGCCACTCTTTACATCACCAAGTCAACAATCACACATGCCTCTCAGTTCCCTTGTGGCTTGACGAAACATATCAATGTTTCTATAACTATTTCAAGCTAGTTTGGCAATTCTTGAAACCATTATAGACTTAAATAACATCGTGAGTCAAAAATAAATTTTGTGTGAGAAATAATTGTTTCTATGAGAAATAAGTCACAACTTTAAAATTTTTCTTGACACTTGCAATTGCCGAGTGCTAGTTTTTCTTGGCACCTGAAAGAGCCGAGTGGCAATTTGCTTAGCAGGTGTTCAAGTGTCGAGTGACAGGTTGTTTAGCACGTGAAGGTGTCCAGTGATAGGCAGTAGGTGTCGAGTTAGCTTGGCACAAGAAGAAGCCAAGTAAGCTGGGCACACAAAGAAGTTGAGTAAGCTTGGCACACAAAGGGAAAAGCTCAGCAACAATGGATGCCGAGTGAGCTCGGCTCAAACTGGAAAAATTATAACTTAGAAAAATTTCAACATGAATGTTTTCGCCATTAAAACTAGAGAGCCAAAGCTTGAATCTTCTAAACAAACTTCTCAAATGCAACGAATAAAAGAAGAACAATGGATTCAAGTATGCCTGCTTGTTTTCTATTCAACTTTGATTTAAAACATTACAAAATTTGGGAGCATTCGGCTTCAACCAAAAAACCCTAAAATAACCCTAAACTGGTAAAACTTCAAACTTTAATGAACTTTAAACTTGCAACTCTAATGGCTGCATACAATGGCGCTAAGAGCAATCACTGCTTCAATAGGAAAAAACCAAAAATAACAAACTTACAAAGTGAACAAGGGAAAACACTTGCCAAGTGGATCTGCTGATCTCTTTCCTTTTGCTTTGCTCTGCTCTGCAACTTCTCTCTTCTCTTCTCTGCTGAACTGACTCTCTTCTCTGCTCTATTGAATTGACTCTCTTATCTGGTATAATGAATTTGAGACATTCCTTTTGTCATATATTTCCCCCTCTTTTCTTATTTCAAAACTCACCTACCACATTCATTGTGTAGGTCATCAGGGATGGTAGGTGGGCATTTGGCTCTAGGGGCAAATGGTCATTGCATTTAATATTTCAACACTCCCCCTTTGTCCCCAGCCAAATAAACAAGGATCACTGCTGATCCAAATCAATTACACCAAGACTCTCTCTAAGGTGTACAAAAGTTCCAATGCCTAACGGCTTAGTAAAAATGTCTACTAGCTATTGCTCAGACCTGCAAAATTCTATCTTGATATCCCCATTCTCCACCAACTCTCTAATGATGTGATATCTGATCTCAATATGTTTGCTTCTCCCATGGAAGACTGGATTCTTGGACAATGCAATTGAAGAGATGTTTCACAATAAATTCTGGTTCCATCCTCTTTCCTTTCATTCAAATTTGTCAAGATCCTCCTTAGCCAAATTGCTTGACATGTTTTTGCATTTGCTTCTATATATTCAGCCTCTATTGTAGATTGAGCAACAATAGGTTGCTTCTTGGATGCCCATGAAATTGCACCTGATCCCATATGAAACATGTATCCAAAAGTGCTCTTCCTATCATCTATACTTTCAGCCCAATCACTATCCATGTAACCAACCAACTTGAAATCTTTATTTGCAGTATACAAAATTTCAAATCCCTTCATACCTTTCACATACCTTAGGACCCTTTTTTCTACTTGCCAATGGGAATCCTTTGGTGTTTTCATAAATCTAGAAATTAGACTTACTGCATGCATCAAGTCTAGCCGAGTTGCAATCAAGTACATTGAAATTCCAACCATACTTTTGTATAGTGTTGGATCCACTCTCTTGCTAGAGTCTTCCTTGCTCAACTTTAGACCTATTTTTGTTGGTGTTGGGGCTGCCTTACTGTTCTACATTTTAAATCTCTCCAAGATCTATCCTGCATATTTTTCTTGAGAGATGAAGATGCCATCATACATTTGTTTTACTTCTATGCCTAGAAAGTATTTCAAGAGACCTAGGTCTGTCATTTCAAATTCATTTTTCATGGCATCTTTGAACTCACCAATTAGAGCCTTGTCATTACCAGTAAAAATCAAATCATCTACATACAAGACAACAATCAACACATTTCCATTTGCTGCCTTGATGTAGAGAGTAGGCTCACCATCGCTTTTGCTAAAGCCATTGCTCATCAAATATGAGTCAATCCTACTGTACCATGCCCGTGGAGCTTGCTTGAGCCCATAAAGAGCTCTTTTCAATCTATATACTTTGTGTTCTTCACCTGCAACTTCATAACCAGGTGGCTGCTCCACATAGACTTCTTCTTTCAATATACCATTTAGGAAGGCAGAATTCACATCCATTTGAAATACCTTCCATTTGTGTTGAGTTGCAATTGCTATGATAGCATGCACAGTTTCCATTCTTACAACCAGGGCATATGTCTCATCACAATCTCTTCCATACTGCTATTTGTAGCCCTTGACTATCAGCCTTGCCTTATGCCTATCAATCTTGCCTTTAGCATTGCATTTGGTCTTGTAGACCCATTTTACTCCAATCACTTGCTTCTTGGGAGGCAAATCAGTTAGCTCCCATGTCTCATTTCTTTCTATAGCATCTATCTCCTCATCCATGGCCTTACACCATTTCTTCTCCTTAATAGCTTCTTCGAAATATATTAGATCACTATGAGAAAATAATGCAAAATTAACACTCTCATCATAATCTTCATACTTTTCATCTTGGTATATCTCCCTAAGACTCTTGGTCTTTCTTGGTAATAGGGAGGAGAGTGTGGGATTAGAATCTTCAATGTTGCTACTTTGCCGACCAGCTCGGTCTTCACTGGTACTTGGCACTGACACTTGGTTATGCCTAGAGGAGCTTGGAAATGACTGAGGCTGCTTGCCTTTTCTTCTATCTACTCCTTCTTCTTGTTGTTCATTAGCATCCTCTTCACTCATAATTGGAACTTTACTTGAAGTTCTCGGTGACTCATCAGTTTGACCATACCAAGACTAATTTTCAAGAAATTCTACATCTCTTGAGAGAATCATCTTGTTGTTCAATGGGTCATACAATATATATGCCTTTGATTCTGAGTTGTACCCTGTGAAGATGCACTTCACACCTTTGTCATCCAATTTTTGGCTTTTCTCTTTTGGCACATGTGCATATGCAACACATCCAAACACCCTTAGGTGTTCAACTGTCCATCTTCCTCATGACCATGCTTCCATTGGAATTCTCTCACGAACTACATTTGTAGGACACCTATTAATTAGGTAAACTATTGTTGCCACAGCCTCTCCCCAAAATTCAGTTGGGAGACCTTTCTCTTTCATCATGCTCTTTGCCATTTCAATAATGGTCCTGTTCTTTCTTTCAGCGACTCCATTCTGCTCTGGTGTATAGCTAGTTGTGAGCTCTTTCTTTATACCATGTTTCCTGCAAAAATTTATAAAAGAATTGGAGGTATACTCCCCTCCTCTATCTGATCTTAGGACCTTGATATAGTGTCCACATTCTCTTTCAACCTAGGCTTTAAATTCTAAAAATTTATCAAATGCTTTAGATTTATTCTTTAATAAATGCATCCATGTCCTATGACTAAAATCATCAATAAATGTTATAAAATAAGTACTCCCCCCAATAGAAGTAACTTGCACAGGACCGACTAGGTCAATATGCACTAACTCTAATGAATATGTAGCCCTCCTAGAATTTTTAGAATTAAAGGGAAGCCTATGTTGCTTACCCAAAATACAAGCCTCACACTTCACATGAATTTCTTATTCGTAGCAAACCTTCTACCATTTTTTTATTTGACAACAAATTTAAACCAGCATAGCCTAGATGACCATACCTGAGGTGCCATAGCCATGAGGGGTCTTCAATCACACTCCTTAGAGCTGATTGTGTGTGAGGTGCAGCACCAACTTGAGATGAGAAACATGTCTCTATCCTCAAGGGAAACATTATGTTCTTTTTCATTTGAACTGTTGCAAGTAAGTTCTTGCTCCCATCCTTTTCATGAATGACATGCATATCATTCTCCATCAGCACTTTGTATCCATTTTGAATGAGCTGACCAATGCTCATCAAATTGTGCTTCATACCAGGGGCAAAACACACATTTTGTATTTCCTTCTTCTCACCTTTCTTGGTGCAAACCATAATAGATCCTTTGCCCACTACTAGTAGGGTTCCATTGTTACCCATTTTAGTCTTAAATTTGAAACTCTTGTCAATGAATGAAAACAAGGTTTCATTACCACTCATGTGGTTGCTACATCCACTGTCAAGGTACCAAACCTCAGGGCTTCCTTCTTCACCAACATTACATATGATGAAGGCAGTGGCATTGTTTCCACTTCCCATGTTCACATCAGCCACATTTGCTTGTCCTAACTGATCATTTTGCTTCTTCCAGCACTCACTTGCATAATGCCCATATTTATGATAGTAGTAGCATTTTACATTACTCCTATTTGAGTTGTAGTTTTTCTTACCTCCTCTTGAAGTATTTTGTGAGCTACTTGCTCCATCTACTCTTCGTGAACTTTTTGCTACAACATTTCTTTGTCCTCCATTACCTTGGCCTCTACCTCTGGAGTTTCTGCCTGAGCCATTTCTTCCTCTCCCCCTTCCTCTTGGATTTGACTAGGCCTCGAATGCTTGCTCTTGGGAAGAAGAAGATGTAGATCTGTTGATCCTATGCTCATGGGTTTGAAGAGTACCCATCAACTCATCCATTTTCAAAATAGTGAGGTATTTTGCCTCTTCTATGGTCATGACCAAATTGTCATATTTATGAGGTAAACTCTTCAATATCTATTCCACTATCCTCTGCTCTTGATAGTCTTCTCCATTTGACTTCAGTTGGTTAATCACATTCGAGGTCCTTGAACTAAAATCTGTAACTGATTCATTTTCCTTCATCTGAAGGTTTCCAAACTCCCTCCTTATATTATGTAGCTTTACTATACAGACTTTATCAATCCCCTTGAAGTTCATCTCAAGGATATCCCATGCTTCCTTTGCATAATTTGCTACTACAATATTTGGGAATATTGTCTCTGTCATTGCTGCTTCAATAAGACTTAATGCCTTAGCATCCTTCCTCCTTGATTCTTTCAAATGAGTCTTTTGTGCATTTGTGAGGGTAGCATACTGAGTTGGGTCTGTCACATCATTGAACCCATTTATAAAAAACTCCCATAAATCATTTGGAACCATTATGATTTTCATCTTCTTTGCCCATGTGTCATAATTTTTCCCATTAAAAGATGGTGGCTGCTGCCATATCTTTCATGTATCTACTGCCATGTCAAAATATCCAAAGAAAATAAATGCCCTAACTCACTATGGATGTGGGGCCTCAAAGCTCTGATACCATGTGAAAAATAAGTCACAACTTTAAAATTTTGCTCGACACTTGCAATTGTTGAGTGCCAATTTTTCTCGGCACCTGAAGGAGCCGAGTGGCAATGTGCTCAACACGTGAAGGTGTCGAGTGACAGGTTGCTCGGCACGTGAAGGTGCTGAGCGATAGGCAGTAGGTGCTTAGTTAGCTCGGCACACGAAGAAGCCGAGTAAGCTCAGCACACAAAGGGCAAAGCTCAGCAACAATGGATGCTGAGTGAGCTCAGCTCAAACTGGAAAAATTATAACTTAGAAAAATTTCAACATGAATGTTTCCACCATTAAAACCAGAGAGCCAAAGCTTGAAGCTTATAAACAAACTTCTCAAATATAATGAAAAGAAGAAGAACAATAGATTCAAGTGTGCCTACTTGCTTTCTATTCAACTTTGATTAAAAAAATTATAAAATCTGGGAGCATTTGGCTTCAACTAGAAAACCCTAAAATAACCCTAAATTGGTAAAACTTCAAACTTCAATGAACTTTAAACTTGCAACTCTAATGGCTGCATGCAATGGTGCCTAGAGCAGTCACTGCTTCAACAGGACAAAATCAACAATAAAAAATTTATAGAGTGAACAAGGGAAAACACTTGCCAACTGGATCTGTTGATCTCTTTCCTTTTGCTTTGCTCTACTCTGCAACGTCTTTCTTCTCTACTCTGCTGAACTGACTCTCTTCTCTGCTCTGCTAAACTAACTCTCTTATCTGGTAGAATGAATCTGAGACATTCCTTTTATCATATATTTCCCCCTCTTTCCTGATTTCAAAACTCACCTACCGCATTCATTGTGCAGGTCGTCAGGGATGGCAGGTGGGCATTTGGCTCCAGGGGCAAACGGCCATTGCATTTAATATTCCAACAGTTTCTATCATCTCAAACCAGGACTATGGAGACCAATGCTCCAAAACCCAATCCATTATGAAGTAAACCTGAATATATAATGTACACTAAATAGTTGATTCCTCCAATACTTTTGCACAGCTATGAACTGATTTATAGAACTGAACACTTAGAGGTTATTGTAACATTTAAACATTTTGACAAATTGAATACAAACTATAATGAATCCAGGAAAGAGAGAAACCATCAATTATCGAATACAAGACATTTTATTCCAATCAATTGAATCTACATAACATTGGTTGCTCTTTGATAGAAAACCAGAGAGCCCCAATTCTTTTCACAATCTCATTATTCTATCTTCTCTGTCAACTCTACTCTATTTGATTCCGTATGTCCCATTTTATAATTGTCTTGGGGTGGTTACAAATACTCTTCATATTCTTGATCGGTTACACATATCACATAATATCTTTTCCTCACATACATACAATGTAATTTAACCAACATATGATATCATGAACTTTAAAAGTGACTAATGAATAACCCATGACTTAAATTATATCAAATTTAATGGTGGAGGTGGTGCCCCCGCACCATACTCCCGAGTTTTAAAAAATTTCATGTCCCATGGAAATGTTGTGGTGAGATTTCTGTAATAATCTTCTGCCTCTGTGTCTTCACTCGATTGATGCCTCCACTACTTCCATTCTTCTTTCAACCATGACTCCTATCAATGGAGTTATGTTGTTGCCTCCAGTGGTGCTTTCCCTTTCCACAGTCCACTCCTTTGTACTACATCACACCCACTATCCCTCACCTGTAAGTCCCTCATGCCTCTCTCCTCAGTATATTGGTGACACACAAGACCATCTCATTGCCTTTGGCAGACCATCTTGTCCACCCACTTGTAGCTGAATGAACTGGCACCAAATCTGCAACCATAAACTTTCAAGCAAGAATCCAAAATTAACCCAACACTGCCTGGTGTAGATCCCATCTACATGCTTAGAATCTTCTGAGCTCTGATACCACTTTGATGCAGTGAGACCTCAATACTATTTCACAATCTGCATATCTACATTACTATTCTTTCTAACATCGATTAGAGGTTGAATCGTTCCCATAACAATAATAGAAACTTACTATAATAATGTTGGTTCACCATGATAGTCATGCTTGATCAACTCACAGCCACCATTTTACCTTTATGAGGGACTAAGGTTGGATTCCTCCATACAACCGATCACCACACGACCATATCCATATCCAAAATATGTTCACCACCCCAACAATAGAAAAGACCGAGTTCAGCCATATTAATACCCAATTCTTCTTTAACCGGATTCCTCCACCTTCAATTGTTCTTTCTAACTTAGAAACCTGATCCTCCATGCTTAGTCTACATTCCCATATTCTTCAACTTGCCTTTGGTATCAACTGAAACAAAGAAGATATCTTGTTGGTTATCAGGCCCCTCCATCATCAACCAAAATATAGTGCTACAGCTAAGTGCAGATGGACTCTCGTTTACACCATCGAGCTCTCCTTTGAATAATGCTTGCAACATAATGGGTTCCTCTCTTCAAAGCCTGAACCCTATGCTGAGCATCTCGCATCTCATGCCTTGATGCCAACATGGGCCTGCACATAAATGACTCTATGTATCAATAACCTTCACCATCTCTGCTTCTAATATATCGGTCCACTTCACTTCACAAAACCTATACTCTTCTTCCTTTAAGTATATCGGCTTCAAAATCATTGGTGCCGCCACCCTTCACATCACCAAGTCGACTGTCACACATGCCTCCCAGTTCCCTTGCGGCCTAACCAAACATATCAACTTTTCTATAATTGTTTCAAGATAGTTTGGTGATTCTTGAAACTGTTACAGACTTAAATAACATCATGAGTCAACAATAAATGTTGTACAAGAAATAACGATTTCTATCATCCCAAACCAAGACTGTGGAGACCGATGCTTCAAATCCCAATCCATTATGAAGTAAACTCGAATATATAATGTACACTAAATAGTTGATTCCTCCAATACTTCTTGTGCGGCTATGAACCGATTTATAGAACTGAACACTTAAGGTTATTGTAACATTTAAACATTTTGACATATTGAATACAAACTAGAATGAATCCAGGAAAGAGAGAAACCATTATTTATCAAATACAAGACATTTCATTCCAATGGATTGAATCTACATATCATTGGTGGCTCTCTAGCAAAAAACCAAAGAGCCCCGATTCTTTTCACAATCTCACTATCCATTTTATAATTCTCTTGGTGTGGTTACAGAGACTGGTCATATTCTTGATCGGTTACACATATCACATAATATCTTTTTCTCACATACATACAATGTAAGTTAACCAATATATGATATCATGAACTTTAAAAGTGACTAATGAATAATCCATGACTTAAATTATATCGAATTCTATGGTGGAGGTGGTGGCTCTGCACCACTAAGCTAGAGATACATGGGTATCTATAAATCTTTAGGTGACGAATCTTTGATATTTGGACTAAAAATATAATGATTGGCTAGCATTGGAAGTCATGGGATTTAGACATGATTACATTACCTACCATATTGTTTGATACACAAATTCTAGCACTTTAGGTTGGTAGATGGGGCTGCAAAACTATAATATTTCATGTACTTCAAAGTCATATGACCATGATAATGGAAAATGTTGGATGCATTTTACACATTCTAGTCAAAGAAAGGAAATTAAAGGTTTTTTGCACTGCTTAGTATCAGGATAACCCATTATGTCAACTTGTGTACTAATTGTATTGGCTATAATCAAGGTGGCATTGCATTTATTGAGATAATCTTATCTCTTGCATCCTCAGAATGAAATTTGGTTCTATTGATTAATGATTTTTAATATTATTAAATGGATGAAGTAACTAATTATGCATACTATAAGATAATATTTTCAAAGAGTTGAGGAGTAATACGTAGTATTTTTATAGGACTACTATCTTCTATCCTAGCTATGTGGTTATATGTTTGAGAAATAATATACATTACCTTGTGTAGTATTATACATATGAGCATCTTTATGTACCATGCTTGTAGGTTTTTCCTTAAATATGACATCAAGATGAACAACATTATTGTCTTGATGAGACACAAACAATATAGTCACACAAAGGGAGAGGGGTTCTCAAGGTGTGGAGATATTTTTTATTCATACCACATGGATATTATAGTTATAGTTGGAATTAAATACAAAATGATACACTTTAGTTACTCCATGTTTAATACTTTAAGTTATTTTCGATGCATTATTAATAGCATGTTGGAGATGTTTCACTTTGGTCATGTGTTCTAATTTGGTCGTAGATTGAAAATACATCTTAAGTTAGTTTTTTTATAATTAAATTTAGAATTTCTCATTCCAAAGATAAGAAAGGGAACGTATGTAACTTTAGGTTAGGCATAAATAAGTAATGTAAACTCTATATTTTAGATATAATGGGTAATCTTCTAATTATGTGATATAGTTGACATGAGAGTACCTATGTTATTCTATCATCTTGATGTTCCTATAGTAGAACCTACTACATGTGTATCATATCTAGAGAGAAATTTCAATATTACTCAGTTTATAGTAGTTTACTTAGAGTTTGATAAGTTAGAAATCAAAGTATGATAGTGTACTATCTTAAATGAAATCAATCTCTTTGTAAGAGCTTTTAGCCATCCCTTTTTTAATATCCTAGGTCCATGAATGCAATTATTCTCTTATTGCTCCATGTTCTCAAGTTTCTATCCAATTTTTGCTATCCTTTTTGTTTCCTAGAGATCTGAGTACTCATTCCAAGGTTTCTAATCCTCAAGGTAAGCGTTAAGGTCATCCCTAATCCATAGTATGGTATGAACTCATCCATGACTCCTAGTAAGGGTAGAGGTCATCTCTTACCCAAGGCATTTTTCCTCAGATCATAGACCTATTTCAAGGGTTTCAATTTGTTTCCTGCCTCATTGAGTTGTCCTTCTTGATTTTTATTCTAAAATTGATATAAAAGAAGGACTTCTCACTTCATTTGAACATCCATTATGATCAATGATAATTTATGATAGGTGCAAGAATTTATTATTTTTCATCCAACATTCATTTGAGAGAAAGAATCATCCAAGACATCATTTGTTCAAACAATCTTTTAAGGAGCATTCCAGAGTTCAATCCTTCAAGAATTCAAGGGAATATTTAAATTCATAGATCTATGGTTTATTATTATTGGATGTATTTGTATTTGTGACTACTTCCTACATCATCATCGGCATACAAACATTGATACATTTTTGTGGACAATGGATTTGATTCCATTCATGGAGGTTTGCTAAGATAGATGGATAATTACATTTGTCTTGATTTTTACATGCTTTATCATTATAAGGCTGATTCCTCAACTAGGGATTGACTAATACAATCTCATCCGCAAAACAAAATATCCTTTTTTCCTTTCTTACAAGTGGATATATATAGTTTTTTTTAGCAACAAATTCAAATTTTGAAACTACGGTTTTAGGTTATAGGTTAGTCTCCAGATTCTAGAATTTTGTATAGGTCAACTAAAGAATGACCTTGTCCCTTACCAAGGTCATCCCTAACCTCTAGGATATCCCTAAAATTCAAGTCATCCTTGTCTAGAGAGTACAAGATTCATAGAATCTGAAAATGTTAATTTGTAGGTCCCAAATCTATAACAGTTTTAGATGTCGATAGTATTTTATAGAATTTTTTTAGATCGAAGTTGATACTCCTCATTGGCTTCCAAGGTGAATTTTTTGATTCATCTTAAATTCATAACACTTACCTTTATGCTTCAGATCTGATCCTTTTATGCCTTTTACTATCATATAGTTGCATTCATTATTTTCATATCAATTGGTCATTACATTTACACTTAATAAACCACCTAATCAAATCAATCTATGACCTTTTAATTAGGGGAAAGAACATTATTAGAAAGTTTTCCTTTCAATATAGAGCTTGATAAGAGACTTAGATTTAGCATTGATACCCCTTTCATCTCCCTATGGTTGTGTTGATCTAGTTTGAACCCCTTTGAAGGCTTATTCTTAAAGGTTGTTCTTCCACTTTCTCTAATGTGGCATAAAAATCAAAAGGAAATTGATCATTATGAAAACCACAACAACACATAAAACTTTATGTTGCAAATAGATATGAGCTTGTTCTTTTTCTAGGTATGGGTCTCTAAGTGGGTTGATATTACCGTATTGATCAAATAGGCACTTTTCTTTGAGCATTTTGTTCATTTCAATAAATAAAATACTAAGATATTGTATGTATGATGACAAATTCACTTCATTATATTCTCTCAATCACCAAACATACAATTATTATAGAATAGAACCATTTAAAAGATGAAATGATATAAATAATAATCAAGGAGTAATAACTAAGATCATATTATTATATAGTGGGAAAATGTACAAAATATATGCAAGGGATTTATCCACCTTTTCTTAATACAAAATTTAAAGGAAGATGGTCCAATAGGCTCGAGTGGAGCTTAATCACTAAGTGAGTGCAATGATCCTTCTCTATTGTGATTCAAGATTAAATGGATTTGGGGAAAGAATCTAATGGTGCAAGATAAATGATTAAAACAAGCTAAATTATGCAATTTTAGGAGAATACAAACTAACAAGAAAAAAATAGGAACCTAAAACTACCAGAAATAGAGAGCTAAGAATCTTATTGACTTGTACACAAAATTTGAAGTTATTATGTTGGGACAAATTTCCCAAGTATATTTTTGTTCCTAGGTTTTTTTGCCCAAATTTAGTTGATAATATCTTGACAAAAAAATGTACTTGCTAGATCAAGTCCTGAAAATCATGCTATATGATCCTTGATAATGCAAATTCATTTCTAAATATGATCAAGTATGTTAATATAATAGCTCTATCTTAACATAAAAACAAAAGAAACCATGAAATACAAAACATTATGTAATGAATGTTGTAGGTTTCAAAAATTATTGAGAAGAAGAAAGAATATAGATGTGTGTATCTATGTGTGTGTATGTCTGTGTCCTTGAATGATAGACAACTTGTTTACTTGACCTTCAATGAGGGAATGAAACTTGATCCATTGAGAAGATCACCTTGAATGCTTGATAATAAATATAGAAATGAAATGCTTGGATTAATTTCTCAAACTTGAATATTTTCTCTTGATGATAATGAATACATGTTGATTAGTGGTATCAAAATAATTAGTGATATGATGATTGTACAACTCTCAAAATGTCTCAAGGGTTAAAGAAAAAGAAGGTTGATTATAGATTTGAATATCCCACTAAACTAATTATATGAGATTGCATACCAAATTTGGGCCCAATCTTCATAGAAAAAAGCACCATGGGAGTTATTTTCGTACGAACAAAATTCCCTAAGATTCATGTTCCTAAGAACAAATTTTCATAATTGTTATGTGTTAAAACAATGATTAATGTACCAAAATATTAACATGTTAATGCTCAATATATCTACTAGAATTTTAGAAGACACAAGAGTTTGTTAAACTATGTGGTGAATCCAAGAAATTAACACTAGCACACTACCAAAATTATACTTCCAAATATCACTCATTATAGCATGCATTGATTCAAAATTGTAACCAATCTTTGATACCACCTGTTACAAGTTTGGTTACCATTGCACCAAAATATTTACCTATTATTTCCTAATATAACCACTAGATGTATAGAAGACATAAGACATTGTTAAACCATGTCACAAATCCCCATAAGGGATTCTAACACACTACCAACATTATGTTCCATCCAATCAAAGATCAGACTAAGAACATAGGTTTTAGAGAATCAGGGGATGCCAAATAATAGAGTATAGTTAGTTCTAATATCATAGCATTACATGAAAGCCACAAATAATAACATAGGGCCCAGGTGATGAAATAAATTGTGTGATTAGAGGAAGGAAATATGATCACATTTAGGAATAATGGATTACCTTTGTTTAAATAGAGTTAAGATTTTAGAGGACCTTTCTTTAAAGTTATATGTCCATTAATTGTCATATGAAGTGCTCCTATGAGAATACACTAAGGTGGGTGCTAAATAATTCTAAAATTTGTAATTGTACACTAATTGGGTGCTTAATTACAATTTTAGATGGTTCATTTATCCTCCACTTTAGCAAGGGTATGAGATAATCTCATGCTTATGATAATGGAAATTTGTGTGTGTGGGAGAGGTGGGGGAAGGGAGGAGGGAGAGAGAGAGAGAGAGAGAGAGAGAGAGAGAGAGAGAGAGAGAGATAGAGAGAGAGAGAGAGAGAGAGAGGTGCAGGGGCACTTAGGTGGGATAAGGAAGACCTAGGGCTCCCTTTGGTATTTTTTCTTGTAGTTGTGCTAGCCACACAAATAGATGAGTAAAGGGACTCATGTAGTCTTAAGAATGTGGTTGTTAGGTTTGACAAGCCCAAATAGATCAAAGTTGCTCCTAGTTGCATACTAGGCCAAACTAGCTATTTTGGGACCTAGAAGGGTAGAATGGTCAAATGGAGTTTTTGAGGTCATATTTATCTATTTTAAGTCCTATTTAGATATTATGAAAAAAATTATGGCCTTTGGAGAAAGTTTGAGGATCTAATTCAACAAGATGCAAAAGTTGCTCAATTATTGTCAATGTTGTCAATGACAACATTGAAAACTTTTCTTGCATTTTGTGCAACTTTTTCAATAAGAGGAGATAATTATCTGAAATAGTTACGATCGCTCATGGTGAGCCTATATGAAGCCATTCTCAACCTATTCGAGAGGTTGGAGAAGTTTTTGAATGGACTGTATGGACTGTGCAAGAAGTTCTTAGTAACAGTTTTATACTTTTGAGTTCTTTTGGCTTGTATATGGATTAGATTTGGATATTTTTATATTGGAAGTGTTAGAGTAGATTTTTTTGAGATTTTGTAAAAACTTATTTTTTCATTTCATAGGGTTTTAGGTGCTTGATTAAATTATTTTATTTTCCACTAGCTTGTTGTTCTGAATCAGGTTGTTTGCAAGAATGGGGTCATAGGGCCACTTCCCATTGTAGATTTTGTATGGCATTTTTGGATTTGGAACATGACTCTATAGTGAATATGTGTCCCTAGAATGCTAAGGAGCTATTTTTGAAGTGATTCCCTAAGCAATTCCTAGTAACTTCATTAGGGATCATAGTGCAGAGCAAGTGGATTTGGAGAGGTTGAACGTTTGTGATACTTCAACCAGAGCTTGGAATATATTAGAAGGTGTTGTGGTGTAACCCCAATCCTAGTGGGAAGCATTGAGACAATCCCTAAGGAAGAAAAAACCTTCTTTGGAACCAACTGCCTATCAAACCTTTAAAACCCTTATTTTGAGGCTAAAATTATGCTCATATTGTATGGACAGATTGAGAACCTTAGACCCCCAAAATCCTTAAGGTCTCTAAAAAGGGTGTCTATATTGGTGGTTTATTCTACCCCTTATTAAGGTTTTTTTTAAGATATTTGGGTTTTGCCTAAGTTGGAGGGTTAATTGCTTGTAGCCCTATTACAAGTATTTAGAGGCATTCTTGCTTGGTTGGTGGAACATGATTAGGGTTTCAAGTCTGATTATAATTAAGGACCTTGAAGGAAGTCCAAATACCTTCCTAGATAACCATTCATCCATTTGGGAAGTCAAAGGAACATTCGGGGTTACTTTAATGTTGGTGAGTTAGCAAGCATGTTTGTTCTACCTAGTTGATGTACACTAGTTGAATGGTTTAAGATCACTTGAATAAAGTCCTGAGAAGTATATGGTGATTAAAACCCCTATTTGGTCAAGTGGATGACCTAAGGAACCCTAAGAGAGCTTGGGAGAAGCAAGATTGGTTGTCACATCAAAGTGTTATCAAACCAAGTTGAGAACTTGGGAAGTGGTGTATGTCTACAACTACTGGAGAGTCAGTGTGTAAGTCTAGCATGGTGACTAATGTAGAGTTAGCCAAAGAAGTTGATGAGAAAAAGGAGAAGAATATACTCCTTGAATTATCCTTGGAAGAGGTAAAGACAAAGTTGGATGAAGTTTGTTATGCAGCTAAAAGGAGGGAAGAAGAAGAAAATGAGACAAGTAAAGAGGTAGCAGAAGAGGATGTTGTACCTGAACCAAACCCTATCTTGAATGAAGAGCCCTTCTTGAAATCTATTACATCACTAGAAGGGAAATCTTTGGAAGGTGTGCCACTATTTAGTGGAAAGATGGAAATAAATTCAATGATGGATTGGTTGGATGGCATGGAGAATTGTTTTGAGTGTGAAGGGATATCAGAGGCACAAAAGGTCAAAGCGACTAAGTCAAGACTTAGAAAATCAGCTTTGACATGGTGGAAGTATGTACAAAATGAGAGGATCAGCATGGGCAAGAATCATATAACCAACTCGAATGCTATGGTTACCAAGTTCAAGGAGAACCTCCTACCAAAAGAATTTGAAATCCAAATTCATAAAAGGAGACAAGGATTAAGGTAGAAGGACCTGAATGTGGCCTCTTATATAGAAGAGTTTTAGAGATTGTGCTTTAGATCCAAGAAGCAAGAGGAAGAGTCAATAAAGGTGGCTAGATACTTAAATGGTTTTAAGTGTAATATCCAAAAGGAGCTTAGTTTGTGTGTACCTATCATTGTTCAAAGGTATCATTAGCTAGCCCTAAAGGTGGAGGAAAAGAACAAGAAGAGAGGAGATTCCAACTTCAAGGATAGAGGAAAATGCAAAAATTAGGAGGTTACCAAGGAAGAGGCAAGGAGTTGAGGAACCAAGGTGAGACTAAGGTCACTGAGAAAACCAATGCAAGAACTCCAAGAGGAGGTTATGGTAGAGAAAGGGGTAACCAAGGAGGTCCAAACATAGGTAGAGGATTAGGTAGAAATAGCTCTTGTTTTGTCTCTATGAAGTGCTATAACTATGGACAACTAAGCCATCTAGCATATTGATGCTCTTATAAGCCCTCTTCTTCTAACCATGATAAGAGGATAGCATATGTTCAAGAGGGTAACTGTAATAAGGACTTTGAAGTGGACCTCATAGAGTGAAAGAAGGGTGAAAACCTTATTTTTAGAAGGGTACTAATTAAGAAACCAACTCCTAATGAACCTAAGCATAGGATAGCTCTATTTAGGATGAGATGTAAGATCCTAGGGAAGGTATGCAAGGTGGTAGTAGACTATGGATCTACTAACAACATAATATCAGAGGAGGCATTCAATAAGCTCAATTTGACCAACATACCCCATGTGAATCCCTACAAAGTGACTTGGCTCAATAACGATCAAAGTATACTAGTAAATGAACAAACATGGGTGAATTTTCTATAGCAAGGTATAAGGATAGATTGTTATATGGAATCCTACCCATGGATTCTTTCCATCTTCTACTAGACAGACCTTGGAAATTTGATAGAGAAGTAGTATATGATAGACAAGAAAATTCCATCTCATTTAAGAAGGGTGGTAGAACCTTTAAGATCCAGTCCCTATTGGAAGAAGATGCATCACAATCCAAAGTGCCAAGTTTCATGTTTTGTAGTGGAAAGGAATTTGTCTAGGACCTCAAGGATGAGGAGAGATTGGGTTATACAATAGTATTGAAGTCTAAAGGAGAAGAGAATAAAATCAGAGATCCATAACCAAAGGAGATATAAGCATTGCTTGAGAAATACAAGGACATGGTAAGTGATGAAACTTCTGCTACTCTACCTCCTAGAAGAGTCATAAGACATCAAAATAAAATTTGTTCCTAGTGCATCCCTACCTAAAAAAGCAACATACAAGCTCATTCTAGACCAAAACATGGAAGTGGCAAGACAGGTGCAAGAATTAATGGACAAAGGTCTCATTCAAAAGAGCATAAGCCCATGTGCAGTCTTTATTGTGCTAGAATCCAAGAAAGGGGGAAAATGGAGACTATTTATGGACTAAAGAGCTATAAATAGGATCACAATTAGGTATAGGTTCCCCATACCTATTATTGAAGATCTCATGGATTGTCTTGGAGGGGCTATGTACTTCACCAAATTGGATTTGAAGAGTGGATACCAGCAAATTAGGATTAAAGAGTGAGATGAGTGGAAAACAGCATTTAAAACCATAGATGAGTTATATGAATGGCTAGTGATGTCATTTGGTCTCTTTAATGCCCCTAGCACATTCATGAGAATCATGAATGAATTACTTAAAGACTTTATAGGAAGATTTGTGGTGGTGTATCTAGGTGATATACTCATCTTTAGAAAAAATAAGGAGCAACAAATCAAGCATGTGGAGGCATTATTGATGAGACTTCATGAGGAAAAGCTTTCTATCAACCTTGAGAAGTGTGACTTCTTCAAGCAAGAGCTTGTGTACTTAGGTTTTGTGTTGTTTGAGGGAACTCTAAAGATGGATCAAGAGAAGGTTTTTTTCAATCCTCAACTAGCCACCACCTACTACATCTACCAAGGTAAAGATCTTTCATGGTCTAGCTCAATTATATAGGAAGTTCATTAGAAATTTTAGTGGTATATGTGCACATTTGCTAGATATCATAAAGGGTTGAATCAAGTCCAAGTTTAGATGGACCTTAGAAGCTGAAAAGTCATTTGAGATGCTGAAGAAGCAAGTAGCTACCCAACCTATTTTTCAACTACATAGCTTTTAAAAACTCTTCACCATAGAATTTGATGCAAGTGGCCTAGTAGTAGGGGTATTGTTGAGTCAAGAGGGTAGGCTAGTAGCCTTCTTTAGTAGAAATCTCAATGAAGCCAAAAATAAATATTCTTCCTATGACCTTGAACTCCATGCCTTAGATTAGTCCCTTAGGAAGTGGACGCAATGTCTATTTCCCAAGAAATTTTTTGTATTTACTGATAATTAGGCCCTAAGCTACATCAACACTCAAGAAAAGTTGAGGAATAGGCACTTGAAGTGGATGGAGTACTCGCAGACATTCACTTTCACGATAAAGCATGAGAAGGGGCAAATGAACAAGGTAGTAAATGCCTTGAGTAGGAGGTTGTTAACTATCCAAGAAGTTTAGCTATATGGAATTGGGATAGAGAGCTTTAAGAGTCTCTATAAGGAGGATATAGACTTTGTAGAGGCATACAAGGTATGTTCTGATTTTTAGAACCACTTTCATAGAAAGCATTCTAAATTTACCTTAAAAAAAGGGTTTCTCTTTTAGGGTAATCAATTGTGTGTACCAAGGGGATCAATAAGAGAGAACCTAATATAGGAGAAACACAATGGGAGTCTAAGTGGACACTTTGGTGTGAGCAAGACTCTAAACTTGGTCCAAAGATTCTACTATTGATCTAAATTAGTAAAAGATGTAACCAAGTATGTAGAATAATGCATGGTGTGTATGAAAGCTAAAGGAGGGATGAGTAATGTAGGTCTCTATTAGACCTTACCAATCCCAAATAGGCCATCAAGATGTGTGTTCATGGATTTCATAGTAGGTATACCCAAGACAAAATAGGGCTATGACAATGTCTATGTAGTTGTTAACAAGTTTAGTAAGATGGGACACTTTATACCATGTAAAACTACAAATGATGCAAGCCACATTGCACACCTATTCTTCAAAGATATTGTGATGATTCATGGACTTCCATTGAGTATAGTTTTAGATAGGGATGTGAAATTCATGAGTCACTTTTGGAAGACCTTGTGGAACAGACTTGGTACAAATCTTTCATTTGGATCAACCTACCATCTATTGGAATTCTTTAGAATAACTAAGAGAGGGGTGAATTATTTATCCATGGTCCAGATATACAAGTAAAACTTTTCACAACTTAGTGAACCCATTGTTGGAAATGATTGAAAAGATCATGAATGAAAAGTAATAGAATTGGTAAAGAATGTTTTCACTCATTGTTTTGTCATTGATGTCAAACTTAATACTTGCAGGAATGACAATTGCTTTATACTACCAATTGGTTGATTGACAAGGAGGAGACAATCAATAATATGTAACTAGAGCACCTAGAGAAAGGTTGAAGTTATGATGTTATAATGAAGTATAAGGATCAATTAAGCCATTGATGAAATAGTGTATTGATGCCATACTCTGTTTCGATAGATGACCACAGATATGATTGCATTGGTATGATGAGCAAGAATAATCAAGGGGACAAAGCTTGAGATGACAAGATGTCAAAGCTGCAATGATTAAAGCCAAGCAAAGGATTGAACTGAAGCGTGATCTGTAATCTACAAGATATGTTGTAAGTTGTATCAGATCAAAAGCCATTATTGTTACTCTCTAGCAATTGTAACAGTTAGTATAAATCCTATGGACTTAGGTTGGTTTAATAGCCATGTTGTAAATCCTTTAACAAGGTGACATTCCAAATGAATGTTCCAAAGTCCTCTGGCCAGGCTCATTCCTAACAGTATGGTGAAATCCTCTAACAAGGTCACATTTAACACTGTGTTGTAAGCATTTAATAGGGCATCCCTTTAAAAGAGTGAGAATTGACTAGCATGTTACTGGTGGTTTTTCCCAAATTTGGTTTCCATGTAAATCACTGTTTCATGTGTTGATCTTGCATGTTTTATTCTTGCATGTTTATTTGTTATAACTTGCTAAGATGGTTGATTTAAGCTTGGATGGATGAATAGTTTAATGGGCTCACTATAATTGGTGTAAAGGTATTATTTGGGCATTTAGACCTTGAATAACTGATTCATACCCCCCCCACCTCTCCTCTCAGTTATTATAAAGAATTCTAACAATTGGTATCAGAGCCAGGTTGCTAACTTAGTTTAAAGGGACTAGAAGCATAAAAGATCAAAATGCCTAAGAGAGAAGTTCCCAAGATCAACAAAGACAACTTTGTTGCATGGAAAAGTTTGATGAAGCTACATCTTGGATCCATAGGAGATTATGCCCAAAATTCAATTATTACTAAACATGTTGATCCAACTGGTACTCTTACTGCAGAAGATTTGAAAAATAAAGAGGAACACAATCAGACAATGCTAGAGATTGCCTCTGCACTCAACTACGCTGAATTCGATGATATCAACGGATGTGACACTGCATTCAAGATGTGGAAAGCCCTATCAGATATTTATGGAGGAGATCAGAATGTCCAAAGAGCAAAAAGAGAAAGCCTCAAAGGAAATTTTGATGATATGAAAATGGAGGAAAGTGAGAATGTTGCATAGCACACCTCTAGAATAAAGGAAGTGGTAAGTGCAATAAGATTTTTGAGTGGTCAATTAGATGATGATACTGTTAATAGTAAGTTCTTAAGAACCTTGCTCCCTATCTATGCTATTAGAGTATCAGCTATACAAGAGCTAAGATGTGTGCCAGGAAACAATCTAAGTTTTGAAGGTATAGTGGGTAGACTCACTGCATTTGAGTTATCTAACTTTGACAACTACAGACCTGAGAATGTTGAATATGCTTTCAAGGCCAAGATATCACTGAAAGATGCTAAACGGGTGAAATCAAAGAAGGGAAGAAAGATGAAATATGTATCCAGTGACAGTAACACTGATGAAGAAGATGTGGAACAATTGGAAGCATTGCTAGCTAGAAGATTTTATAGAGGCAAAGGAAAATTCAAAGGTAAGCTGCCTATCATCTGTTTCAATTGCAATGAAGTAGGACATATTTTTGCAACGTGTACACAAAAAAAGGAATGCAAGGAAGGGAACAAGTACAAATATAGAAGAGAAGATGATAAGAAAGATTACAAATACAAAGGCAAGAAGTGCTATATTTTTGAAGAGGATTCTGATGATAATGATGATGAAGTTGTTTATGTAGCCATGAAGGACCAGTCTGATGAAGAAGAGCCTACAACACTGGTAACATGTATGAATAAGAATGAAAAATGGATCATAAACAGTGGATGCTCACATCACATGATAGGAGAGAAAAGTAAGTTTGTTAACTTTACTCGGTATGATGGAAATAGTGTTAGATTTGGTAATGATGCTCCATGTAAAATCAAAGGAAAAGGCTCCATTAAGCTTACAGAGAAAATTTCATGTGATAATGCATACTATGTTGAAGGATTAAACTATAATTTGCTAAGTGTCTCACAGTTAGGCAATGTAGGGTGCAAAGTAGAATTTGGAAACAAAACTGTAAAAATCTATGATACTGATGGTAAATTGATAGGAAAAGGAGATCAAACAAGAAGTAATCTGTTTTATCTTGATATGAAAAATGCTTCTTGTCTTGTTGCAAAATTTGATGATGTATGGTTATGGCATAGAAGGCAATGTCATGTCAACTTTGATAACCTAGTCAACATCAGTAAAATGAAGTCAGAGGTTTACCTAAACTGAAGAAGCCTGACAACATCATGTGCAAACAATGTCAACTAGGAAAGATGACTAAGTCAAGTTTCAAAAGTAAAAACTATACATCTAAAGAAGTACTTGAGTTAGTCCATACTAATTTATGTGGTCCAATAGAAGTAAAAAGTTATAAAAGAGATAAATATATAATGTGGTTTGTTGATGACTATTTCAGGATGATGACTGTTATGTTCTTAAAACAAAAATTTGATGCTTTTCAAATGTTTAAGTGGTATGTGGCTAGAATTGAAAAGGAAATAGGAAAGAGTTTGAAATGCCTGAGATCAGATAGAGGTGGTGAATTCACATCAAATGAATTTGAGACATTTTGCAATAACAAAGGAATCAAGAGACAAACATCAACTCCTAGAACTCCTCCACAGAATGGAATTTCTAAGAGAAGAAATAGATCTATGATTAACTGTGCTAGAACATTAATGATGGAAAAGACTATTGCTCTAAAATATTGGAGAGAAGCTGTAAGTGTGGCTATTCATACACTGAATTGAGTACAAATCAAGAAAGGTACAAGTGCAACACCTTTTGAATTATAGTATGGTCACTCACCCAATGTAAAGCATTTCAAAGTATTGGGTTGCAAATGCTTTATCCTGAAAGATGCTAGAAATGGAAAATTTGATGCAAAAAGTGATGAAGGCATATTCCTTGGTTACTCCACTAGAAGTAAAGCATATAAGTGTTTAAATACTAACACTGGAAAAATTGTGGAAAGTGCAAATGTAAATTTTGATGAGCATACAGATGTCCAAGTTGAAAAACCAAAGAAGATGGATGACTACAAAACCTTTGTATATTCTTATGAAGGAATGCTTATTGACGAGGATACTATCAATCAAATTGGGATTCAACAGCAAGTTTCAATTTTAGCCGAGTCACAACCAGTGAATGTTGAGTTGTATTCAGAAGCCGAGTTGCAGAATGAAGGAAATACACATTCTGGCTCTGAAGTCAGTACACATGAAAGAGATGTAGAACTACCTGACAACAAAGTGCATAGTGACTCTGAATCTGAAAGACCAAACATGGAAACAAGGACAGAACCAAGATTATCCAAATATGCAAAGAAACATCACCCTGCTAAACAGATAATTGGAGACAAAGATGCAAGACCAATGACAAGGAACAGACTAAGAAATGAATCATGTCTGTTAAGAAAATTTGAACCTAAAATAGTGTATGATGCATTACAAGATGGTGACTAGTATAAAGCTATGGAAGAAGAGATTGATCAAATAAAGAAGAACAAAACCTAGAGTTTGGTTCCCAAACTAGTTAACAAGAATGTGATTGGCACCAAGTGGGTATTCAGAAACAAGCTAGATGAGAATGATGAGATTACTAGAAACAAAACTAGACTAGTATGTAAGGGTTATGCTCAAGAAGAATGATTAGACTATGGGGAAACATTTCCCCTATTGCTAGAATGGAAGGAGTAAGAACTTTAATTGCATATGTTGCATATAAAGGTATTAAAGTCTATCAGATGGATGTAAAGTCAACTTTTCTGAATGGTATATTGGAAGAGGAAGTATATATTGAACAACCAGTGGGATTTTTTGATGAGAACAACAGGGATATAGTTTGTAAACTACATAAAGCACTCTATGGTCTGAAACAAGCACCTAGAGCATGGTATGAGAGACTTCACAAGTATCTAGTGCAAATGGGATTTGAAAGAACTAATGATAACAACAACATGTACATCAAATCATAAGAAGGTATTGATATTATTGTATCTAAAATCTTTGTGGATGACATAGTTTTTGGAGAAAAAGAAGTGCTTTGCAAAAGTTTTGCTAACAAAATGAAACATGAGTTTGAGATGTCTATGTTTGGAGAGATCAAATTTTTTGTTGGATTGCAAGTACATCAACTAAAACATGGTATATTTATGACACAATCAAAGTACATCAAAGAGATACTTAAAATATTTGGATTGGAAGACTCCAAACTAGTTAGCACACCAATGGCAACAGGACATAAGCTATCCAAAAATGATGTGTCAGTTGAAGTTAATCAAAAAATGTACAAATCCATGATTGGAAAACTAAAATATGTTGTACATAGCATACTAGACATAGCATTAGTAGTTGGAATAGTGGCTAGATTCTCTGCTAATCCTAAAGAAAATCATCTCATAGCAGTAAAAAGAATAATGAGGTATCTCAAAGGAACTAATGATTTTGGCCTATATTATAAAAAGAATGAAAAGCTTGAGCTCAATGCATACACAGATGCAAATTGGGGAGGCAACACTGATGACAGGAAAAGCACAAGTGGAGGAGCATTATTTTTAGGTAAAAGGCTAGTTACTTGGACTAGTAAGAAGCACACATGCACATCTCAGTCCACTGCAGAATCAGAATATGTGGCAGCAGTAGTCAATTGCACAAACATTGTATGGATCACACATCTATTGAAAGGAATGAAAGAAGAGGTAACCAAACTTGTGACATTGTATTGTGATAATACAAGTGCTATAAACATATCGAAGAATCCAGTAATGCATGCAAAAACCAAGCATATTGCAATCAAGTATCACTATGTCAAAGAATTGGTAGAAGACAAACAAGTGAAGATGGAGTACATTCACACAAAGGAACAAACTGCAGATATCTTCACCAAATCATTGCCCAAAAATGCTTATGAATATCTTAGAGGAAAGTTAGGGGTAATGCCCTTAACTCAAGCCATTTAAAGCAACAAAGAAGCTGCCCTACATCAACAGGAACTAATCATTGAAATATCAGAAGAATGATGCAGAGAATGATAGCAGGAGCAAAAACTCCAAATCAATCACAACCATGGTGATAGAGGAAGAAAACCTGAGATGCAAAGCTTATATTTTCACATGTTAAAGATGCTAAATCTTTGGCATTTATGGAAAAGAGGGAGATATATGCAGAAAACTTATCAATACAAAAGCAAGAGGGAGATATATATGAAAGAGGGAGATTTATGAGAAACTGAAAGGTCAAGATATGGAGATATATGAGATCAGTAGTAAGGATGCAATAGTCAAGAAGGAAGCAGAAAGTAGTAGAAAATGTATATAATTTTGGTGGTAACTAAGTTGATCAATTGATTAGTTTGGTTTGCCATCAATGCCAAAGACGGAGATTGTTGGAAATGATTGAAAAGATCATGAATGAAAATTAATGGAACTGGTAAAGAATGTTTTCACTCATTTTTTTGTCATTGATGTCAAACTTGCTACTTGCAGAAATGACAATTGCTTTTGTGATCCAAATACTACCAATTGGTTGATTGACAAGGAGGAGACAATCAATAAGATGTAACTAGAGCACCTAGAGAAAGGTTGAAGTTATGATGTTATAATGAAGTATAAGGGTCAACTAAGCTATTGATGAAATAGTGTATTGATATCATACTCTATTTTGATAGATGACCATAGATATGATTGCATTGGTATGATGAGCAAGAAGACTCAAGGGGACAAAGCTTGAGATGACAATCTGTTAGAGCTACAATGATTAAAGCCAAGCAAAGGATTGAATTGAAGTGTGATCTGTAATCTACAAGATATATTGTAAGTTGTATCAAATCAAAAGCCATTATTGTTACTCTCTAGCAATTGTAACAGTTAGTATAAATCCTATGGACTTAGGTTGGTTTAATAGCCATGTTGTAAATCCTTTAACAAGGTTACATTCCAAATGAATGTTCCAAAGTCCTTTGACCAAGCTTGTTCCTAACAATATGGTGAAATCCTCTAACAAGGTCACATTTAACAATGTGTTGTAAGCCTTTAACAAGGTAGACCTTTAACAGGGCATCACTTTAGAAGAGTGAGAATTGAGTAGCATGTTACTGGTGGTTTTTCCCAAATTGGGTTTTCACGTAAATCACTATGTCATGTGTTGATCCTGCATGTTGATTTCCTATAACTTGCTAAGATGGTTTATTTAAGCTTGGATGGATGAATAGTTTAATGGGCTCACTATAATTGGTGAAAAGGTATTATTAGGGCATTTAGACCTTGAATAACTGATTCTAGAGGATTCCAATCATCTTTTTAAAAGTGAGCCTTGTTAGAGGACTTTAGCTCATTCACTAGGAATGTCACTTGGTTAAAGAATTTACAAATGACTGTTAGGTCAACCTTAATCCAAAGGATTTAACCTAGACTGATACAATGATTAGAAAGTAATAATAAGACTTGATCTGATAACAACTTAAAACACACTTGAAGATTACAGATCTTTATTTTAGTGCTCTATTCTACTTGGCTTTCACACACTTTAGCTCTGATAACTTGTTCACCCGTCAAGCATCCATACCCTTGAGCCTTCTTTGTTTACTTTCCAATGTAGTCTCTTCTCTTAGGTCACTAAATGAATAAATGCCCTAGACTCCTTATCTCCCTTAGGTTCTCATAGATGACAATCTTTGCTTCTAACCAGCCATCTCTGTAAATAGAAAATAAAGATCTTTTTTTGTTCAACCTCCATTGTCCATTTTAGGGTTAGGTTGGATTAGTTAGGATTTAATGAATCTACCCATCATTTCATTTTATTCCCTTCTATAAACTTCTCCTTCAATCCTCTTTGAAGTCACCTCAAAATGGTTCATCTTGAATTGTGTGCCACCATCTCATCAAGCTTATCTTCCACATGGTTCACATAATCCAAAAATCAAACTTGCCAACTTAGATTCATTGAATTCACAATCTTTCTCATAATGTTGGCACTCGACATTAACTTTTTTCTGATGCTTGGCACATACTGTGTTGGTTGGCATCCACTATCAAAACACTCAGCATGAACCAAAGTTTACTATTGGACATCAACTAAACTTTACTTGGCTTACATTGTATCACTTGACTTACACTAAAATTGACTTTTCTTAGCTTCAATTGATTTTCTACTCATCTTACACTAACTTTTCTTGGCACCTATTGTACAGATTGTTAAGCTTGGTAGACATAATTCATTTAACTTGTTCTTCTAAACTTAATCAGTATATCCATCCTCTACAACCTTAAGTAGATTATCAATGCTCTATAATATCACTATCTTAACTGATCCTTGTACTCCTTTTCCATATCATAATTCAACCTTTCCTCTAGGTACTATTGTTACCTCATTTGATCAAATCCTCTTCATCAATCAAAAAAATTATAGTACTCATATCATCTAAGTAATTGTCTTACCAGCAAGTGGAAAATTTGACATCAGTGACAAAATAATGATTGAAACAGATTATCATACGTGTATCAATTTGATTTCAAAAATCTCCCTCTTTGACATTGATGGAAAACCAAAATTAATCAGTATAACCAAAAAAATACCAAAAGGAAAATGATTGTTAGTATTGAAATCTCTCCCTCTATTAGCAACTTTCATCTTTTGAATAGGTTACAAAATTTTGTTCTAATCAATAGAAAATCAATCAGCTCATCTTTATGACTCCCTCTGGATCATTTCTTATATCTCCTTTGACATTAACTCCCTCTTACTAGGACATGTTTCTTCTATATTTTCTTTCATCTCCCTCTTTGACAACAATATCTCCCTCAGTAGTTAGGATTTCTCCCTCAATAGGATTTCTCCCTCTTTGACGACAATGCCAAAGACTTGTCATCTTAATATGTAGATATGAACATTTTTAGTTTCTCCCTCTATCACCTAGCTTGTGACTGATTTGTAACTCTAGCTCTTTGATTACTTGAGGTAAATCCTAAAGTAAGATCTACTGCATCAATGTGTAACATATGTCAATCAACTTGTTTGATATAGGGCACTTCTCATGCTTCTTAGATAGTCTTTGATAGGGGTATGATACCCCTATTTTACCTCTTAGATACTCATGAGCATCCTTAGATAATTCTTTTGTGAAGATATCAACTATTTTCTCTTTTGTGTTGACATATTCGATCTTCACCTCTTTATCTAGAACTAACTCTCTCAAGTAATGATACTTGATTGCAATGTGCTTAGTCTTTATATGCATCACAAGATTCTTTGATATATTTATAGCACTTGTATTATCACAATAAAGTATCACAGGTTTAGTGATTTCCTCCTTCATACCTTTGAGTAGTTATTTTATCCATACAATGTTTGTACAATTTATTGCAGCAACAACATATTCAACTTCAAGAGTAGATTGAGAGATGCAATTTTGTTTCTTGCTAGTCCATGTAACCAGCCTTTTTCCTAAGAAAAATGATCATCTACTAGTGCTCGTTTTGTCATCAATATTTCCATCCCAATTAGCATTAGTTTAGGCTTTCAATTCAAATTTCTCATTTTTCTTATAGTGTAGACCGTAGTCTTATGTTCCTTTCAGATATCTCATTATTCTCTTAACATCCATCAAATGATTTTCCTTGGGATTAGCAAAGAATCTTGCAACTATCCCAATAGATATTGCAATATTAGGTCTGATGTGTACTACATATTGTAATTTACCAATCACAGACCTATACAATATTTGATTCACCTCAACTGAATCATCATTCTTTGAAAATTTATGTCCTGTCACCATAGGTGTGCTTACTAGCTTGGAATCTTCCAATTCAAAAGTTTTCAATGTCTCCTTTACATATTTTGACTAAGTGATGTATATACCATATTTCATCTAATGTACTTGCAAAGCCACAAAGAACTTGATCTCTCCAAACATAGACATCTCAAATTCTTTCTTCATTTCATTTGCAAAATCCTTACATAAAGTATCTTGACTTCCAAATATGATATCATCAACTAAAATTTCAGATAGTAAAATACCTTTTTCCTTGTTCTATCTTCAAGTACAAATTGATGTTATCATCAATCCTCTCAAATTCAATCTTCAAAAGATAATTATGAAGCCTTTCATACCATCCTCTTGGTGCTTGCTTCAAGCCATATAAAGCTTTATGTAGTCTACATACCATTTTTTTTTTGTTAGCATCAACAAATCCTTCTGGATGTTCTATATAAACCTCTTCCTCCAATGTACCATTCAAAAATATAGATTTAGCATCCATTTGATAAACTTCAAAACTTTTGTATGCAGAGTAAGAAAGCAAAGTTCTTACTCCTTCCAATCTTGCAACAGGAGTGAATGTTTCTCTATAGTCTATCCCTTCTTCTTGTGCATATCCTTTACAAGCTAATCTTTCCTTGTTCCTTGTGACTTCACCATTTTCACCTAGCTTATTTTTGTACACTAGAATCCATGTCTTATTTTTCTCAATTTTTTCAATCTCTTCTTTCATGGCTTTACTCCAATCCACATCTTCTAAGGCATCTTTCATTTTTTTAGGTTCATGAATGCTAAGAAAACATGTATCATTTCTCAACCTATTCCTTTTCATTGGTCTAGCATCTTTATCTCCTATGATTTGTGTAGTAGGGTGATGTCTCTTGACATACCTAGACAATCTTGGCTCTACTCTTTTTTCCTCATTTGGTCTTTTAAATTTTGAATAACTATGTACATCTCTCTCAGGTATTTCAACATATGTTTCATGTACACTAATCTCAAAATTAGAATGTGCCTCAACTTCATTCTATAACTTAGCACCTGAATATAGCTCAGTTTCTTAATACAACTTGGCATTCATAGTATATGACTCAGAAATCACTAAAACTTGTTGTTGATTTGCAACTTGATTTACAACATCTTCATCGGTAGGCATACCTTCATAAAAGTATACAAATGATTTATATTCTTCTAGTTTCTTCATAGGTTCAGCCTCATGTACTTTTGTATATTCATCAAATCTCACATTTGCACTTTCTAAAACTTTGTTAGTATTAGTATTTAAACACTTATAAGCTTTACTTCTTGTGGAATAACCAAGCAATATATCTTCTTCATTTTTTGCATCTAATTTACCATTCCTAAAATTCTTGAGAATATAACACTTGCTTCTAAATAACTTAAAATATTTAACATTGGGTGAGTATCCATACCATAGTTCAAAAGGTGTTGAATGAGTACCTTTCTTGACTTGCACATGGTTCAAGATATAGACAACTACACTTACAACTTCTCTCTAGTATTTCAAAGTAATATTTTTCTCCATCATGAGTGTCCTAGCATAGTCCATTATAGATTTTTTCCTCCTTTCAGCAATTCCATTTTGTGGAAGGGTCCTAGGAGTAGATTTATGTCTTTTGATTCATCTATCATTACAAAATATCTCAAACTCATTTGATGTAAATTCTCCTCCTCTACTAGATCTCAAACATTTTAGACTTTTACCAATTTCATTTTCAACTTTTTCTAAGTACCACTTAAACATTTGGAAAGCATCAAATTTTTGTTTTAGAAACATAACTGTCATCATTCAAGAATAATCATCAACAAATAGCATAATGTACTTATCTTTTTTGTAACTTTTCACATCACTTGGTCCACACAAGTCAGTATGAAAAATTTCTAATATTCCTTTAGAGTTATGAGTCTTACTCTTAAAACTTGACTTCATCATTTTGCCTAACTGACATTGTTTGCAAATTATATTGTCAAGTTTCTTCAACTTAGGAAAAGCTTTGGCTCTTCTCATGTTACTGATACTAACTAAGTTGTCAAAATTAACATGACATAATCTCTTGTGCCATATCCACACATCATCAAATTCTACAACTAAACACTTAGCATCCTCTATATCAAGGTAGAATATATTACCTCTAGTTTGATCACCTTTTCCAATTAGTTTTCCATCAGTATCATATATCTTAGCAATCTTGTTCTCAAACTAAATCTTACAACCTAAATTATTCAGTTGTGACACACTCAAAAAATTATAGTTAAGTCCTTCAACATAATAAACATTGTCACGTAAAACCTTTTCTATGAGTTTGATAGAACCCTTTCCTTTTATCAAATAGGGTTCATCATTACCAAACCTTACACTATTTCCATCATAATAATTCAAGGTAATGAACTTACTTTTATCTCTAGTCATGTGATGTGAACACCCACTATAAATGATCCATCTATTATTCTTGTACACACAAGACACCAGTGCAGTTGCCTCATCCTCATGAGATTCATCCTTCATTGCAATATACACCACATCATCATCATGATCACCAGATCCATCTTTAGTTTCCTCTTCAACTATGTAGCAAGACTTCTTGCCTTTGTCTTTGTAATCTTTGTTGTCTTCATCTCTTCTACTTTTGTACTTTTCTCCACCTCTATAATTCTTCTTCTCTAGACATCAAGTAGCAATATGACCAACCTCATTGCAATTGAAACACATGGTAGGTAACTTACCTTTGAACTTGCCTTTACCTCTATGAAATCTCCTTGCCACACATATTTTACCTTTTTCTTCTTCTTCTCATTAGGTTCCTTTAATGATGGTTTGGCTTTGAAAGCAGATTCAACATTGTCAGGTTTTAAATTTTCAAAATTAGATAGCTCAAAAGTAGTGAGCCTACCTACCAGACCTTCAAGAATCAAATTAGAACATGGTGTACATCTCAATTCTTGTATTGTATAAACTCTAATAGTGTAAATGGGTAGCACCATTCTTAAAACTTTTCTTAGTACAATCTCATCATTTATTATACCGGTAGATCCCCTTATTTCATTAACAACATCCTTTATCCTATAGCAATATTGAGCAATGTTCTCACCTTCTTGCATTCTCATATCATCAAACTTACCTCAAAGACTTTTAGATTTGGCTCTTAGAACATTTTCATCACCTCCATAGATGGTGTGTAGAGCATCCCACATTTTATTTACATTGTTACAACCCTTGATGTCATAAAACTCAGCAAAACTTAGGGTAGAGTCAATCTCCAACATTATCTAGTTATGTTCTTTCTTCTTTTTCAAATCTTCAGTAGTTAGGGCTCCAGTAGGATCAAAATGTTCATTTGCAATAGTAGATTGTGCATGATCTCCAAGACCTCCTAGGTGTAGATTCATCAGACTTTTTCATGCAGGAAATTTATCTCTATTTAGCTTGGGTACCTCTCTTTTCAAGATCTTGATCTTTTTTCTTCTAGTGCCTTCAAACTAGGCCTCTTAAGCAAATGGATCTGATATCAATTGTTGGAATTCTTTAGAATAACTTAGAGGGGGGGTGACTCAGTTATCCAAGTTCTACATATACAAATAAAACTTTTCACAACTTAGTGAACCCATATCCATAAAACATTTTCATGATGCATGCATCCATTAGATCATACAATCACTTAAACTTGTAGGTTACTATCAAATCAACTTTTCAAAAATATAAGCATGAAACATAACCAATTCAATAACACAATTGACACAATGATTTAATGTGGAAACCCAATTTGGGAAAAACCACCAGTAACATGCTACTCATTCTCACTCTTCTAAAATGATGCCTTTATCAAAGGTTACAATGCCCACTATTAAATGTGACCTAGTTAGAGGATTTCAATCACCTTGTTAGAAGTGAGCCTTTTTAGAGGACTTTAGATCATTCACTTGGAATGTCACCAGTTAATGGATTTACAAATGACTATTAGGTCAACCTTAATCCAAAGGATTTACCCTAGACTAATATAGTGATTAGAAAGTAACAGTAAGACTTGATTTGATAACAACATACAACACACTTGCAAATTATAGATCTTTGTTTTAGTCCTCCATTATGTTTGGCTTTTACACACTTCATCTCTAATAGCTTGTTCACCCTTAAAGCATCCATACCCTTAAGCCTTCTTTCTTTTCTTGCCAATGCAGTCTCTTCTCTTAGGTCACTGAATGAAGAAATACCCTAGACTTTTTATCTCCCTTAGGTTCTTGCACATGACAACCTTTGCTTCTGACCAGCCATCTCTATAAATAGAAAATTAAGATCTTTTCCCATTCACCCTCCATTGTCCATTTTAGGGTTAGGTTGGATTAGATAGGATTAAATGAATCTACCCATCATTTCATTTTATTCCCTTCTAGAAACTTCTCCTTCAATCCTCTTTAAATTTGCCTTAAAATGGTTCATCTTGAATTCTGTGCCACCAGCTCATCAAGCTTATTTTCCACATAGTTTACATAATCCAAGAAATCAAGCTTGTCATCTTAGATTCATCGAATTCATGATCTTTCTCATAATGCTGACACTTGACATTAACTTTTTTCTGATGCTTGACACATATTGTGTTGCTTGGCATCCACTATCAAAACACTTGGCATGAACTAAACTTTACTAGTCTTGGAATCAACTAATACTTACTTGACTTATATTGTATCACTTGGCTTACATTGAAATTGACTTTTCTTGGCTCCAACTAATTTTTTTCTCGATTTACACTAACTTTTCTTGGCACCTACTATGCAGATTATTAAGCTTGGCAGACACAATTCGTTTAACTTGTTCTTTTGAGCTTAATTGGTGTATTCATCCTTTGCAAACTTAAGTAGATTTATCAATGCACTATAATATCACTATCTTAATTGATCATTGTACTCCTTTTACATATCATAACTCAACATTTCCTCTAGGTTTTATTGTTACCTCATTTGATCAAATCCTCTTCATCAATCAAACAAATTATAGTACTCAAATAATCTAAGCAATTTTCTTACCAGCAAGTGGCAGGTTTGACATCAATGAAAAAAAAAATGATTGAAATATATTATCATACTTGTATCAATCTATTTTCAACACCATCCCTAAACAGATGGTTAGACTCAGGTGGTTAATAGGGTGTTGGGTAACCTCTTGAGGTGCCTAATTAAGGAGTATGGGCAAACACATGATATGGTTATCTCCCAAGTAGAGTATGCATATAATGATAGTAAGAATAGGACCATAGGGAAAAGTCCATTTGATATTGTATATGGGATGCATCCAAGGGGTGTATGTGAGTTGAGAGATCTTGGAGGCATGGAATATAGGAGTGTGCTAATGATTTTTCCCAAACAATGAAGGAAATACAAGAGTAGGTGGGGAAGACCATCCAAGACAATACATAAAAGCTAAAATACAAGGTAGATGAAAGGAGAAATGACATCTAGTTCTCCATTGGATATTATATCATGGTGCACTTAAACAAGGCAAGATTGTAGAAAGGTGTACCTACTAAGTTGCAGATGAAAAGAGTAGGACCTTACAAGATCATAGAAAAATATGGGGAAAATGCATATAAGGTTAACTTACCATCAAATTTGGGCATATCTCTATTTTTTAATGTGCAAGACTTGGTTCAGTTCAAAGCTCCATGGCCTATTGATGCTCACAATAGTCAAAGACTTCAAGATGACTTGGAACCTACAGTAGTCCCTTCCACCAACAAATTGGAAGTTGAAGATGTGTTAGAATCAAGAAAAAGCCACTAGGAACAAGGTGTACCTAGATCACCTTATCAAGTGGAGATACAAACCAAACTCAAAAGCCGCATGGATTTCTATGGAAGACTTCAAAAATTTAGGCATTAGCATAGACCTCTTGTCCACAGGAGTGACATATATTTTTCTCTATGGGGTAGTATGGTGCAAGGGAACCTAAGTGGGCTAAGGAAGACCTAGGGATCCCTTTTGGATTTTTTCTTGTAGTGGTGTTAGCCACATCACTAGGTTAATAAAGGGACTCATGTAGTCATAAGAATGTGGGTGCTAGGTTTGACAAGCCCAAATAAGTCAAAGTTGCTCCTAGTTGCATATTAGGCCGAACTAGGTGTTTTGGGGCCTAGAAGGGTAGAATGGTCAAATAGAGGTTTTGAGGTCATATTTAGGTGTTTTAAGTCCTATTTGGACATTATTAAAAAATTTATGGCCTTTGGAGAAATTTTGAGGATCTAACTCAACAAGATGCAAAAGTTGCTCAATTATTTTCAATGTTGTAAATGACAACATTGACAACTTTTCTTGCATTTTATGAAAATTTGTCAAGAAGAGGATATAACTATCTAAAATAGTTAGGATTTCTCATGGTGAGCCTATATGAGGCCATTCTCAACCTATTCGAGGGATTGGAGAAGTTTGTGAATGGATTGTACAAATTGTGCAGCAAGTTCTTAATAACAGTTTTATACTTTTGAGTTCTTTTGGCTTGTATATGGATTTGATTTGGATATTTTTAGATTGGAAGTGTTAGAGTAGTTTTTTTTGAGATTTTTTATAGAATTATTTTTTCATTTCATAGGGTTTTGGGTGCTTGATTAAATTATTTTGTTTTCCACTAGCCTGTTGTTCTGAATCAGGTTGTTTGCAAGAATGGGGTCATAGGGCCACTGCCTGTCATAGATTATGTATGGCCTTTTGGGATTTTTAACATGACTTCATGTACATATTTTATAGTGAATATTATGCCCTAAAATTCTAAGGATCTATTTTTAAAGTGATGCCCTATGCAAGTCCTAGTAACTTGGTTAAGGATCATAGTGTAGAGCAAGTGGATTTGGAGAGGTTGAACATTTGTAATACTTCAACTAGAGCTTGGAATATGTTATAAGGTTCTTTTTTGTAACCACAATCCCAATGGGAAGCATTGAGAGAATCCCTAAGGAATTCAAAACCTTCTTTGCATCAAACTGCCTACTAAACCCTTAAAATCCTTGTTTTGAGGCTAAAATTGTGCACATACTATACAGACAAACTGAGAATCGTAGACCCCAAAAATCCTTAAGGTCTCTGAAAAGGGTGTCTGGATTGGTCATTTATTCTATCCCTTGTTAAGTTTTTTTTCAAGATATTTTTATTTTACCTCAGTTGGAGGGCTAATTGCTTGTAGCTCTAGGATTACAAGCATTTGGAGGCATTCTTGCTTTGTTGGTGGAACTCGATTAGAGTTTCAAGTTTGATTTTGATTAAGGACTTTGAAGGAATTCCAAATACCTTCCTAGATTACCATTCATCCATTTAGGAATTCAAAGTAACATTTGGGGTTACTTGTGATTTCGGTGAGTTAGCAAGCATGTTTGTTCTATCTACTTGATGTACACCAATTGAATGGTTTAGGATATCTTGAATAGAGTCCTAAGGAGTATAGGGTGACTAGAAGCCCTATTTGGTCAAGTGGATGACCTAAGGAACCCTAAGTGAGCTTGGTGAGAAGCAAGATTGGTTGTCACATTAGAGAGAGAGAGATGATGATGATGGAAAAATTGTGAAGATATAATACATTAGTAAGTTTAAGGATACAAACCCCCAAATAAAGAATCTCAACTCAAACAACCATGCACAAGGGCAAAAATAAATTAAAATACAAAAATTAAAAAAGACACAAATAAAATGGATTACTACTAAAAAACAAAACTCCAAATCATTCAATTAAATAGACCTCAATAATAAATATATCATCCACTAGCATCATGTTTGAAATGTTATTGCAAGAGAACAAGTGATTACATGGAAAGGGAGATAAAATACACAAAGGATGAATAAACTCTATAAGCTAACCCAATATAAAATATATGAGAGCATGGAAAAAAGAAAGATAAACCATAGATTCAACAATCTATCAAGTTGTGTTATGATCTATGATCCATGGGAGATATGAGATGGAAGAAAGAGTAGTGAATTGCATTATGTTGATTTCCTTCATCCCAAAGAGAGAGAAAGCTATGAGATTCTATTTAATTCTACCTTGATAAATTGGCACAGGGCGGCTTACAAAAAATTTACACATATGCAGTCTTAAGAAAATTTTATGCATAGGGAATATTGGAGAAACTTTACGCATGGATTTTCTTACATAAATGTTTCTTATGAGGTGTCTTACAAAATTTGTGTGCATAGGTAATCTTACAAAAAAAAAAGTTCATGTGGGGTGATCTATAAAAGGTTTGTGCACATGGGGTGGCTTACAAAAGCTTTTTGCAAGTGGTAGCTTGTTGAAACTTTATGCGCTTAGTGGATTATAAATTTTTTGCAAACATGGTAGCTTAAGTGATTAATCTTATGGAAAGAAGTGGATCCATTAAAGGGGCCAGACAAAGAACTAATAAAAAGATGTGTAATGTACAAAGGATTTCATATGTATGAGCCCTCTATATGATGGTGACATATAACTATGAAAACATCTTAGGGAAAAGAAAACAAGAATACTTATATCCAAAAATTAGGATATATCCTCAAAACATTAATATATACTTGTAACCTTCACAAAGATAGAAGAATATTTTTAGAAAAGGAAATAGATAATTGTGAAAGGACATCCACAATTGGTAAGAAACCTTGGTTATAATACATCTAATAAAGAGGAGTTCCTAGAAAATTTTGAAATCTTCAAGAGAAAGAGAGAAGGAGAGAAAGAATGCACCCTTTTTACGTTCCCCCCACCCCACCCTACTCTACCACAATTGCTAGGATAAAAATGGATTCTTGATAAAGGATAAAACACATTAATCCTCCAATTAGGGGAATATTTTTTAGGGTGAACATAATTTTACAAATAAGGAATAGGTCATGATCAAGGATACACACCTCTTGCATAAGAGAGAATCTTGAATTAAAATGAACAAATTCATATAAGAAGATAATATCACATGATAAAAAAATTGCATATACCAAGGAAATTAGATCATCAAACAAGGAAAGAAGAAAATGATATGTTAACCCCTAAAGATTAATATAATGGAAAATATAACACATTATAAATTACAGATGCTAACTTTTTGATACACTATAAAGAAAAAACAAATTGTACATCTTAAAAATGAGAGGATCCGAATGTAAGAAAAACACATTTATGAAAGAGAGAACATCATGTTTATAAAAAAATTCAAAAAAGGGATATTGGATCTTTTGGAAAGGAACATACAACATATGAAACCTAAGTGGGAGATTTCATATAATAGACATGCTCTATGAAGCATGAAAATGATTGTTAAAATAGTGCAAAATTTTGGGTGTGAAAAGAATGTACCATTATAACCACACAAACATATAGAGGGAGAGAGAGGGTGGGGTGAGGTGGACAGAAGGGATGATTCCACATTATATAAACTTAGTGAGAAAAATGATAATAAGAGATTTACACTTCCATGCAAGAAAGGGAGTATAAATAAGAATGTCAATTCTCTTAAAGAGGAAGATTTGTAATAAGAAAGTCCATGCATGGGAGAATATCATAGTATAAATGATCTAGCCATTAAAGATCTAATTGATCATTTAAGAGGAAAAAGGAAAAAGATAGAGAGAGACCTTGTCCCCAAAGAAAGAAGATAGGGGAAAAAACTATTATGTTGCTCAAAATGAACACTATGCAAAATAAATAGCCTCCCAATTTATGTAAGATATTAACTAGACTACATGATGGTGAACAACATAATAGGAGACAAATAAGATAAGGTATGTTTTTTACATCAAGAAAAAATCATAACGTCCATTGTTAAACAAATTAAATATATATTCTCTGAATTTTGAATGAAGTGTCTAGATTTGCTACAAAATGAGAGATTATTTATTGTTATGATAAAAAAAACACACAAAATTATATCATTAATAGGTATTTGATTTTGGAAAAATATTTGGAAAGGGAAAAAAATTAAGGTCAAATCAAATTCTCTAATAGATACTCTTATCCAAAACTACACAATTATCAAAAGGTGGTTTAACAACAAATGGTTCTAGTAAAATAATGTCTAAAGGAAGTGTATTTTGTTATGAATAGAGGTTGTAAGAAGGAAAAGTGGTGGCTTGAGGTACAAATCCTAAACAACACATTTCAACTTATGTAGGAGGATCTATAAGGATTTTAATACCTCATTCACTAATGATAAGACCTTGTCCATTAATACCAAGACATTGTCCACTATAGCCAAGTATTAAGTAGTAATAGTGTAACCTACATTAAAATTATATTTTAGTTTAGAGGATGAAGGGAAATCGTCTTGAGCTTTATGAAAGTGTGTGCTATAAAGATGAATAGGAAGGTAAATATTAGGATTTATGTCACTATTCTCATTTCTTTAGGTGGAGAAGATGAAGAAAGTTTATCAAGATTTTCATATATACTTAATTTTATTCTTGCAGATTTAAACATAAAGAAAATTCTCAAGGAATATGAATAATGATTTGATAAAAAGAATATTATTTAAGTTCATCTAAAGAGGTGCATAAGTTAGCATCCCTAAGACTATCTATTAAGATGGGTTGAGGAGGAGAGAATCTAGGTTCACTAGAATATGATCATCAAGAAATAGATCTCTATATCCATGATCAATAGGCATCAAAGGAATTGGATTAAGTTCTTCTTTAGGTTCATCAACAATAACCCTTGTAAATCAATATATTTCATGCAATTTATTAAAAATTGAATGAGAAAACCACATAAGATATTGATAAAAAGTATTGAAACATGCCTTATAAGGAAGAAATATTTTTGAAATCCTCATAATAACATATGAAATAACACCATGAAGGAATAAAAATAACATTAAATTTACTCCATTCAATTGATGAAGAGAAGTACAAATAAATGTAACATCATAAGTTATCACATATCCATATAACTTAGAAAAGTCCATGAAATTTGTCCAAATTATCTTTAATATGCAAAGGAGATCTAACACCAAATCAAAGATGGAAATTGTGTACATTGGGATCACTAAAATGTATAGTTAGAAAAGGTAGGCTTGAGATATGGAAGGATTTTACCCACCTTTTTCTAATGTACAATTGGAAGGAAGATGACCCAATAGGCACAAATGAGGCTTAAGTGATAAGTTAGATAAATGACCCTTTTGTGCTATAATTAAGAATGAAATTTATTTTGGGGAGTGATCTAATGATGGAAGATAAATGATTAAAATAATATTAACTATACAATTTCAAGAAAATATAGACTTGTAGAAACAGACAAAAAACTATTATTACCAAACATCAAAATTAAAAAATTGTAGTGACATGTACACAACATTTGATGTTGTTTTATCAAAAACAAAAAGCCTAGGGTGTTTTGTTCCTAGGATTTTTACCCTATATCAATTGTGATCTCCTTGTAGAACTATACTTTCTAGGCCAGGTCTTGACATTTGTGCTACATGTTCCTTGATATATAAAAGAAATATTATTTCAATGTGATCAAGTATATTAATGCAATAAATTTGACTAAGAACAAAAACCAAAAGGAAATCATGAAAGAAAAACCTTATGTAATGCATGTTTTAGTTTGTTACAATGCTTGATTAAGAAGAATAAAGAAGATATAGGTGTGGATGTATCTCATTCATCGATATATAACTCCTTTGATTGAGATTCAATAAGGTAAATAAGCTTGAACTATAGAGAAAAACACCTTGGGTGCTTTAGAATAAGTCTAGATCTTGGATACTAAGCTTGATCACTTGAACTTGGATTCTTTTGCTCGATGCTTGTTGATAATGTTTTATCTTACTTGTGGATATAAAAATGAAGAGAGATGGGTACTTATATACTTCTCAAAATATCTTGGGAGTTAAAACACAAGTAGGACAACTATAGATGTGAATATCTTGCTAAAACAATGAGATGGGACCCAAAATTGAATTTGGGTTTGATCCTCAAGGAAAAACACCCTATGCATTATGTTCCTATTAGAAATATACTTGATGAAATTCCTCACCAAGGAACCTAGGAGAAATCAACATAAAATGTCATTAAGTTTGCTAAATATTTTTGTTTTGAAAGATTAAAACAAACAAGAGCTAACATAGTGAAAGCAATAACTTATATATATACATAAGCAATACAATAATAGTTACATCTCTCAAGGGTTCCATAATGTTGAATCAAAAACATAAGTTTTATTAAGATTAAGTCTAATAAGTAAACAAATTCCATGTCATAGAATAACCATAGGTACAAAATCATATGAAAGAATATACAAGTACATAAGATGCCACATGGCATAACCAAAATGTATACTCATCCTCTGCACAAGTCGTAGGGTATGAAATGCTACAAGAATATACATCATGATAAGATACAACATTCCATAGGATCTTAAATAATCAAAGTACAATATACTATAATATGACCATAGAACATAAGCACAAGAAAAGAGGAGTAGACCAACTGCACAAGGTACATCTAGCATCAGCATCCAGTTGCTAGATCTCAATGGTATAAGAAATGGTACCACTGGAACTTATAGAACCTAAATGACCCACGCCCATCATGCTGAGGAGATAATCCCAAGTCCCAAAGTTATAACAATCCAAAATTCATAACAAGAATCTAGGTCAAGGTGATAAAAATCTATCTCAAAGGTACCAAGTATACAAGTAGCATCTAATCCCAAAAGAAACAAAGACACGTAGGAAACCTAATATGCACGTGTGAAAGTGTCATCACATGAGTCAACTCTAAAGTTACCATGGCAGTCTCTTTGGACTTCAACCCCCTAGGGACTCTATGTGGCATCAATATCCTTTCTTATAGACAAGGCATAATAATGAAGCAAGGACGCAACCACACATTCTCTCTACTCCCATCCTAGCCTGTACTAGAACTTGAGACATGGGTGAGGTAATACACTGGCCCTTGTTAATTCATTTTAACTTTATTAATGAAATGTTATCACTTATTAATACAACTTACAACTAGTTACCTAGGCAACCTCTTTAGAACTTCAAGCTTCATTGCAAGCCACTTCCCAACATACACATAGATAACCTACCCTAAGTTCATTAAAAATATATCTCATTAAATCACAATATTCACCAGTCCTATACAAGAAAATGGAAAGTGCCAATAAATAATTGATCGAAACCTCATAGGTTACACTAAGAAAATCACAATATTCACCTTAGTCTTATACAAGCAACTAGAAAGCACCAATAGACTATTGATTGAAAACCTCACAGGTTACACCAAGAAAATCACAATACATGAGATTTCAAAAAAGAACTAGATCTCATCACAAAAACACATGAATATAGCACATTGGTTGGGAATGAAATAATTGTGACAAAATAACATCACATAGCAACATCATAAAACCATCACTTCCCAAGCCTCTAGTAATATGCTTAGTTTTCTATATTTAGTGTATATGTTTTCACATGCATGTATAATTCTAGCTACAACATGCTTTCCTCTCAATTAATCTTTTGCTTTTCCAATAAATTTTACAATTAAATTAGTTTAGATATAAGAAGAATATTTACCTTTGTTTAGAAAATTCATGATAATCACATGAAAAATTTAAAGTTCAAACCCTATCTATTCAACTTCTTGTTGTTTTTTTCAATTTTTTATAATCAATTTTTTTCTATATTAGAAAGGGTTTTAAAATAATATAGTCATAATAATTTTCTAAAAATCTCTACAATTTTCCTCAACCACTTTTTCTTGATTAATGAGTTTTCCTTTTCAAAATATACAACAAAATTCTTTATCCAAAAATTAATACAATAAATTAATAAGCATTATGTAAGCACCCAAGATGACATGAAGTAGACAGATCTTTCAATCAAAATCTACAATGGGTTTTTTAACCCTACCTCAAAAAAATAGCTAAAATCTAAGACCACCTATGAATGCATGCAAATCCAAACCCTCCGAGACTTTCAACAATTGTTTTGTTCCAATTCCAAATTTTTCTCCCCAAAACCTATGTATGTAGGAATGAGCTTGAATCTCTTAATAAAGAGTTAAACTCTACTTAGGGTTTTCGATTTTGAACATACAAAGGCATCTATTTAAAATATATGTGTGTGTGTGTGTGTGTGTGTGTGTGTGTGTGTGTGTGTGTGTGTGTGTGTGTGTGTGTGTGTGTGTGTGTGTGTGTGTGTGTGTGTGTGTGTGTGTGTGTGTGTGTGTGTGTATATACATATATGTATATGTGTATATATATATATACACATATATATGTATATATATATAATTCCCTTATGCATGTTTTTTGCCTTTAATTAGAATAAATTTCATTTAAATTATACCCACTTCATTTTGTTTTGTTCTTTAATAAGAAAGACATTTTTAGAAAATATATTTATTAATTTATCTAATAATAATATGTAAAGTCCATTATTTAAATGAAAATTATAAATTTATTAATATTATTAAATTAAATAAATATAAATTTTGCCAATTTTAGTCTTCTAATTAAATTTTTAAATTTATTTCTTCCATTTAATTAATTTCTCAATTAATTAAATATAATAAAATTATTATTTTTTATTAATTTTTTTAAGTTAAATTATTTAATAATATTTTTTATTGATTTAATTGTACTTGAAAATCACAACATACTCACAAACTTAGTAAGATAAAACTTGACTAAAACACAAAGTAGAATCAAACTCAAAGGTTAGATATCTTGAATTCACATCACTTTTATGAATTCAAAAAAGGTAAATAAATCAGATACTTGTCCTTTATTTTAGGACAATTGGCTCAGGTTTAGGATTTGGACTTGAAAACTATCTTCCCTCTTTTACCATTGATATATTGAGATAGGATGTGCTCATCTTGGAAATTTATGGAAGTTGATGCCCGACACCTACAATCTACATAAAATTCAAACATGTACATATGCATGGGTCACTAGATCATAAAACATAGCCATAAAGTTGGCCTAAAAGAATTCGACAATTGATATAACATGAAAAGTAAACTAGGGGTAGGCACTACACTACTAGATGTTATCATATTCTCTTTGCATAACTATTCAAACATATGGCATTGATTAATCATTACAACACATGTGCCTTTATTTGCCTCCTTATATCTTTTCTTCTCTCCCATTATCCTTAGAAGAAACCTCCTTCCCTGCCACCTTCACCTGGGTTCTCTATGTACCTGTATGTGCAACCCATTTATGTATACTTTCAAAGATATGTGAAATCCCCTCCTACACCCTTTTCTTCTTAGCCTTCATATCTTTCAAAGTGTTGTACTATAACAAATTCACATTAACATATTTATCATTGTGATAATGTCATTCACCTTCTTCTCCATCACTTTCGTCTTCATCTTCCCCTTCTTCTCCCTTTTACTCATCTAAGCCATGTCCACATTTCCATTTTTTTCCCTTTCATATCTTCTCTCACCCCTTATATCCACCAAAAAATTCTTCTTCTTCTCCTTCACTCTTGCATTATCTACATTCCTTTTTTCCTCTATGCCAATCTCCTCCTCCCCTTCCCTATCTCCCCAAACTTGCTTAGACATTCTATACAAACTCTCTTCATACACATTCTTAAACCCAACAAAATATTTATCAATGCTAATAGATTTATACAATTCATTAATTTCTAATTATTTCTTTCTGGCTATTGCTTGTCGATATAATCGTGTGTAATATTTTCATCAACATCTTGGATCACACTCCATGATCTATCCATCATCAAAATGAAAACATTGTTACTAGAAATGTGATAGTTGAGTACCATTTCATGTTTCAACACCTTAAATGAGTTTTTCATTTCAAATTGATCATTTCTAAATGTTCAATTGACATTTCAAGGTGCTAAAGGAGGTGACAAAATAATTTGTTCCTGAACTTTAAAGTTAACAAGATCAATGTCCAATTAGCATTGAGCCTACCAAAGTTAAGACATAATCATTTATTCCCTCTCATTTGTTACCACTAGATTTTGTCTTTAATTTTTTTATTCTTAGACATTTATTAAAAACAATGTAAGATATTATTAGGCTTTGAATTCATATCATTTTTCTAAGTAAATCATATGGTATTGAATAAACTATTTTATACATAAAAAATATATTTGAATAAGTTTTTTAAAATTTTAATTATATTTTTATATAGATTAACTAATACATAATATAAAAATATATATTTGAATCTACATTATATAAAAATAATTATTGGTTTGAAGTAAAATATTAGAAAATTAAGAGTGGTTCATATTAATTGGGAAATCATATTTAAGTTCACATATATTGTTCAATCACGAGATTCTACTGGATGAAATTGAAGTTAATTGTTGTTCATAGTTAGCATATAATGAAATAATTTCTTTTGTAATTTAAAGAATAATAGCAACATATTCTTATAAACTTTTCCGAAAGAATTTTGCACTCCACTCACACATGTCTTGGATTCGAAAATCTACTGAAAAAATGTTATCCTTTCTATCATGAAATATTTTGAAACTATTTTTGCATCACTTGAGAGATTCAAACTCTCGTGGGGAAACCCCATGTACTTAATAGGCGAACACTTTCACGATGTTTGGCTAATTTTGTTATCTTCTTATTTTCTATCCAGGTTTTGACTATTATTGATAATGCTTTATCTTAATCTTGATATGTATACAGATTTACTTATCATGCTTCCTTCATTTTTGCATTCTCAACTTTATTCATATATCTATTCATTGATTATATATATATATATTAGTAGTAAATACTTTATTCTATTCTTTGATTTTCTCCCTAAAAATTCAATTTCCTCTCTCTTAATCTTTTTTACCAACGTTTCCTTCTCATTCTTCATTTTGTCCTTCGCTTGTTTCTTTTTAAGTCTATTTATTTAATCTTAGATTAAAAAATTTAATAAATGTAAACTCCAATCATTGCTAGGAATATCCTAAATAACTAATTCTTAAAATTATATTTCTTATAAGTATTTTTTTAAAAAATTAAAGATATTTTATGTTTATTTGTATTCTTTATCTCTATATATAATTTTAATTAAATTGATTTATTAAAAATATTAAGTAAATAAAATAAAGTAAACAAAATAAGTAATGGGACTACTATATATATATGTATGTATGTATATATATGTAATGAGTAATTGTTTTATATAAAAGTTTATTATTAGATATCATTAAACATAGTAATATTATAATTGACTTTTTTAGTTGATGTATTTGATGGTTCAAACATCATATATACTAAAAAATTGGAGTATGTCGCTATATCTAGGTTGAAGTCACATGAAACCAAATTGATCGATGAATATTAAATGTAAATCAAACCCAAAATGCTAGATTCTACCACCTTCAGGGCTCGTTTGGTTGCTGGAATACAATTAGAATAGGTATAGAAAATTAGAATTCATTTTTAGTTCTCTGTTTGGTGTGCCAAATCAAAATTCCCAGGAATAGGAATACGTATTCCCATTTTGCCCCAAAATGAGCATTTGTCCATTCTCCAAAATACTTGTAATTGGAATTGCTATTCTCATTCCCATTTTGAATTTTTCTTATTTGAAAATGTTTTCAGATCTGCTTCATTATAACTTCCTGTTGGAGCTCCCCAAAATGAAAAATCATGGCCATTTTCAAACTGATGATACTAAAAATATATTTATATTCCTCAGATTCAAATGTCAAATCTATAGTGCAACGCCCAAAATGAAAATATTACAAGAAAAACTAATTGATGAAGGGGTATCTTCTAGGTAGAATTTATTGTACTCCATCTTGCTTGTATTCCACCCATTCTTGCTCTACTATTCAAAAATCAAACACTCCAAATGCTATAATATTTGATTGCTACAACTACCAGATCGAAAAAATAGGGGTCCCATCTACACAATGCAAGAAAAATGTATTTAGATGGGGTTGATTTTAGAATGGTGGTCGATGTTGTTTCAGGCAATCTACATTGTTGATGCAAAAATTTTAATTATGTTTTTTTCTTTTTCATTCATAAAATTTGATGGGGTTCGAACCTTCAATCTTCAATTCAAGTTTGTGCAACCAAACAAGAGATAAATGGAATTGGATTGTAATTTCCTATTCTCATTCCCCATTTCCATTCCCATTCAAATTTTCTCTTCTAATTCCCCATTCCTATGTGTGCAACCAAATGGGCCCTGAATATTTGCATTCATCATCACCTTAGCTACCCCCATTCACTTGCTATCATAATATTGGCAAAAGCTTAGTAGTCTAAAGCACTAAAAAAAATTATGTAGGCATAACCCTCAGTACAAAAGCAACTACATTTTTCAAATACTTCTTTTTTCTTAGGGCTTGATTTCCATCTCCAAAAGCTTTGAACTCCTCCAAATTACATCAATCAAAAAACCACAAAGTTGCTTCCACTAGAATTAAAGCCTTCAACTCCTTATAAACAACCTGTATAGGACTTGCAAGTAAGCTTCCCTCTTCTTGATGACACAAAGATGCTTCAAGATATAATCAATTCAACCTCCACTTGGTGAACAGTGTCAACATTATTGTCATGTAGAAGATGAAAAGTAGCAACAATACAATACATGGCCACACAAGATAAGGATGTTGTAGCATAACATTTATTCTAATAATCCTTGGAATCACCTATGTCCATGAATGCATTTTGGCCAGTTCCCATATATGTACCATCAATTTTTTGAACACTAGATTGTTAATGTATTGATCCATTAATTCATAATTCAATCTGCCTCCTTAATATATACATTAATATTCGTCTTCACTATAGGAATACTCACTTTCATATATATTTTTATATTCATTATCAACTATTTTGCCACTCCCATGATGAATGCTAGCAACAAAAGCCACAACCAAACACTACCCACAAAAATTCAAAACATAAATAAAAAAGATCTCAACTATGAAACCCAATACATTGAGAATGGTAAGGAATGCCACAATTTCAACTAACTACTTCAAAAGAATTGATCTCATACCACATGTATTTCCTACCATTCAAGTTAGACACAGTATCCCATGTGATACCTGAATAGGGTAAAAATGTGTTCACCTAAATGAATAGAGAACAATATGGATGATAGAAAGAAATGTTTGTGAAGGGGGAATATAGGATCTATCCTTAACTCAAATTCTTAGAAGGAATGATCCAAATTGATCAATCACAAAGAATTGATCAATGCACAAATGAATCAAATGATGGAGAATATGAAGAAAGGAGGAAATCCTACAATCTACTATAGAAAGTAAGTACTTTAAACCTTGTATAAATAAAAGACAAATACTAATCTGAAAGTGGGATGAATTTGGAAAATGCTAATTTCTGATGTCTATGTATAGTTTTGAGGAATTCTGCAACCTGTTCTAGACTAGAAATATTGAGACAAAGAAAACCCATAAAATTTTTGTCCTTCTGAGGGTAGGTCGACCTTGACTTAGATATCGGGGCACAATCTTACCCTAGGGTCACAATTGTACCCTAAAAATTTGACCTTGATCTACACTGCTTTCATGAAAACTTTGTTTTTGTATCCTACAAGTTCGGCAAAAATGGTATCCAAATCTGCACTTTAATTCACTATCCTATACCTATACCTATAAGAAAATTGGTATTTTTGGGATGAGGGGTTTGTCTTTGTCAAACCCCAGTTTGGAATCGACCTTAATAATGGAATTAAAATAGAGAATGCTAGCAAGTAGTAGAAATAAATCTAACAATGAAGCTATGATATTCGATAGATATACAATTGTATTTGAAATGTGAAAAAGTATGTTGATATGAAAGCTTGCACATAACATTAGCAAATGTAAATCAAAACCTCCATGATTGTATGCTTGGAATCCACCGTGAGAGAAGAATGAATTGATCTAGAAGATGAACAAAGGATCTTGAAGGAAGATCACACCACCATGAATGCTAGATCTAGGGTTTGAATGATGAATCTTGAATGCTTGAACCAAATCCCTTCAAAGGCTTGAATGCTTGAATCTTTGATCTTCAATGGAAAACTTAAATGCTTGAATGATAGAATACCCACTCAAATGGATGCTTGATTATGGATTGTCCGATATAATATCTACTTATAAAAAGTAGGTAGTTGCTCATAGTAAGTGGATGATGATGGATATCAAATGAGATAAGAAGGCTTCCTTATGTAGAGATCTAGGACACAAACTTCTAGAAAAGGTCAACATGGGAGCATTAAATCCCAATTAACCTTAACCCCTAGAAATGGACCTAGATTAAATGCAATTTAAGAGTCTACCATTTTGAAACATAAAACAACTAACCCGGAAGCAAGAAAATGAAATTTTTCAAAGCTCGATATCCCAAAACTCTTGGAACTCGAAAATTGGACCTAGGGTTAGGATCGTCCTTGACCTAGGTCAAAGTCGAGGTCATCCTTGACCTAGAAAGTCAAAGTCCTAAGTTTCATAGAGAAAATTGTCATAAATAGGTTGGAAATAAAGAGAGAGAGAGAGAGAGAGAGAGAGAGAGAGAGAGAGAGAGAGAGAGAGAGAGAGAGAGAGAGAGAGAGAGAGAGAGAGAGAAGCAAAATAGGGGGAAAACAACTAGATCCATGCAAAGACCTTTTCAAGGTGCTTGACATGGCCTCAGACCACTTACCCAGAGGCTAAACACTATTAACATGGAAGTGCTTCCATCTTAGTATGATACAATACCTGGAAATGATCTATAACATTCTTTCTTGGCAATTACTTCCCTCTACATCAATACATAGAAGTGAGCATAAAGGGAAGCTACATCAATGGACACATCCAACAACTATATTAAAATATTCAATCTTTAATACATTATTATTACACTCTACATAACACAATGATTAGGGTTCATTAGATTTTTCTACTTGTGGTTTTAGTAAGTATTGAGTTGATTACAAATATTATTATATAACATCTCTTTACATGGATTCATGTATATGTAGCGAAATAATGATGTAAAGAGGACATGTTTGTGTGAAATTTATTTTAAGAGCAATACATCTACTAAATCATCTCCACTTAAATTACCATTCAAACAAGCTATGGTAGATAGATTAGATCCTTAAAAATATGATGCTTGAGTATACTTTTCTAGACAAGAATTACAAGGTCTTACATAATTTTTTGAACCATGAGAAACTAAAATATTGTACGGTCTATCAACCCAAAGAAATAACACAACTATTTGAGAAAAAAAAGTGGAAAGAGAAAGAACCTCAAATTAAACCTAGTCTAATTCCTAATGAGGCTTATTTTTTATTCATCTCATGTTTTACCTATAAAATAATTTTTGGGGCCTTAATTGATTCATATTTTCAAGGTTCCCATATTTTTGCTTCATTAATTCCAATATATTTCTAAACATGTGTTATCATTCATGATACATTTTAGATACACATGCATAAAAAAATTCACACATAGCAAGGATTATATTATAGAAATAGAAACCATAACCTAAACTCATATCATTACATGTTAAATTAAATATTCAATACCAAAATCTTAACATAAAAACAAAGTTTAGATATCAAATGTCCAAGTACATATAAAATGAACCAAATACAGTGTAGTGCATAAACATTTGAGGAAAATGTACATTTGATGATTCCTTGCCTATGGCACTCCTCTAATTATTATAGGTTATCATTCTTGATTGAGAGTTAGAAAATTTATCTTGCCATATGAGCATGAATAATCATAACCTCCTTATCTAGAAAACCTTTCTTACCATATTCCTATAAAGTATGTTGTAGATGAGTGATAAAAGCATAATTTGAAGGCATGGGCATTTCTCTTTAAGCCTCTAATTGAGAAATATCTTAATAAACGTATTCCCTCTTTATATAAACCACATCCACGTATATAATTATGCTATATTAAATTTTAAGAGCTCAATTAGTGTACAATATCAAGATTTATTTAGTCCCCACCTTAGTCTATTGCCATAGTAGGCCTTCATATGATACTTAATGGACACCTAAATTAAAATATAGGCCCTCTATCATTGTGGTCTTGTTTAAAACTAAGGTAAGACTTTATTTTCAAGTGTACTCATCTTTCCTTTCTACAATCACATAATTCATTTTTTTCACATGGGCCTTATGTCATTATTTGTGGCCTTTGTGTTCTACCTCGATCTCAAAACTGATTTTTGTCTATTATTTGGAATCTCTTGATTGTCCAAGATCCATAGTTCTAATATAAGATTTGATTGGATGGAACATAAGGCCTCAGGGGTAGTGCCTACCCCTAGTTTGCTTTTATGTTCTATTGTCAAATTCTTTTAGGCCAATTTTCATGGTTGTGTGGTTTGATTTAGTGGTACTTGGTTCCCTAATTTGGTTGATACTATTTACATGTTTAGATTATATATTTGATGAGCTACTTCATACTCAGATATTTGATGTGTTCATGGTTATTCATTTGATGATGATGCTTTGTATACTTCATATAGGGATTTCAATTGTTTTCATGATGACATTTATATGGATCGTTTATATGTGGTTTTATGGTTACTTACCCCATACTTGGATGTGTATGGTGTATATGAATATTTTACTTTATATTTGATGTCTATGATGTGGTTGAGGGAGGGCATTATAGTCATCTACTAGTCAGGATCTACATGATGTATAGGGAGGGCATTATAGTCACCTGCTAGTTGGGATCTACATGATGTACCAAGCCCTATCATTGCCTATTTAGTTTAGATATGTATACTCGGTTACCTAATTTGATTTGGATGTTATTCCATACTCAATTTATATATTTGATGAGCTACTTGATACTCGGTTATTTCATGTGTTCATGATTATTCTTTCGATGATGATAGTTAGATGGATGATCTATATGCAGTTTTCTATAGTCACTTGCCCCATACTTGCATGTGTATGGTGTACTTGTATATTTTATTTTATGTTTAACATTTTCAATATGGTTGAGGGAGGCAGTCATAGTCACCTTCTAGTCAGGATCTACACGATGCACCACTCATTGCCATTGTCTATTTAGCTTAGATATATATGCATATGTACATGTTCATCTTTTATGCAGATTGTAGGTATCGGGCATTGATTCCCCTAAATTGTCAGGATGAGTGTGCCCTATCATAGTTTCTCAATGGTAAAGAGGGGAGTTAATTCCTAAGTCCAAATCCTAACCCTAAGCCAATTGTCCTAGAAAATAGGACAAGTATCTAAGTTATTTACCTTATAAATTCGTCAAGTGACATGAATTTGAGATTTTGACCCTTGAGCTTGATTTAGTACCTTGTCTTTAAAATGTACTTTCTTATTTAGAATTGGGGGTCTATTGTGATTTTAGTTATAATTAAATCAAATAAAGAGAATATTAAATGATTTAATTTAACAAAAAAATTAGAAAGAAAAATAAATATTTAATTATATTTAGTTAAGTGAGAAATTAAATAAAATAGAAGAATTAAATTTAAAATATTTCATTAAAGTTCTAATTTTGGTGTAATTATATTTATTTAATTTAATATTATTAATTGAGGAGTTTTATTTTTAATAATGAACTCTAAATATTATTATTACTTAAATTAATAAATATACTTTTAAAATGCATCTTGTTATTTATTAAAAGCAAGAGAGAATAAACTAAATAAAGTTTATTTTAATTAAAACGTAAAAAGTTTGCACATGAAATTAAAATAAATTAAAATAATAAAGAAAAGGTTTTTCATGTTTGTAAAACCGAAACCCTAAAGGATAAAGCTCTTTATAAAGAAATTAGAACTCATTTCTCCACACATGAGTTTGGAGGAGCAAATTTCTAGAAAGGGCTTCGAGAGGCGGGAATTCTTGCAACTTCTAAATATTCATCTAGTTAGGATCAGATTGAGGTAGGAACTTTGTTGAAATTATCATAGTAAATTGCATTGAATTTCCTCTTTGTCTACTTTGTGTTTGATTGTAGATCTTGTTTTCAAAGATCAAATCTGGTTGAAACCCTTGTTTGAGAAATTTTGTTATTCATTATTGAATTGACTCTGAGAGAAATCAATTGAAATTCTTATTAGAAATTGGATTGTTTTAGAAAATTAAGATTGGGATAGGGTTTCAAAAAAAAAACTAGATTTAATTTATTAATCTTGACTGTTTCAATTTCTTTGTCCTATCATATCTATCTTGAAATAAAATTTAAAATATATATATTAATACCACATTAATATATTATTACGGTGGTAATAATATTTTAAAAAAATTAATGGTTGTTTGTTGGAACGAAACTATTTTTATATAATAATATTAAATTGTAAATAAATTGTGTGGGGGGCAGGGACCCCATCCCCCACCCTTAGTTGCCATTGGTAGCGACTATCCAAGGACAAGTACGATGCTAAGGCAACGTGTAGTTGTCTGAAGATAGTATGTCACTACCAAGGTAGTGTACGCTGCCTCAAGCAATACACTGCCTTTGGCAACGTGGCTTCGGTCACTACCCATTTTGGGGTTTTGGTATTTTGTCAATTGCATGTTATGTTCAATTTTAAATTTTTAAATTTTTAATAATAATAATTATTAATTATTAATTTATTATTAATTTAATAATTATGATTATTAATAAGTTAATGTATTTATTTTATTAATAATTTTATTATTATTATTATTAGTTTAATAATTATTATTTTTTTATAATATTTAAATTAAAAGACTTTGTTATATTATTTATTGTTAAAAAATTAAAATATTTCTTCATGCCATTTTAATTTGGTGGAATTGATTTGGTAAAAAATTTATTATTGTTATAAAAGTTATTTTGTTTTATATGAAATGGGTTTTTTGTACTAAGATGAATTTTAATGGATTGTTGAGTATTTTGAAATACTTGTGAACCCAAAAACTGTATCGAATGTGACACTTTAAAAAAATAAAAACTAGTTTCCTTTTTGTAAATCGAACTTTTATGTTTTCAAACCAAATGAACTGTGAAACTACTCTTGTTATATGCTTGATGTGATTAATGGTTTATTTTACTAGAGTTGGGTTTGACTTAGTATGTTGACAAATTTTGATTGTTTATTAGAGGCCTGGGAGTTATTGTTTTATGATGTTGTATGTGATGTCATGGTTATATGATTTGATCTTTGAGATATGGATCACTGGTTATATTATGATTTCCAATTGCTTGTATAGGACTAATGTGGTTATTGTGATCTTATGAGATTTTATGCTATGAGCTTAGGGTAGGTTATCTTTATGCATGTCGGGAAGTGGCTTGCAATGGAGGTCAGAGCCCTAAAGAGGTTGCTTGGGTGACCCATTGTAAGTTGTATTAATAAGTGATAGCATTTCATTAAATGAGTTTTAAATAAATTAACAAGAGTTAGTGGATTACCTCGCCCATACCTCAAGTGCTAGTACATGCTAGGATGGGAGGAGAGAGGATGCTTAGTTGCGAGTTTGCCTCGTTAGTATTCCTTGTCTATAAGAAAGGATATTGATGCCGCATAGAGTCACTAGGGGGTTGGAGTCCAGAGAGACTGTCAAGGTAACTGTAGAGTTGACTCATGTGATGACACTTGTCCATATGCATATTAGGTTTCCTACGAGTCTTTGTTGGCTCTAGGATTATATGTTATTTGTGTACTTGGTACCTTTGAGATAGATTGCTATCAAGATTCCTTGACCTAGATTCTTAATTGACTTTTGGATTGTTGTTCATTTAGGACTTGAGATTATCTCCTCAGCATGGTGGGAGTGGTCCATTTAGGTTCCACAAGGTTAGTTAGTAGTGTTTCTTATACCATTGAGATCTGATAGTTGGATGTACTTGTATAGTTATTCTATTCTTTTGATTTTGTGATTATGTTCTATGGTAGTATTCAGATATATTGTACTTTGATTATTTGAGATCCAATGGGATGGTTTACCTTATCATGATGTATATTCTTTTAGCATTTCATACCCCATGACTTGTATAGAGGATGATTATGCATGTTGGCTTATACCATGTGGTATCTGATGTACTTGTGTATTATTTCAATTGATTTTATACTTATGGTTACCCTAAGATGTGGATTTTGTTATGTATCATATTTAATTTTTAATAAAACTTATGTGTGTAATTCAACGTTATGGAACCCTTAAGATATGTTTAACTTATTAATGTATTACTTATGTATGCATGTATGTGATTTATTGCTTGTATGTTATGTTATCTCTTCTTGTTATAATCTTTTAATTTATTTTTTCAAATGTTTAGCAAACTTAGTGACATAATAGGTTAAGTTCTTTTGGGTTCCCTAGTGGGGTGTTATGCCTCCTAAGTGCATAATACTTCATGTTACCATCCCAAGGTCTAATACTTTTGATCTATTATACCATATTTCCTCTAATGAGTTGATTTCTTAAATTGATAAGGGTTTATCAACCACTATAGCTGATTTCAATTTTTTTAGTTGTGTCATTTTTCTTCTCAACCCATATTTGTGCACTTGTAGGTGCCTTTGCTTTTAAAAATGTTTCATTTAAGCTTTCTACTTTCTCTTTACATTTTCTTTATATCTTTCATTACTATTTTCATTCCTTCTTATGTTGTTGGTCTTATTCCTCATTTAATTCATGTTCTGTGATTTCATATTTGGTGTTCTCATGTTGTTCACTATACAAAATCTTCTTGTGTGTCCTATATTGTTGTAAATCTGGCATGTTATCACATTGTTTCCATATCTAGGTCCAAATTGATTAGTCTTTAATTTTTTATCCTAGCAATATATCCAAAAAAAATTCACTTATAACACATAACTCCATTTCTTATGACATTTGTTGCTCCAATAGGTCTACTAGTTGTAGGGTTAGTACTTTGACACATTATGTTATTAGTATTATATCTAGCTTTCCTACATTCATTAGCTTTATGTTTAGAAGAAAAGAAATTATAACAACAACGAAAAAAGGGTTTAGAATACTTACCTATGCAGTCTTTCTTCATATGACCAATTTCATTGCATGAAAAACATCTTCCATTAAATTGTTTCTTCATTTCCAAATAAAGGTTGTTCAGGTTGGTTAGGTTGATTAAGTACTTACTTATTTAGATCTTGCTACTATTCAGGTTGTTGGTTCACTAGATTTGGTTCCTCGATAACTTCATATCCCTTAGATAATTCTCCTTCAGAATATCCAATCCTTGTCTTATCATAACCAAGTCTTTATGCCATAATTTTTTTATTAAGCTTCTTAATGTTGGATTACAATTTCTCAATATTTGCTTTGTTTGTGTAAGCTCTCCTTTAATAATAGTGCTATACTTCTGAAGTTTTGTATATTGTAGCTTTGTAGTCTCAAGTTCAGATATCATTTTGGTAAGTTTAGATTTCAAATCTACATTCTCAAACCCCAAATATGATTGACTTTTCTTCTCATCTTTCATCAAACACATCTTAAGATTTGTGATCTCAAGTTCATTCGTTAGAATCGCATTCTCCTTATTCAGTTTAGAAACTACATCAGTGTCTTTGATCGGATCATCTAACTCCTTCTTGGATTTAGTATATTCAATTTTCTCCTTTAATTTCTGAATGAAATCTTGTGCATCTTTAAATTTGATCTTCAAATTATCACTTTCTTTTGTGAATACATCAAGTTTCTCAAGAGATTCCTCCAAGTTCTTTTGTAATTGATCCATACCCATAGAGATCTTACTCAAATTGTTAGACTTCCTCTAATTAATTGTGCTCCGGTACCAATTTATAAATAGGAAATACTAAGAGGGGGTGAATCAATGTTCCAAAAACTTTTTCCCAACTATAATCTTTAAGAATGCATAAGTGATTAAACTAAAAAGTAAACATAACCATAATACAATTCAACTCATAACACCATTATTTGTTAACTATGGAAACCCTAGCCAAGGGAAAACCCTGGTGGGTATAGTACCCAAAAAATAATCCACTAATCAAAAGTATCTTGTGAAATATATTGACCCTATTAATCTGCACTTGGGATGTTAATCTACAAGTAATCATAGTGACTAAATGCAAGAAAATATGTCATTATATAAAAGGGAAAAAAATTGGAGCATAAGGAGATAGGGGATCCTATGATATAGATAGAAAGAGGAAATATGTCTCTTGCCCCCAAAGTGAGGAGATAAGGAAAATGACTATTATTCTGCTCACAAAGTGGGACAAACTTTAACCCAAATCAAGTATGAATGGATTATTAATAAGTTAGGTAAATGGCTAAGGAACACTAGTAAATTTGGACCTATTTTTTGAAACTTTTCCATCAAAATTGCAACTCAAAAATGTCAACAAATACCATCACTAAACTGGAGTCAAAATTTTGACGGACAAGACAGGTGTTGATATATCGATGACAAAAACCATTGAAAATTATTTCCATCATTTTCCCATGGCAACGTCAAACAACTAGTTTGGAACATTGAACTATCGATGACTATGAGAGATGGTTCAACGGGTATTCCACATCATCGATGGCAAGATGCATCGAACTATCAACAACCTAGAGATATGTTTCAATGAGTTTGTCATACTCTCAATGGCAGGATGCATCAAAGTAGAGATGACTTGTAGAGATGTTTTGACGGGTTGCTTATACTGTCAATAGCAATAAACGTCGAAATAACAACAGTAGTTAAGGTTTTTTTTTTTAAAATAATGCAGCAGCAAGAAGAACTCTATAAAATAATTAATATTCAAATAATTTTTGTCGAAGATGACATTTTTGACATCATTTATTAAGCATGGCCTGTATCTTTAGTTTAAGCACATTGGTTTTTTTGATTTACAAAGAGTTGTTATTGATAAACAAAAGGTTGCATGAAGAAGACTTGCAACCCAAAATCACACACCATCTCGAACTATTAAAGGAGAATGGTAATCATTCCAAAGAATCATTGATTACTTAGGATTTCTTATACATCCAATAGTGGCGAGTTTTGAACACATTTTCAATGTAGCATGTCAATCATCAATATATGTGAATAATGCACATGCTAGAAATAAATTACAAGATTGAAATAGAGAACTATGACAACATAAGTCCATTTATGTCAAAGCATATCAAGGAGGGCTTTGAATATGAGAGCACTTTTTTAGAATGACAATGGAAAGTTACTTCATAGGGTTATTTCATGACAAATAATCATATTTTTTCATGACATACAACATGACCATTGTGGCAAATAGAAAATAAACATCATTATATATCATTGCCACTGGTTATAACAATAACTACAATAAAGTAATGATGCACACTTTTTGCATACTAACAAAGGCATGTTGTTGTCTTCACAACCTGTAGAATTCTTGACCTTTTTCTCTCAATATAGACATGACTTTTTCTATGACAAACTTTAAGGAGCTTGTAGAGAATATGGATCTAGGGGTTTTTTTTTTTTTTTTGGAAAAATAAGGATGATAATAAATTGAAACTTGGAAGTAACTCTTAGTATCAACTAAATAAACTCTATGGTTTGTAGTGCCTAATGCTCTCATACCCCTCCAATCTTGAAGTCATCTTTCATCCTATGATCTACATTCACTAACCTTTATTTGACTTGTATAGATTCATAGCTCGTACTTATACAGAGTCTGATAAGATATTGACAGTAACAAAGATAGTATAAGAAACCTAAAGCCAATAAACTTAGAAGATTAATATACCTTAATATTGACAATCAAATACTTTATCCTCCTTGGTGGACAAGTGTCATAGACAATCTCGTGTGAGAGTAGCTCCATGTTTGCATACTACTTATAGAGAAAGCAATATGTTGTCCATTTCTACCAGAGAAGCAATTGGTAATCAGCAATAAATCATATTTTGCATACAAGTTATAGATAAAGAAGCATGTTGTAATTCATAGTACTTATTTTAAGGCCATTTTAAGGCATTCATCTAGAAGGTGCTATGTTTACCCACTAATAGTTAGTACCATGATGGAGACTTCAAAGTTTGAGCATCCCCATGATCTACAATAATGACAATAATGAATGTGAGAGTCAATAATGACATGATAAAAAAAAAAATTGTAACTAAAATTCTTTTAATGGGTTTACTTTGAGCTTCACTTGGTTTAGTTTGAGCTTCACTTGGTTTCGAGAATCCTTTCATATTCTCTACTTAACAAGGCCAACAATGTGAAGGTGGGAGCTCATTTGGCCTCTCCCCCCTATAATCACTCTAAATTCCCCATTAAAAACCAAGTAAATATTTCATTCATTCATTTTAGAAGTATATCATTGAATCATTATAATCACATAACATACATTAACATGACATACAATTAAATAATACATATAAACATTCAACAATAATTTGTGAACACATCAAACATTATATTCACATAACATTCATTAACACGACATATAATTCATTAATACCTATCAATATTCATCAATAATTTGTGAACATGTCAATCATTATAATCACATAACAATATTCAATAACATGACATAAAATTCATGAACATTCTTCATCAAAATCCATCATATAATTCATGAAAATCCAACAAAATTCATCATCAATAAGAAAAATTCATAAAAATCCATTCATAAGCAACATTCATGAATATCCATCAACACATTCATCATCAAACAAGGTTTTTGACATTCATTTCTTCTTTTGTTTTTTTCAAGATAAAGTCTAATAGGCACATCCTGACAATCTTTGGCATCTTGTGGCTCTTGTGGTTTTGATCTTACAACATGAGGCTTCCTCTTCTTTCATTGAGGACAAGGTTGATGCACCCCTACAATAAGAAATAAATGGGTTTAATTCTAAACTTTTTTTTATGTTATAAGTATTTCATTAATCTAAAGAACATAACAGGGATTTCTCTTTACCTAATAGTGCCACATCATCTACTATCACAATCTGTTTAGCCCCATCCTCAATATGCTCAACACTAACACCACGCTCTGCATACTCAAAAAAATATCACATAAAGGTTACACCAATTGCAATTTGAGATGTTAAATTTTATTAATAATTACATGATTAATTTTCAATAGAAATTGAATATGTACCTGTATCATTGTGATGCACATCGAGGTCTCTGTCATGTGTAAGATCCATGTCTTCATTACCATGAGTATGATCTATGTCGGGAGTAGTAGGTTGCAGTAAAATGTCATGCACACATTGTTATCATTATTCAAAATAACATCAAATAGATTATTTTTCATGAAGTTCTCAATTACTATTATTATTAATTTGGCCCATTTACCTGTGTGTCAACTACTACACCAAAATCTTCTACACCTGTTTGGCCACTAGAATGTGTGCAATGGTGGGCAATCACTGCTTTATAGCCTTGCTTGAAGCCAATTTTTTTTTCCTCTTCTATGAGTGTTAGATTAAATTCAATGCCCTACATTTTTTGTTTAATATCATCAATAGTTAATGTATAGTTTATATATAATTTTATATTAAAATTTGATATGAAATTTCATTTATTGCTACTTACAAAGCATGAGTAAATTTTCATATATCCACTAGAGCCAAGATGGTGTTGACCAACCTTCTCTTTCCTAGCTTGTGTTTCCTTTGATGTATCCTGCAGCCTATATATGTAAACTTTGAAAAATGTTAGAAATATGTTAGATTATATAAATCAACAATCAACATGGTTGATCTTCTCCATTAAACTCTTTAACAGGTTAACATTTGAAATAAAAGCACAAACTCTTTAATGAGATGCATTCTGTATCTAGAGTATAACTTACACATTGCTAACATCAACACATTATAGAATTTCATTTATGTGTTAGATATAATAACTTATAAGGATTAACTCATTAAGGGGTGTCTTGTTTTTATTTAGTGAATTAGCTTCTATATACTAAAGAAAAGAGTTATAAATATGACAATATATCAACTCTCTTAATAGACATTATATCTCAAGAGCAAGCATTATAATATATATTGATTTCTATTTTGAGGCCTTAATGAAAATTTTTGTTAGTGGAGTACAAGCTTGCTTCCTTGCAACTTTCAAGCTGCTTAAAGCATGATATTTATATCCTACCTAAAATTAATGGCACTTGAAACTATTTTATAGTGTAGAACTACATTAGTTTTCCAGGGAAATAGGAGCATACATTTTTGAGTTGCCCCTATAGAAGTGAATGGCCACTGAATTTACCTTTCCATTTAGAAGCATTGAATTTTATGTTTATGTGAAAAAAAGAGTCAATATATGCTTACCACTCTACCTGTTTATGATGATATCATATGTCAGTTGTTCATTGGCATTACCCTAAAATAAACATGTCATTTTATCATCTAAATGTGACATACTTTTATCAGACTTGTAAAAATTCCATATAAAAGTGCAAGAAAAAAAATACAAGTCTTTTCCAGATAAATGAGAAATATGTGTTTACTTTTCTCTTATATTTGTGAATAGAGTTTCCTCATCAAAGCATGTCCTAGAAGAATTATCCAAAGTTTTTCTTTCCTTTGAAAAATTGTTCCATTGAATTTGTCTAAGGAAATCATTACTCAAATCTTATGAATGCTTGAAATTTGAAATATTTATGATAGAATTTTTTTTTATTAAGAAGACTCAATCAGATTTAGTTGCCAGAGAAAATCGATCATGGATTAAAATTTTCTATCTATTATTACTAACTGAATGCAAGCATTTTTCATATTTTTTTTTTACATATAGAAAGATGGAGATAATATATATACAGGGTGCAAGACACATTAATCTAACCTAACATATTTCATAATCTAAAAAATTTCTAAAATTTTATATAATCTAAAAAAATTCTAACATCAAGATGCAGATAATATATATACAGGCTGAGTTAGTGCAAAGTTTGATGCATATGGATTAGAGAGATATTTTTAGTTAATTCTCGAATATTGATGAACGAAATTCTATTTTTTTTCCTGAAACAAATATGTTAATGACTTCCATCACTTTACATTGGGATGAGCTAATAGTATGTTGAAAAGACAAATAAAAAACATGAGAATGCAATCCCTTCAAAATGATTTGTAGTTGTGGTAGAAAGTGCATCGCACTAAATTTTTCTCTAACCTCCTCCCATTGTATTTGCACATGTTTACCATGGCACTTCTTTTAGGAAAATGCATTAACCTTCCTATAAATAACATGTAATGGAAAAAGGCCTCACTGCTCACTGCTAGACAATAAATACTATGCAAATTTAGAATGAAGAATACATTGATTGTATGATTCTCACTATATGAAGAATACAATAAATCAACATTCTTGAAAAAAATGTGACTGAAGGTTATGAGACACGTATCTATTTTTTTTAGGTGGTGGGTTAATTCCTTTATCCCTTAGTCTCTTCTTTTTTGCATCTTCAATGATTTCATTCCACTCCAGTTGTGGAACCATAGGAGGACGCTCATACTTTGGGTTCAACTTTAGAGCCCTTTTGTACTGGTCTCTCATAGTCATTAAATGTTTGCAAGCTTTTAGAAGTTGGGCTTTGTTCAAAATATTTTGACCAAAGAACTCCTCCATATTTTTTATGAGATAAAATTTTAATTCAAGGGTTTGGTCAGTCCATCTTTTAAAAAAAAACACAATTGTTACAGAAAAAAATTAGTTCAAGGGTGAATGGAAAAATTTTGTGACCAATTATATCAAGCTACATACCTTTTACATAATGTGGTCCCAAATATCTTCAGTGTTAAATCATAAAAAGTTTCATAAAAAAGATCATTTCTTGCAAAATCATTACCACATCATTAGTTGTAAATGAGTTACAAATAAGTATACTATAATTACACTCTAAATAATTACAATTATAAAGTACCTAAAAGCTTAGGAAATTTTGAGGGAATCATATCTTTCTCAACCATCAACAATGATATCTCTAATGATCCAATACAAGTAATACAATCTACTCCAGGAAAGGCTGGTAAATTATCAACAGTACTGGTATCAGTTCTATTGTTAGCATGACAAGGTGTACCTATCACATAAAAAATTTAATGAATGTCATAATATACTCAAATGAAAAAGAAAGTACAAATATTATCATATTTAACACATAAAAAAAATGTAGCAAAACAAGGATTTACCATCTCTAGTTGTAGTAGGTGTGGATGTTTGCATGCTCCTTGTTATCGATCCTGCAATCAACAATCTCAAAGTGTTGGTTGGCCTTATGGAAGTAGGCGTATGGAAATCATCAACACCTAAAAAATAATCATATATATATATACAATGTATTTTTCATGTCCCCTATTTTCCTCTAATAGAATTTAATAATAAATAATAATGACATCGCTATCAAGAGAAATTCTCCACCCATGAGTCATTCCAAATAAATATTATCAAGTTGAGGGTAAGCATTATACCACTGTAAGTAGAACCAATCCTATAGAAATATATCAAGAGTAGTAGATCATCATTCACAATAAGAAATAATTGAAAGATAATTGCATATGTTTAAGGATCAAAATCAGACACAACGATAACATCATTGAGAATACTTACAAGTTTTCATTAACAAATGAAGAATAGAAAATGCATCACTATGAATGATAGTAATTATAGTGAGAGTAAGAATAGATTGTAGCTTACTTACACTATCATATCAGAGATAGCTACCAATCTCATTAGTTTAAAGATCATCCTTTCATAATTGTTATCAGTCATATCAGAAACAACAGAGATAATCTTAACATTGTTCCATTGGACTAAGTGCAAATATATAGACCAAAAATCATCTTACATATACCTAATCATTGTATCAGAGATAGCAGTGCCATTGTTCTTATATATCATATATTGTAAAACATAAGAACAATCATTTAAAAGTGGTACTGTAGACTATTTTTCTTACATAAATCATTATCAGTTTTAAGTGTTATTTGAGACTTTAAGGAAAGAAGTCTCTTGCAATTGGGTTTTGTAAGTTATTTGTACCTATTAACCATGTTTTAATAAAAGGATACATTACATCAAGGGCATTATAAATGAGGAGCAACATAGATACCAGAGGCATATATAGAAAGTTTCAAAGGCATATTTTATGACAATGACAATGGAATCATATCAGAGGCAACAATAGAAAGCTTCAGACCGACTATTATGTACAACATAGATATCAAAATAATATCATCACAAGCTAATGGACATGTAATTAGTCAAGATGATATACATTTAAGACTATATCATCATAAAGGTTCAACAATTATAATTAGAAAAGATATATGAGTTTTCCACATACAACAATTATATTAAGTATCGAAGAACGAATACAAGTGGTTAAGTAAAGGAGGAGTGAACATGACAATAGTAATATATAACTATCAATAATAATCATGAAGAAAATAATGTCCCTTCTAATGATTGAGAATTGAAATCACATACTTGTAGGATGTACACTAATACCCTCATCAAGTGGAAGAACTCAATGTGGTCTCAAAAAATCCTGTAGCAAAACATACATATTGTGGTTCATGATCCATAAGTTAGTATAAAGCATAAAGCTTGTTCCTTTTTTTTTTTTTTCTTTCCAAGCCCCTATTCTAGGATCTAATTCTTTTTTAGGGTTCTATCTGGTGTCTAAATCTGGCTTGTCCCTCTGTCTAAAAAAACCCAATAGCTAGAAATTAAAGAATTTGGATGAAATGTCATTTTGTTTAGTGAATGGGGCATGCTAGCACACCTAGTGCATTTTGGAATTATAATAGGAAAGGTAAACTTCTGAGAGGGTGGGAGAGAGGCGGTGAATTAGTAGTTTAAACTTGGACCCATAAAACTTTCACCACACATCCATCTCATACATTAAATAAGTAAACTAAAATAACATGTAAAGCATATAAGAAATCACACACATAGGACACGAGATATGATCAACCAAAAACCCTCCAAGTGAGAAAGTAAAACTAGGGTGAGAATTACACCCACAAATCTTCACTACTATAGTAATAAAGTGTATCCAATGAAGGTTACAATGTTTTGATCATGAGACATGATCTACCCTATGAAAGGTCTGCCCTGTTAAAGGCTTACAAAGACTATTAGGTATTGCCTTGTTAGAGTATTTCAACACCCTATTAGAAGTGTTCCTTTCTAAAGGACTTTAACTCACAACAAAGTAAGTGCTCTATTAAATGATTTCATACAACCTATTAGGACTACTCTGTTAAGAGATTTTGACTGAGATCACCTGTTAGAATGTCTCAACTTTGATCCTATGGTTAGCACTTGATTGCTTGATAATAGATCACCTCTAAACAATGTCTTATTGATAATTCTTGATTAGATGTCTCTTTTCTATATCCTTTTCCCTATCCTCTATTCTTCTCTAACTAATTCTACAATGTAGTTTCACTTTGTAACTTCTAAGCCACCATGAATGCTCTATTTGTGCATGCAAACTATTCTCTTCACTCCTTCTACACCTTACACACTCGCTAAAGAGTTTAGGGTTTATCCTCCTTATGAAAACTTAGGTGACTTAGGGTTAGGTATAAATCTATGGCTGAGATTCATCCATTTTTTTGCTTAATCCTTCCCATTTTTTGATTGGCTGCATGTAATTGCATAGGGAACCCAACTTGAGATTTGTCCTTATCTCCAAAATATCAAAATTCAATCTTAAGTCAGCTCAAAAATGGTTTACATTGTTGTTTGTGCCTTTACAAACAAATATGTCAAAACTGTCTTACTTAGCATTTGAAGTCTTTGATGCTCGACATACACTAATCTTTATGATGTGACTTGGCACCTATATTGCTCAACATCCACTATTCACTTAGCTCCTATTTCACTCAGCATATACTATCTGCTCAACATTTGAGTGACTCGGCACATGAGTGGCTCAGCACTTACTATGACTTGGCATGGTCTAATATATACATATTGTGCTTAGCATGTACTACTTGTTCGGCATTAACTAAGTAACACTCACTTGTCAAAACCAATCTGAGATCAACAATCTCCTCCTTTGACATGAGTTTCAAAAACACTTGAGTATACATTAACATTCTTAATGTTACGAGCATAACACATCTCAACTAAGCTTATATACAAAACTTTAAAATTTCAGAATTTTGTAACAACTTATATACCTCAAAAGTTGATAACTCCCCCTGAGTTCATATGTCTATTATGTAACCAAAATTTTGTACTCCTACTGAGTAAATGTGTCTTTGCTAATACACTTTGACTTCATGCTCTATTTTGTTGATACTCTTTCATTTGATACTTCTTGTATTTTGATGCTTCTCCCTCTTTTCTTTCTCTCCCCCATTTATCACTTTCTTATGTCTCCCTTATTCTCTCATTCTTCCCAAAATATTTCTCCCCCTTTATCTTATTCTCCCCCTTTTTCACACTTATGTCAAATGGACTATACACTTATTGTATGTTTTTCTAGAAAAGACTTATGGACATCCAATATCATTTTGAGAGTTGCACCCAGTTCTCACATGCTACATTCAATGACTTGATTTGGATTGTTAGCTTGGCAGCAGGGTGAACTAGACCATGTAAGGTAGAAAGATTTGGGTCTTTCACTAGTAAATTTGGACTCAATTTTTGATGAATTTTGGTCAAAATTTTGACCCAGGTTAGTCAAAATTTTGACCAAACAATTTGTGGTAAACTATCTAGTCAAAATTTTGACCAATACATTCATCAAAAAAAATTAATTTTTGCTAGCTCTAATTTGTCATTGTTGGTCAAAATTTCCACCAATGTTTGGTCAAAAAAAAAATTAGAATTGGTGGAAATTTTAACCAATTCTTGGTAGAAAACTATCAAGAATTGGTTGAAATTTCCACCAATGTTTAGTCAAATTTATTTTATAATTGGTGGAAATTTTGACTAAGTCTTGGTTGAAAACTATCAAGAATTGGTCGAAATATAAATCAATGTTTGGTCAAAAAAATTATAATTGGTGGAAGTTTTGATCAATTCTTGGTAGAAAACTATCAAGAATTGGTCAAAATTTCCACCAATGTTTGGTCAAAAAAAATTTATGTTGTATCAAGAAATTGTTTCTTATCCAAGCCATTTAATTTGCAACCTTTTAAATCTTTGCAAAGATAAAGTTGGAGCAACAGAATTTTTCTTCTCAAAGGTGTCCTCTGATTGTAAAGCATCCATTCCATTATCTATTGAACAAATGGATGCTTTACAATTAGAGGACACCTTTCAGAAGAAAAATTCTCCTACTCCAACTTTATCTTTGTAGAGATTTAAAAGGTTGCAAATTAAATCGCTTGGGTAAGAAACAAGTGCTTGATGCAGCATGGAACAATTGGACATTTATGCATAGGGTGCCATCAATTATGTGAATGATGCAAATGCAGCCAAATTTTTTGGGGTCAAAGCAACCAATTTTTTGGGGTCAAAGCCATGAAGGATAGGGATATATTTGAATGAAGACTCTATATGCTTAGATTTCAATGGGCCACTGCCAATATACTTGACCAATTAGACCACAACTTGCTTGTTAATGGACTTGAAATAACATGTCATTTGATTCTCTTAGAATCGAAAGCATCTAGAATATAAAACCTTAGCTTTCAACTAAAGCTGGCACAGGCAATGTGTTTTCTAAAATTCCTGTATTTGGTTCTTTCAAAAGTGGTTGACCTCTTGATATGCCATTTTGACTCAATTTGTGAGTAGCACAAAGGTTTTTAGCTGATTCAACAAGATTCAACTCACTCTTTTTTTATCATGTATATTAATTATTGGATTGTGATAATGGAGATGTATGCCACAAAGAGGCAATAGTCTTAGCTCCACCTGTTGTCTCTAATACCATTACAAATTTACTTCCTCTACCAATTGTATTCCCACTTCCACTACCAACTGAAACTGATAGAGTATAAGTGTGCAGATTTCTCTATGTTAATGTGCTTGTATCTTGTATCTTGTCAACATTGTTAGACTTCCTATGCATGCATTTTCTCCTTGTTGAATTTATCTAAACATTGAAGGTTTAATATGTAGAAAATTTCTAATGCCTAGAAGTCTCTAATGCGGAAAGAACATTATCTAAGTTTTTGTTGAACCTAATTAAACACTTTGAAATATTGCCTCATCCTGATGATGAATTATGTAGTTTGATCTGAAACATTGACTCAAAAAAGTCCACACTATTTCAAGTTGTAAAAGGAGTGTGCTAATTAAAAATCAAATATTAAAAACGCCATCTAACCTACAACCAGTGAAGTGACCAAAAGGCTACAAGTCTTGTTTGTAAAGGATCTTTTTCTTCTTTATTAACAAAAATGAATCTACACTCTGCATACCAAAGCATTACATAAATCACTATAGTGCAATAATTGCATCCACATATTCCTGAATATAAAGCAACACCAACCATACATTTCTCTAAATGCATCTTAAAGTTCAATAACTAAAAAGAAATTATTTTCCGGTTAGTGACCTCAACTTCAGAATGTACATGAGATTGGTGTGTACTATTAAGGAGTTTTGCTTCCTTGTCAAAAAAATTGGCAAGGATGGACATGTATCTTCTTAAAATGTTGCATCTGAGAAGGAAGATTACTGACAGCCCCTTTTCTTCAAAATAAGCCAGAGCTTGTTTATTATATTCCATAGCACCCTACAATGAAGTAAGAACTAGAAAGATTAGCTTTAGATGAGCATGTTCTCTTTCTCCTCTGCACAACTCAAAATCACCCTAAGCCTAGAACATTAGGTAAAATTTATATGCACTTGAACATATATTTACAACAAAACAAATTGGAAAATAGAACTCTGAGAATAGTAAACCCTGACAAAGGAAAAACAATAAAATCATCATTCTGCAAAACAATTGCAAATAGAACTAATATAGAAAAATGTCATGATTTTATAGATAACGTATTACTCCTTCTAGAACCACCTTATAAAATCATTTATGCTCAACTTCAAGTCTCACCGGATCAAGATTATCCACTCAGACAATGTTGTTAGCAAATTTTTATGTGTCTCCATGATCACTTTAATAGGCTAGGCTTATTTTGGCTTAGTTGAAAAATGAAAATTGATATCTAAATGTGATTATTATCTATATGAATTTCTACTTAGTCTCTTTAATGTGCACAATATTATAAGTGGTTTCTTGTAGGTTATTCATCTCTCAACTGGCTCCAAGATTTCATTAGCAAGCATGGTTCACTACACTCATTGCACATTGTATATGCAAATTAAAGGCTAAAAAATGCTTAGGAATTGAGTCTATTGAATTTTTCTACTCCTTGTTAAACAAACTATTTTTCCTTCTATAGAATATCATCAATGCATCCTATTGGAATCATCCACAACAAATTGGATAGGACATAACTTATAAGTGAATAAATTGTAATGAATATATATATTTTAAGATTTGGCAGTGGCTAAAGAGAGCATATACAGTGATAAAATTGTAGACAATACATGTTCCCTTATTATGCAAATATACCCTAAAGAGACTAAACAAAATCACCAGTTGACCCACAAGGGAGCCTAGAATCATCTTAAAACAAACAGCTCATTCGTAGATTTGAAATAGCATTTTTTGCTACTAAAAAAGCATGCCAAGGTTTTGGATCTCTACAGTTTCATTCTGAGTGACTCACAAAGTGCACCTTGACATCACTGCTTCTAGATATACCAAAGTGAGGGTATCTCAAGGAAATTTGATAAACCTGACTATCAAAATGATGAAATTCTAATTGATTAAAAATATTTTTTAAAAAAAACTTTCAAAATAATGCTAACATGTATTCAATTATCAATACAGATATTGATGATATTTCTAACCATCAAGCAATGTTTCCATAGGGCAACATACTTGGAGCAAGTGATAAGTCATAGGAAACTTTGGCAGAGATTCACACTTGCATAGAATTGACCCATCCAAACATCAAACCCTAAGAAAGTATTTGAAAAATTGAATGAGAAGAATATTTTACAAGAAAATATATTTCAAAACAATAGTTCCCATGCTCCACTTAAATGCAAACATTGTAAGCTAACTAGCAAGCTCTATAGTTTTATCTCATTCAAGGCTTTAGTTCACTGCAAGAAATTTCACAATTATACATATCTTAAGCTATGTTCTTGGTTTTCAATTAATTGAAATTGTAAAATTAATATTACAAGTATTGAAAAATGTACTTTCATTTGAAAAAATGCATGCATGGAATGTTATGATTGAGTTGTGAGCAAATAAGGCTTCATTTGAAGATAATGTAAGTCAAATCAGCTATTAGGGATTTTGAAATCTAGTAGTTTGTTGTATCACCTTTAAATCATTTAAAATTTCATTCCAAAGTAGTCCTTCCCCTTTCTCTATCAAAGTTAGTTTTAGGTGATCTCAAGGGGAGCCAACCCATAATCTAGAAAGTCACTTTCATTATATGCAACCCACATGCTCAAAAATATTTCAATGTTTCATCAAATTGCCCAGATTTAAAGTTCCTCATCAAGATGCAATCCTTGTTACAACAAGCGACACACCAAAATATTTGAAAATAAAGTGTCATACTTGGTATGTTAGATTCAAAAGGGAGCACTAATTAAAGATAGAATCATATCTAAAAAGGCTAAATCATGTCAAAATTGGAAAAAAAAAATACATAGAAGTGAACAAAATCGGATATTCATAGAAGTGAAGGTAGCATTTTCTAATCAAATATCTATAGAATCTATGATCTATCCTGGTCAGCATTGGGTTTTTTTTCATTTAACATCAGTCAAATTTCTAAACCTTCATCCCACAACATTTGAACTCAAACAATCAGGAAGTTATTCAACTCATTTTTTAGGATATCATATGCATAAATATGTGAGGAATAAGAAATTTACTAACTTTAAATACCTTTAATAATGCTATATGTTATCCTACATTTCTTGTGTGTAAATTCATCCTAGCATTATCTGCAAGCACTTGCTTATTCTTTGGACGATAAAATATTGAGCTTCCCACTTACAGCATGGAAGCACTTGTGATGATCTCTTCTAAACATTTATATTTATCTAATGAGACTATAATTTTGGATAGCATAGGATCCAAGGGGAACTTTTCCATCCACCATCCTAATTTTGTTAACTCATCCTTGTCATTCAAGGAACCAAGAGCATAAAGCTACTTAAGTGCTCTTATTAATGTTTCTATTGGAGGAGGATCCATGAAATCAAAATTAATGAGGTCATGAATACCTAAAATTTTGAGCATGAACACAACATTAGATAAATTTGTCTATTGTATTTTTGGAATTGTATTTTCCTCTATTTCATTTTGATGTGGCCAAGCAGTGTACAACTGAAAGCATTTACCTAGTCTTGTTCTTCCTGCTCTACCTGATCTCTGCAAGGAAAATGCCTTTGAAATTGGAGTCACAATCAATGATTCCATTCCTAAATAGGGATTATAAGATTTCTATTTACAAAATCTAGGATCAATAACATACTTTATTCCATCTATAGTCAAAGAATTTTTAGCTATATTTGTTGCCAGTATAACTTTGCGGGCTCCTTCTACTATTGGTTCAAATATTTTTGCTTGCATATCTAATGGGATATTAGCATATATGGGACATATCATCATTTCAGATATTTTTTGGCCTAGACCCCTAGTCCTATGTTTTAAGATTTCTTCTGCTACTTCAATCTCTTCTTGCCCTATAAAAAATACAAGAACATCCCCTGACTATTATGTTACATGTATTTGTAACACATTCACAATAGCAACTTCCAAATAGTCTACTTCAAATGATTTTGTGTAATAGAGTTCAATTGGAAATCTCCTCCCTGGTATTTTTAAAATTGGAGCCATATCAATGTATTCACTAAACTTTTCAGAATCTAATGTTGCACTTGATATAAGTAGTTTTATATCTAGATGAAAATGAGCAATATCTTGCAAAATAGAGTAAAATTTATTTCAAGTCAGTTGTTCATGAAAGAATATCAAATCAGTGAGCATTACATTGAGTACATGACAAGTCCAAATTTCCTCCATTTATTATATTCTAAAAAAAATTGTACTTCTATATTTCATCTTTTGTATCAATAAATTAAAAATTCATATATAATCAACATACAAATGGTCACAACGAGACATAATAGCCAATTTCACTTACATTTACAAATATGTGTCTCACAATGATTATGATGTTGAATAATAGGAAATAATAGAAACTAACACATTAGTTTGGTGTGTGTGTGTGCGCGCGCGCGCGCGTGTGTGTGTGTGTGTGTGTGTGTGTGTGTGTGTGTGTGTGTGACAGAGAGAGAGAGAGGCGGGGCGGTAGAGAGAAAGAAGTGGAGGGGTGTTAGAATGTAAGACTATTGTTCAACACTAACCATGAACAAACATAAAAACAAAATAAAGGCTTGCACATACCAAAAAAACAATACCTTGACTAATCCAAATAATACATCTATGAAAATAGTTCTCTCATGAGCCTTGTCAACCATCATAACACTATAAAATATAGCATGCAGTTGAAAAAGACATTACTTTTGACAATATTTGGACAAACAAATATGTGACCTTCTGAAAAAAGTATGTGAAATATAGCATTCCTTCACATTCTAAAAAAACTTGTAGCTTGCTAGATCAAGTTCACCCAAGAATTCCTAGAGTAGCATCCCATCAGTCATGTATTTAAGAATTATTCTCTTAGATATGCGGTCTCCAAACCAAATTTCATAACCAACATATAAAATAATGCACACTAAACATTTCAAACCAAAAAATGATAGAATGCTCTTTCAGTTAGGCTACTAAGGACCTTAAAAGACATCATCCTCAGGCACATCAAATAGCAATCATAAATGACCTTTAAATCATTTAACATTTCATTCCAAAGTATTCCTTCCCCTTTTCTCTATCAAAGTTAGTTTTAGATGATCTCAAGGGAAGCCAACCCATAATCTAGAAAGTCATTTTCATTATATGCAACCCACAGGCTCAAAAATATTTCAATGTTTCATCAGATTGCCCAGATTTAAAGTTTCCCATCAAGATGCAATGCTTGTTACAAGCAGCACCACACCAAAGTATTTGAAAATAAAGTGTCATACTTGGTATGTTAGATTCAAAAGGGAGCACTAATCAAAGATAGAATCATATCTAAAAAGGTTCACATAACCCTTGATTAAATCAAACCAGTAAGGTTCACGTAATAAATAGAGATTTCATGTTCTAACATGTCCATTATATGGCATTCCACATATTGATTATAAAGTTCCTTTCATTAGTATTCTAAAGACAAATATGGTATTGAGGGAAGTATGGTACAAATTTAAAATATTACTTTAGCAATGATAAGCGAACATAATTTTATGGAGATAGATTTTAATCCAAGTGACATATAAGGTGAATGCAAGAATTAATTCATAAAGTGACTTAACGTTAATTAAAAATTATATACGGTCACAAGTAAATATGAAAACTAAAGAGAGGGAGAATTAAATGGGTTTTCTGGAAGCTTCCTTGGAGAATTATGAAAGGGCTTATTTGGAGCTCATTTGCAAATATTGGGCTTATTTTTATTTGTCTTGAGAAGCTTTAGAATATTGGCTTACATTTACAAGAAATCTAAGGATGGGAAACCTTGGAGTTTCTCGGTGATGTAGGCATAAACCCAAATCCATCTTTGGTGTCGATTTGTCTAAAAAATTCCATTGTGATTCATTATTAGATTATTGGAAGTTTAAACAAGAATTTTCTCTTAGGGGTATGATAGCTTCGATGACTAAAGTTTGGAAGGTAATGCCATGCTTTGGAAGGGCTTTATCATTATGTGATTGTTAGCATCTATCATCATTTGGATTTGTGTTTCAAACCTGACAAAATTTATATCAAACCTCACTTTAGAAGGGTTTGGATTTTTTTGAGCAATGGCTTGATAGAATTTCATTGCTAAGTTGTACAAAGAATTTGAGTGCTAACCTAGGAGACCTAGCACTAAACTTTCAAGGTGATTTAGGAAGCCATTTCAAACATTTGGGATAGCCTCATCCATGTTTCATGTCTATCATGAAATTAAAATTCATATTCAGAAACCAACATCCATACCTTGTTGATTTGTATTTTATGCATCATAAGATTGAAAGAAAACATCAGGTATGTCATTATATTAAAACACATTGAAATCAACAAGAAAACCTTGCTAAACAAAACTATATCAGATTTCTAATTTTAATTCCAGTCCATATATTTTTTGTCATTTCTTATGTTAAATGTTCCCATAATTGCTTCATTTCATGATAAAAACATAGTTGCATTGAGAACTCATAAAAACCAAACCAAAGAACTCAAAAAAAGAACACTCGGATGATTCAAACTAGAGATTAGAAAAATAGGGCAAAATAGGGATTTGAAACTACACTTTCTCTTAGTAGCACATTTGTGTCCTAGGGCCCAAGGCTCCTTGCAAGTGAAGAACTATTTCTTCCTTCTCAATGCATTCAATGCTTCAACATCCTATCTAGAAGATGTCTTCTTACTTTGATTTATATCCGTGTGAAAATATTTTATTTCCTTCTTTATTTGAAAGGGTTTTGATTAGAACTTACTTCTCAAAGCAATCAACTCCATCAGTCTTGCTTTCACCAAGGCTTGTTGTAATAATGGCAGATAAAAGCCTTAAACCATCCCCTAATGGGAACCATGATTTCTTCATTGAAAATAACTATCAATCTCCTCTCTATGACCAAGAGCCATCATCTAAAGTCTCTAAAATTATGTTGTGTATGTGTCTTGAGAACCATGTTGCTTAAGTTATGCCAATGCTCTAAAATGTAGTTTGAGATCTTTTTTATCAAACTTCTCGATGATTTTTTTGGTGAACACATCACATGTGGCAATTAAACATAACCCAAGGTAACTAGACCATGGTATAAGGACTCATGTGCTATTCCATCTTAGTGCAAAGTCGAAAACCTTACTGTTGTATATTGTAACATAAGCCTAAGAGCCAAATAGTTGTCTAGCTTCTAAAACCATGCTCTAGTTGTGCATTTGTCACTTATGTCAAACTAAGTTAAAGTAACCTTACCCAAGGCCTATTGAAAGTCTATTTGTACTGTTGGCACTCTGCTCAACTCTTCCACCTCTTTTCTTTATCTACTTCAAATAAGCACTCAAAGATAAAAGGTTTTTGATCTCATAAGAGTGTCATACTTTACATAAGCATGTCTCACCTCATCAAACAATGGGAATTGAACCTCTTGAACAACATGTACCTCTTCTCTATGAGTGAAAGAAGGTTATTGGGGTCTAGGAATGAAACCTGACACTTCTATGACTATGCATGACTATGCATCCATTATTACTTTGCTAGCTCATAGAACTAATCTCCCCAACATGAATGATGTTACCATGTATTGTCTGAACTCACTAGCATGTTTTGGTTGAACTTAGCAAGCATTTGAATATCATATTTAAGATTGCATCAAACTTTCTTTCACCTCATATTTTAGGACTAACTAAATGAGCCCTCCCCTTGTTTCTATCAGCAATGTCTATAGGTGGGCTATGATGAGAAAACCTTGTAGTAATGTCACTCCTACAAACCAAACCCCCTTGGATTGTTTGTTCATATGTAAATGGGTCTATTGCCTCTCCTCAAGTTTTATATTCTTTTTTCATCCCTCTAGTGCAGTACATCATCTAGTTGTTCCTTATGTTCAACATTTAGAATATAATTAGTGTTTGAAGAGATAAGCAATTCTTTCCACATTTTTTTAGTATCATAAAACTAAGCAATAATTTTTCTTGGTCTGGATCTTGAAAAAAATACTATAAATAAATACAAAAGCGCTGAAGTAAATGAAAACAATCTCTTCAATGTGAGGTCCATTCTTGGTATGGCTACTTGGTTAAAAAACATCATTGAAGCAATAAATGAGTAGCTTAATTGATTTTCTAGGGAAGGTGAATAAAAAAATTAAAAGGAAAAGCAAGATAATAAAAAGGAATTAATGGTAAAATTCTTTATGCAAAACTAGGACTAGATGAAATCCTAATTGCAAACCAAGTGAAAATTATAAATCCATTCATGATGAAAAGAGAAGAAAAAAGATCCAAATAGTTACTTCTTAATGCAAAACTAGGATGAGATGAAATCCTAATCGCAAACCAAGTAAAAAATATAAATCCATATCTGATGCAAAGGGAAGAATAAAGATCCAAACAGTCATTTCTTTATGCAAAACTAGGATGAGATGAAATCCTAATTGCAAACCAAGTGAAAAATATAAATTCATACCTGATGGAAAGGGAAGAACAACGATCCAAATAGTTATTTAGCTCAAAAGGAAAGAATCTGAAGAATAAAGAAAATTCAGGAAAACTTTTTAGGAATAAAGCATCTTATTGGTATCCAAGAAAGATGTATAGCTTGAAATTTTCAAAAAGTATTCAGTGTCAACCATAGAAAATAGAAAAATGAAAAGGTCTTATCAGTATTTATGTACATTCATATTTTATTTATGTACAAAAGTGTGACCAATTGACCCAATTTTAAGCAGAAAGATATGTTAAGAAAATTAATACAGAAATAATGTGATCAAAATTAAATCAAGGAATATGTTGATAGTTCTTTCAATATTCTCTCTGCAAAGTCCAATTTTTCTATTAAGTATGGTTCCTAAAATAGATTCAAAATAACATTTAAACAACAATAAAAGTTACCAATCTAAGATTGAAGCAAACAAAAATTGATCTTTAAAAGATGGCATTCATAATTCAAGTGAAACAAAAGCATCTTATTCAAGAGCTACCATTGAATCCAAATAGTCAGATAGAAGGAGTAGCCCTTCTAGTAAGAAGAGAAAAAGATTTCACAAATGCAAGGGCAATGTGAGATAACCAAACTACATGATCTAGCTAAGGTGTTAGACAAGGCAACTAAAACCAAACCACAAAGTTTGTCACTGACAAGGAAGGTGACCCCACCAAAACTCCTAGTCTCACTCTTGAAAGATGGCAACTAGTGGAATGGTAGGAAGAGGGTGTATACAGCTCTCACATGTATCAATGAGGAAAATAAAATCAGAAAATTCCAACATATCCTAGAGAAGACCAAGTGACAACCAAATAGGCCCGTTACAGTTCCAAAAGTTGACTTTGAAAACTGAGTCTTTCCTTGCGATGTGCTTATAATAATTAAATGTATACTCAATTAAATTAATTGATTAAGTGGTACAATGTTGGATATTGGCATAGTGATGAGGTTAGGAGCACATGATATTAGAGGCATTTCTTACTATGTCAAAGGTATAAATTTTAGTTCGTTTGATGTAGTTTTAAATTATAACAACAATCTATTATGGTTTGATATATTCTTTTATGCACCTTTGATGAAAATTCATCATTTTTTTGCAAAATCCACTTAGAGTTGGACAATTGTCCTTATATAACATGATGAGAGACATTTCTCAATTCAATTATAGGGAATGTGATAGTGTAGCCATTGTCATCTTCATGGAAGTGGGCACATATGCCTAAAACTATGGAAACCATGAAAATATAATGCTTAGAATTTGAGGGATATAAATGAATTGGAAAAAGAATGCACAATTTTACCTTCAAATTTAGCTTTAGCACTTTGGAGATTTACCCAAGCTTCAATTCTTGCTTCTTCTCCCTGGTACCTAGATTTGGAGTTAAACTATTTAAATAATTGCTCAAGATTTTTAATGTCCATAAGTCATTCATGGAAAAGAAAATCTATTTTATCCAAGCCATAATTAAATCGAACTCAAAACTATACGATTGAATTTCATAAAACTAGTGGGCTTTGAAAGTCTAGGCTCTAGATACAATCTCAAGCATTCAAAAATCCCAATATTTGAAAATCTTCAAGCAAAATTCCTCACAAATTTGAAAGAACACCTTGGAGATCATTGTCTAGCATTGCTAATCTTCTTAACTTCTAGGAGATCTGGATTCATCTGTGGATTATATATTATTCTTTCAAAGTTAATGTTTATGGTAAGTTGCCATATATAGACAAGAAAATAGGCAAATGATCAATGTGTTTTCTATCCAACACTTTGGATGCAAATTTAACCATACTGTTAGACCTTGGTCACACATTTAACCATACTATCATGCTTTGGTGTTAGCCCAAAAAATCCTCATTTCAAATGATTTCAAAAGAAAGAAAGTGTATGCTATGCATTAACCAAGTTTCATATTGAAGATGATAAAACTAAAAGCATATAAAGCTTCAGTTGTATCATCAATCTTCAAGATTTTGATTCAGATTAGTTGTGCAGTACTCTACTTACACATAAAATGAACAATTCATACCAATTTTATATTTATACTTTTGGAGATTCAAAAGTGAAATTATTAAATTATATTTATTTGTAAAATATCTTAATTTGCATTTAACTATTAAAATATTTATAAGCTCTACTATTAGCTCAATTTGGGTATCATTGCATGAATCTTTGAGACCTAAGATTGGAAGGAATGGTTCCTTCTTCACAAAACTTTAAAAAATTACAAAAATAATGTCTACTTCCTACAGTATTGACTATCAAAAAATGAAGTTATTCAAGATGACTCTATGTTTGTTTTAAATTTTAGGATTTTCCCACCTCTTCATATCCCTTCATCTTTATGCATTCAACCAAATTGTGTGGTCTACTAAAAAGTCCATCGATTGTGAAGTGTAGCCTTGTGCTACTAAAATAAATCTTAATGTTTGTCTTGGTTCGATTAGAGGTCAAGGGACTTCCAAGCAATGTTTTCACGATTGAAGCTTCCAACAGAAAGATGTAATAAGTAAAGAAACACTACTCTAGAAAATAGTTACCTGTTATAGGTCTTGTATCATTTAGATTCTTCCCAGGTCATAACTCTAGCTTCAAGAATACTTCTCTTGATGTCACTAATGTCAAAATGCCTCAAGATTTTTGAGACATCTTCTTCCTCTTCTTCCGTTGAACTCCAATTGAAAATTATTTTATCAATAAAAGTATATTGAAAACCTAATTGCAGGCTTTGAAGCTCTAATTAAGAAAAATGACATGTTTCCAATGTCAATGCCAGAACCATGTACAAGTCCATAATGACTGGAACTGAGTATTGTCCTTCACAAGGGGGGAAATGTGTGTATAGTTTGTGCATTAATGAAACTATTTATGACCACTTAGTACCAAGATTGACATGCATAGAATTTCATTTTAAATTTAAGTTGTTTAAAGAAACCCTAGCATCAAATAGGCATTGGTGAATACCCCATTAGTCTATGAAATCACACCAGACATGGTTGGACTGACATGACCACCACATTTTTAAGACATTATAGAAACTCTCAGCCTACATCATGCATATTGAGCTTAGAACACCAAAACAAAAATAACCTACTGAAGCATCTTATTGAATTGTATATTGCCAAACATTTGTTGTTGTAGAATCTTATTCCCCTATTGTCTCCTTGACTTGGCATGAAGTGCATGTCGAGAATCCATGAAGTAGGTTACCCTCTCTATGTTGTCTACCTAGCTTGTTACTAGAGCTATCGCTCCCACGGTTAGCAAAAAATAATCAATCAATCAATATTTCTCAACAAGGTGAAATTGGATGAGGTCCAGCTAAACAAGGTGAAATGGAGGTGAAGAATTCAAACATAATGCAATCTAGATACATAAAAATAAAGAATGGTTGATAATTATGACATTATATTCAAACATAAGTGCATGTCAATTGGAATAGTATAGGGATGGACGATCTTATAGGAGTCCTAATGATTCACCTCTATGACCACCACCTATATCCAATGAGTTTTAAGTGTTCCATTTATTATCATGAGAAATAGATTTGTGTGAATCACTACTCACCAAGAATGAGTCAATGAATTTAATTCAAAAAATACATAGTTAAATCTTAATAGCAATATCAGAACACTTTGACTTATTTAAAAAAACTACATAGTTAAATCCTAATAGCAATTCTTGAACACGCCAACTGGTATCATTTGATTTGAAAGGAGACTAGATCTGGTGACTTGAGGCATATAATAGGAAAATTAGGTCTCTAGTCCATCTACCAAGAAAGCATGATAATAATGACTATTTTCATATTAAATTGTCCCTATTTTTTTATGGATTGTGTGAACTCTTACTCAAATTTTACTCTTTATCAATGTGATCCAAACTATTCTTAGAAAAAATTCAAACAATTTAATCTACGAATTGGGAAATCTAATTAGTTTGCAACCTTAGAAATTTTGAGTGACTGATAGGATATTGGCCTTGAGTAAGATACTCCTTTGCATCTACTTCACGAAGAGTTGATGCATTTGAAGGAACATGCACTTTCCAATTTTGAATCATCCTAACATTTACTTTTTCCATTCGCTGAAATGGGCTACCTGAGATGGATTTGTATTTGTAGATTGGTGTTCCTACCATGAACACTGCATAGGATAGTATGAGCTCCTCAATTTTTTGGCCATGAAGTTTTCTTGGGATCCTCACATGCTCGTCTTCCAACAAGAAAGTGAGGGAAGCTTGAGTGAACCTTCCTTCTGGTAATGTAGATGTCAAAGAGAGGAAAGCCTAGGTAGGAAACCAAATTTATGAAGAATGGGTTTTTTTGACCCTATTTTTTTATGACCTGAGTTGGTTGAAATTTAAACCAACTTAGGAAAACTTAGGACATTTTCCACCAACACGGGGATGAAAACCAAAAATAAGATGAAATCATAGCTTTGGTCAAAAATTTTGGTAGAAAAATAAGTGCAAAATTTCTTCATTAAGGTTTCGACATAGCCTAGCTCCTTCTACAGAATTTCCATATGGGGGGTGAGAGTGCCCTAGATGCTAGTCATTTTGGCCCTTTGGCCTCATCTAGTGTAAATATAGCTAATTGACTTTGGATTTAAAGCAATGTTCTAAAGTTCTCCTCACTCAAATTTGGATTCATTGGTAGTTTTGCACCTGACATAGTAATTTGGCTCTCCAAACTCAGAATGTGACTTCTATCTCTTGGGTGAAGAGTGATGGATTGCACAATTTAGTGTACAATGAGAATATGTTCTCAAGTATCTTCTTCACATCCTCAACCTTAGTTGCTAATGCAACTTGTGTTAGTGCTATGTACCTAATATCTTTTCATTCACTTTGTTTTGGAATTTATTTTCTGACCATTCAAGTAATTTTGCATTAGTATCTAGGTCTTCATTACTAACCTTCTCCACTATATCTATCAATTATTCCATTAGTAGCTTGGTCTCATTTGGATTTAGAAAACTAAATGCATCTAAAAAGATGTCCTTAATATCTTGTAGTGCCTACTTTTTCCTGTGCTCCCTTCTAAGCATTTCTCGATGTTTTTTCCTTGCTAGGGCTTGTTGTAGTATGCCCATCTATTCTATGGTCATTGTATCGTAATCATATTTTGAAAAAATGATTTCTTAATCAAGGCTCACATCTCCATATTGAATTACTTTGTTAGCCTTTGATGAACTTAAGCTCAACACTGAGATCTACAATGGATTAGCATCAGTGCTCAGCTTCTGAGGAGTATGACTTGATGGAGTGCCAAATATTGGTAAGGTTACTAGGGCTTGGATAGTTGTTTTTTCCTTCAATTGTGGTATCTTCTCACTCTCTTTAGGCTTGCCCTATTCTACCACAATGACCTAACTTACATGTTGACCTTATATTGTAGGTGTAGATAAGTCTATCTGATCTATTTCTTGTTGTTCTACAATAGCAACTTGTGCTTCCACTATTCTCTTTTCTACTGTATCAATCTTGGTGATTGTATCAACCTTGTCTAATATGGCTTCTGGTATCTTGACCAAAGGTTGTACATTAGTGACTTGAGGGATGATAGAAGGTGGTTCTTGTGGATTCACATTTTCCCTTTTAGTATCAGTCATTGATTTTTGTAGCTCATCTACACTTACCAAAATAGGATTGTCACAATGTTTGGCCTATAGTGTAGACTTATCTAATATCTTCTTCAAATAATCCTCTATAAGGGGATTGATTTTTTGAGCTAATAGACCAAAAACATACTTAATATTTATTTTCTTAGTAGATCCTTAAAAGTTATTTTCTCAGTACTCTCCCTTGTAACATGTTGAGGACTGATACTCGACAATTGTGTGTCTTGCACACTCTGTTCTTCTTTATGCTCTTCCTTAGCTATTTCCTTGTCATATATTATCATTTATGTTCCTCCCTCAATAGTACCTTCATTCTTATCATCTTCTTCAGCATCCTTGACCTCAATGGGTTCTTCCTCACCTTCCTTTTTTGTAGTTAACCCATAACTAAGTTTCCACATCTAAGTGGTCTTCTTAACAACATCCTCAATATTATTTTTCAAAATGATGAAGGCTCTCTATTTAGGTACAAACCTAACTACATGTTTCTTTACAGCCTTAGAAATCTATGCCTTAGTAAGTTTAGGCATCACTTGAGCTAGAGATGTTTCTCTAATCTGTCTCTCCAAGTTTAGGCAATAGTGTCATTTTTGCTCAACTCTATCATATAGACTCTAAGGCATTGAGTTGGCAAGTTCTAGTAGAGTTGTCTTGAATTTTTCCATCATGGCATATATGGCCTCCTTCACTTGATTTTTCTCTACTTTGCCCAAATTATCAAAATCAACATGACTAAATCCTAATAAGTCTACACTATTCTTAACATTTTCACATAAATTTTCAAGATCCAACAAAGGATTGTGACTCACCACCTTAAATTGGTTGTTGTCATCTAATTTTTTTTTCTCTTCATCTAACTTGGCTTGTGCTACATACTTCATTCTTTGTCTCTTATGCTCTTGACCTCCTTGCTCTGTTGGTTTGGTCTTTTCCTTGGCCTTTTGAGTTGTTTCACATGTACTAGCTCTTCTAGTAGGTACAATGGGCTTGGGCTGACTTTGCTTGGCTACCTTCTTAGCTTTCCTCACTCATTGGACCTTAGCTTTCCTCTTCTTTAGCTCGGTCGGAGTAGGTGCTTCCTCAGCTTCTTCTCCCTTGGCACCTTCAATCTCATCCTCTTCTTGATCTTCTTTCATACCTTTTGTCAAAGCTAGTGGTTCATGTGTATAAGATTCTTCTTCCTCTTCATCCTCTTCTTCTTCTTCTTCTTCCTGCTCAACACCCTCTCTAAATTTGGCTTTCAATTTCTTCAGTATCTTCTCCTTTTTCTTCATGGCAGAGGTAGTCTTCAATTCCATGGAAATTTTGGACTTTACCATCTCATAGTTTCCAAATATATTTGAACTTTTATCTATCTCTTCTGTAAGTAATGTAGTAATGGTTGCAAAGGCTTCATCCACATTAATTTTATAACCTAAGGGTTCAACCATCTCACCTTTGGTGTGGCAGCTTGTACATAAGTATATTCATCATCCACTAGAAAAGATACATCATCATAGTGTTTCTCTACTAGTGATACTGGTATTCTCAATCTTTCCTTCATTGACTTCTTGAAGTCTTCAAATTAACTTGTCATCGAGGATTCAAAATTCTCTCATAACTATCCATTGTATTCACCAATTTGTACTACTACTAATCTGGTGTTTTTCCATCCCATAGTGCCAAATGAAGGGAATGTGCTTTGCACATAAAATAATATACAAATCAATATAGAACTAAATTTGCATTGTGCACTCTTAGTATTTTTTATTGCTCCAAGGTTCTCCATCAATTGTTGCAATTGTAGTTGTGCTAGATCATATGTGTGATCTTTCTTGACAATTTTGTATCCTACATCTATAGCTATACTGGGCACACTATTCAATCTACTAGATTGGTAAAACTTGTGTGAAATTTCCCTTATAGCAAAGTCAATCAATAGATCAATAATTGTATCAATTGTCATGCCTCTTTTGTTCCAAATAGCTCCAGTGTTCTTCTCAATCACCTCCTTTGAATCACTTCTAAGTGTCTTAGGCCAATCTAGGGTTGGGTAACTAGTAACCCTATGAATTATTCTGTTAGTAATTTTGATAGGTCAATTGCCCAGCCATAATGAACCATCATGAATTCGGCTAAGCACTATCCTAATCCATTTTATCTTAAACAAATTTGGAAAATCTAAGGCTTGTGTCAATCCCTTCCTCTCAATGATTTTGAACTCTCCTTTCAAAATTTCATTACAATAGAGTCTACCATATGCTTCCCTAATCATCATATCACCAATTCTACCAATTTTACAGTTATAGCATTTTCTTACATCTTGTACCATGAACATTCAGTGGAATCATTGACAATGCACTAGAAGGGTCTTGCTTTTAAGAAATTTCAAGAATAGCTTTGAAAATGGGTTGCTTGACCTCATTACTCACTAACTAAACATTCAAAACTTCCTTCCCCTCTACATTCTTCGAACTTGATGCCATAATGTGAAACTAGGTTTTACAAAATTTAAACTATGTAGCTTAGCTCTTGATAAATACCTTATGAAATATGATGAACCAGTGCAAAATTGCTACTCAAATCTTCCATAACTACTTTGAATGGATTTCTAGATCACCTTCTACTCTGCTTGCTCTTTCTCGAATTTGAAGTGATGAAAAATGAGCTAAAATCAATCAAATACACTTTGAAAATCTTGCAATAAATGTTGAGTGCTTACACAACTGTAAGCTTGGCATCAACCAATTTAGGCTCACTCAGCATCCATTAACATTTCAATCACTTGATAGCCACTAAGAGTTCAGCATCAACTAGCCAGACTATTAGCTTGGTATCTTCTAGCATTTCACTTGGCACACATATTAAATATTTCATGCTTAGCAACAACATGAAAAACTTAAAGATTTATCTTGGATTTCTAATAAAATCTTGCATCTTTATTCATGTTAATGTAATCTTTTCATAGCTAAGTCATTTTGGAACTAATGTATGGTATAACCTTTAAGTATCAGTCCCACATACCTCTTGATTGCCTAGTTTGATGAGGTGTGATCATCTGACCCATTCGGTGAAGTAATCCCTTCTCTATTTGATGTACTAAAATCATCCTTTCTCTTCCATGTCTTTCTCATTTCATCTCTAATGTGTTTAGCATATGCCTTGCCTTTTCCTTTATCAAATTCACAACTTGGTGTCTTTGACCTTGTTGAACAATACCTACTAATGTGACCAATTTTCAAATAGCTAAAACATGTGGTTTGGCTCAACCACCTTTGGTCGTTACTTTTGAAGTGTGTCCTAATACAATTCTCAAAAACATGTCCATATTCTTGACAATAATGACAATTATACCTTGTATTATAATTCAAGTTATAATATTTTCCATTGTTCCTTACCTTTGTTTACTTGTTTGATGACCACATAGGTTTGGATCTACACTCAAAAGCTCTATGTCCATACTTCTAACACTTGTGTGCCTGATGGCCTTGCTTTTTGCACTTATGGTAGTGAACCATGTTCTTAAGCTTGAAGTTTTGATTTGTAGACTTGTTTCTACATACATTAGTAGTATGTCCTTTCTTACCACAATTATGACAAGTGGGTTTGGAGTTCTTAGCTTTGTTGTTCCTTTCTTCTACACTTTTAGATGACTCACCTTCTTTATTGATTGTGTATCCTAGTCTAGATGTATCATTATTAGATCTAGGGGATCTCAATAGTTGCTTAGAGTATTTGATGGCTTCATTTGGTTTGTTGAAATTTTCAGAAAATTCCTTTTCCTTCTTTAGGTCATTTTGCAATTGTTCATTACATAATTTTAAAGTTGTTATATCAATGTCCTTGACATTCAATTCATAGTTGGCATTCATCATTTGACTTAGAGTATCTAATTGCATGTTGAAAATCTTGTTTAGTTCTAATGATTTATTTTCCAAACTATTGGCTAAAACTCTTTTGTCTTCTTCAATCATAGCTTTTTTGTCCATAGCTTTCTTCTTCTATTCAGTCACCTCACATAGCAGTATAGCTTGTGATTCTTGCTATAACTTGAGATTTCTAATTTTCTCAGCTTGAGCTCTATTATTTTCCATTAGATCTACAACTGGTGCATCTAATTCATTGGATTCTCCATCTGAAAATAACTTAGTAGTTCCTATCTCTCTGTATTGTATGTTATTCTCCACAATAGCAATTTTCTTCCTTCTCTTCAAGAATTTCTTTAGTTCTTCTCTTGCTTCGTTTAGTTGATTTAGAATGAGATGTATTTCAATCTCTTGGTTCTCAATAGTCTTTCCAAACTTGTAGACTTCCATTTCAAGATCTTCCTCAAAGCTACAAAGCTTCTCTATCAGAGAACTAGGCTCTAATACCAATTGTTGGAATTACAATAGAAAAGGTAAACTTCTAGGGGGAGGTGAATCAGTAGTTTAAACTTGGACCCATAAAAATTTCACCACACATCCATCTCATACATTTCAATGAGTAAACTAAAATAACATGTAAAGCACATACATCTAAATCATGTAAAACATATAAGAAATCACACACATATGATACCATATATAATTACCTAGAAACCCTCCAAGTAAGAAGGTAAAACTGGGGTGAGGATGACACCCACAAATCTTCACTACTACAATAATAAAGTATATCCAATGAAGGTTACAATATTTTGATCATGAGACATGATCTATCCTGTGAAAGCTATGCCCTATTAAAGGTTTACAAAGACTATTAGGTCTCACCTTGTTAGAAGATTTCAACACCCTTTTAGAAGTGTGCCTTGCTAAAGGACTTTAACTCACAACTAAGTAAGAACCCTATTAAAGGATTTCATACAGCCTGTTAGGACTACTCTATTAAGAGATTTTGACTAAAATCACATATTAGAATGTCTCATCTTTGATCCTATGGTTAGAACTTGATCACTTGATAATAGATCACCTCTAAAAAATGTCTTCTTGATCCTTCTTGATCAAATGTCTCTTTTTTGTATCCTTTTCTCTATTTGTTGTTCTTCTCTAACTGATTTTGCAATGTAATTTCACTTCATAACTTCTAAGCCACCATGAATGCTCTATTTTTGTATGAAAACTATTCTCTTCACTCCTGCACCTTACACACTCACTAAAGAGTTTAGGATTTTTCCTCCTTATGAAGAATTAGGTGACTTAGGGTTAGGTATGAATCTATGGCTAAGATTCATCTATTTTGTCACTTAATCCTTCCCATTTTGTGATTGGCTACATGTAATTGCATAGGGAATCTAGCTTGAGATTCATTCTTATCTCCAAAATATTGAAATTTAATCTTAACTCAATCAAAAATAGTTTACATAGTTATTTGTGCCTTTACAAACAAATATGTCAAAACTGTCTTACTTAGCATTTGAAATCTTTGATGCTTAGCATAAACTAATCTTTATACTATGATTTAGCACCTGTATTGCTCAACATCCACTATTCACTTGGCTTCTGTGTCACTCAGTATATATTGTCTTCTTGACACTTGAGTGGCTTGACACATGAGTAGCTCGGTACTCACTATGACTTGACATGGTCTAATATATACATGTTGTGCTTGACATGCACAACTTGTTTGGCATAAATTAGGTGTTAGATTGTGATGACTAATCAAGAAAGTATTGTACATACTTCATAAATTTTTTGGGGCTCAGGGTCCGAAAAAAATATTTGGGCCCTATTTTATCAAGATTTTGGGCCGACATGTAATTATTAATTATAACCCTAAAGCAATAAAAATACTTGTATAAAAGAGCTTAGGGTTAGGGATTGTTTTATAATTATGATGCAAAATTGGTTCTTGCGACAGTATTGAGTTGTATGTGATTACGGATTGTAATCAGGTTGTATTTACTAGATCATAATAATATTGGACTCATTGTTTGGTGGACATAGCCTAAGGATTGGATGAACCACATTAAATCTTGGTGTCTTGTGTTCTTTTCTGTGTGATCTTTTTTTTTTTGTTATTGGTTATATTTGCATGTAATTGTTATCTCTATCTGTGGTTTAATCTTAACAAGTGGTAGCAGACCGAGGTTTTTTTTTTTAATTATCCTCTGCCAAAAAGTCTCACAGTTAAGTGGGAGTCTCATGGTTGAGTGGGAGCGATGGTAGATGAGGGTAAGTTGAGGGTTGATAGGTTTAATGGGAAAAACTTTCAATTATGGAAGATACAAATGGAAGACTATCTATATCAGAAGGATTTATAGAAGCCATTAGAAGGCAAAGCCAAGAATCAAGGATCTATGTCAAATGATGAATGGGATCTTTTAGATAGAAAGGTACTCAGAAGTATTTGGTTATGCCTAGCACCATCAGTGGCATTTAATATTACAAAAGTGAAGACGATAGAAGAATTAATGCAAAACCTAGCAAAACTATATGAAAAGCCCTCCACTTCAAACAAGGTATTTCTCATGAAGCATTTATTTAATATGAAAATGGCAAAAGATGGATTTGTTTCAAATCATTTAAATGAGTTTAATACTATTACTAGTTAGTTATCTTCTGTGGGTGTCAATTTTGATGAAGAAATTAGGGCTCTCTTGATTTTGTGTTCTTTGCCTAAAAGTTGGAATGGCTTGGTAATGGCTGTGAGTAATTATGTTCCTAGATCTAGTACCCTAAAATATGATGATGTGATTTGTGTTGTTTTGAGTGAGGAAACTCATAGGAAAATCTCAGGTGAATCTACATCAGGAAGTTCTTTGAATGCACAGAGCAGGGGCAGAATGATTGAGAGAGGAAGTAATTTTAGAAATCATGGGAAATCAAGAGGAAATTCAAAGGGAAGGAGGTCTCGATCAAAGGGACCAAATGACTGCTAGTATTGTGGGAAAGTAGGGCACAAAAAGAAATATTTTTGGAATTGAAAGAAAAATGAAGGAGATAAACTAGATGGAGACAAGGAGGCAAATGTGGTAAATAACAAATCCAAAGAGGGTGTTTTGCTTCTATCTTTAGAAAGTGTTGATGATTCATGGATTTTAGATTCTGGTGCTTCATTTCATGCTACACCTCATAGACGTTATTTCATTGATTATGTCCAAGGGGATTTTAGACTTGTTTATTTGGGGGATAATGAAACCTATTAGATTGTTGGTAAGGGAAAAGTTAAGATTAAGTTGCAAAATGGGAATCATTGGCTACTACATGAGGTAAGATATATTCCAAGGCTGAGTAGGAATTTAATTTCAGTAGGGCAACTTGGTGATGAGGGTTGTGTAGTTACTTTTAATGATAAAAATTGGAAGGTTTCAAGAGGTTCAGTTGTAGTAGCAAAAGGTGTGAAAGTAGGCACCTTATATTTTTTTATAGGTCATATTGTTCATTCTACTTTAATTGTTTCAAAGAAAAATGAATGTTTAGGAATAATCGATGCAGTTCAGCAGGAAGAACAAATAGCTTCTGTAAATTCTGATACAACGTTGTGGCACAACAGACTTGGGCACATGAGTAAGAAAGGTATGAAAGCACTTCATTCAAAGAAAGTTTAACCACGTCTAAAATGTGTTAATATGGATTTCTATGAAAGTTGTGTGTATGGAAAACAAAAGAGAGTGAGCTTTGCAAAGACTAGGAAGGAAAAAAAAAAGGAGAAATTAGAGCATATGCATACTGATGTATGGGGACCAGCTCAAGTATCTTCCCTTGGTGGCTCATTATTATGTTACATTCATTGATGATGCAACTAGAAAAGTATGGGTTTATTTCCTTAGACAGAAATCTGATGTATTTCAAACTTTTAAGAAATGGAAATGCTTGATTGAAAATGACACTGGTAAGAAATTAAAATGTCTCAAATCTAATAATGGTGGTGAGTATTGCAATCATGAATTTGAAGATTATTGCTCCACTAATGGTATTCATAGACAAAAAACTATTCCAAGGACTCCATAGGAAAATGGAGTGGTTGAATACATGAATAGGACTATAATGGAACATGCAAGGAGCATGAGGTTGCATGTTAGGTTTCCCTTACACATGTGGGCAGAGGCTATCAATACTGCTATATATTTGATTAATAGAGGTCCCTCTACTCCTTTGGGTTATGATATTTTAGAGGAAGCATGGACTAGTAAGAAGGTGAGTTATTCTTTTCTCAAGACCTTCAGTTGTGAATCATTTGCTCACATAGATTCTGAAAATAGAACCGAGCTAGAAGCTAAGTCAAAGTAATGTGTATTTGTTGGATATGGCATTAACAAATTTGGTTATAGGCTTTGGGATTTTGAAAATCAAAAAATTGTAAGAAGCAAGGATGTCATATTCAATGAGAAATTATTGTACAAAGATTTGTTGCAACAACATGAGAAGAAAGAAGATGATTATGTAGTGTTGAATGGTACTCCAAAAGTTGATGCTCCCACCATTCCTCATGATGTGCAATAACCGCAACAACAAATACCACACACACCAGTGAATGTTAGACAGTCAACAAGGCAAATTAGAACTCCAAAAAGATTTTCTTCGTCTTTGTATTCTATTTTACTTACCGATGTTGGTGAACCTGAAAGTTATGATGAAGTTGTGCAGGTGGATACTAAGATTCAGTGGGAGTTTGCAATGAAAGATGAAATGGACTCTTTGCTAAAAAAATAAAACTTGGGATTTATGCAAGTTGCTTGTAGGTAAAAAGGCTTTACAAAATAAGTAGGTTTATAGGTTGAACAAAGAGGAAGGAGGTAAGAAAAGATTTAAAGCCAGGTTAGTTGTAAAAGAATTTGCACAAAAAAAGAAATCAATTTTGATGAGATATTTTCTCTTGTTGTTAAGATGACTTCTATCCATACTATTTTAAGTATTGTGGCCATTGAAGATTTGAATTTAGAGCAACTTGATGTTAAAATAGCCTTCCTTCATGGTGATTTGGATGAAGAGATATATATGGCTCAGCCACAGGGATTTGCGGTCAAAGGTAAGGAGAACTTAGTGTGCAAATTGAAGAAAAGTTTATCTAGCTTAAAGCAAGTACCTCGGTAATGGTATCTAAAATTTGATAGTTTTATGCATGAGCATGGTTACAGTAGGTGTCATTCAAATCATTGTGTCTACTTTAAGAGGTTGGATGATGATAGCTACATTATTTTATGTTTATATGTTGATGATATGCTTGTAGCTGGGTCTAACATGGATCATATTAAGGGGCTAAAACACCAATTAGCAAATGCATCTGCTATGAAGGATTTTGGGATAGTTTAACAAATCCTTGGTATAAAGATTTGTAGAGATAGGAAGAATAGAACATTGACACTATCTCAGGCTGATTATGTTGAGAAGGTGTTGCAATGTTTCTCTATGGAGAATGCTAAAGCTGTTAGCACACCTTTACCTAGTCATTTGAAGTTGACTAAGGAGATGTATCCCAAGACACAAGAAGAGGAGGATAAGATGTCCAAGGTACCCTATGCTTCAGTTATAGGAAGCTTGATGTATGTTATGGTATGTACTAGGCCAGATATTGCACATGCAGTGGGAGTCATTAGTAGGTTTATGAGTCATCTAGGAATTAAGCATTGGAATGTATTCAAATGGATTCTCAAATATTTGAGAGGAACATCTAATAAGTGTTTACACTTTGGGGGCTCTACTACTAATATACAAGGCTATGCTGATTTAGATTTGGAAGGGGATATTGATACCAAGTAGAGTACTATAGGTTATATCTTTACTATTGGTGGGGCAGTGGTTAGCTAGGTTTCTAGGTTACAAAAGGTTAATGCTTTATCCACTACAGAGGCAACCAAGGAGATGATATGGCTTTAGTTCTTCTTGGAAGAATTGGGACATCCTTAGAAGGATAATTATTTGTTCACAAATAGTCAGATTTCCATTCATCTTGCAAAGAATTCAGCTCTGCATTCAAAGTTCAAACACATACAGTTGTGATACATTTCATTTGATCCATTTTGGAGGATGGATAGTTAAAGCTAGAGAAGATACATACAAATGACAATCCAATAGATATGTTGACAAAGGTAGTAACAAGGGAGAAGCTAAACTCCTCTTCAACTTCGGTTGATCTTCTAAACTAAACATGAATAAACAAACAATAGAGTCTAGGGTGGTTTGATCCAATGGGAGCCTCATGGAGTAGCGACATAGCTATAGGATCAGTCCCCAAGTGGGAGATTGTTAGATTGTGGTGACTAATCAAGAAATTATTGTACATACTTCATAAGCTCTTTGGGGCTCGGGGCATCGCCCCAAAAAAAAATTGGGCCCTATTTTATCAAGATTTTGGGCTGACATGCAATTATTAATTATAACCCTAAAGTGGTAAAAATACTTATATAAAAGAGCTTAGGGTTAGGCATTGTTTTATAGTTGTGATATGAAATTGGTTCTTGCAATAGTATTGAGCTATAAGGGATTACAAATTCTAATTAGGTTGTATTTACTAGATTGTAATAATAATGGACTTGTTGTTTGGTGGACGTAGTCCAGGGATTGGGTGAACCACATTAAATATTGGTGTCTTGTGTTCTTTTCTGTGTGATCTATTATTTTCTGTTATTGGTTATATTTGCATGTAATTGTTATTTCTGTCCATGGTTTAATCCTAATAGTAAGTAAATAGCTTAAGTGTGTTGACACTCACTTGTCAAAACCAGTCTAAGATCAATAGTACATGCTTCAAAGTGCACTAGTGTGCTAGTCGCACAAATGTGGAACACTTCCCTTTTGGAGTGCACACCTACGCACATGTGCAAGTGTGAACCCCCAAAGGGTGTGCTCTATCCTAGGCCTATTAAATCCCAGGATACCCCATACATTTATTCATTGTCTCCTCTTCTCAAGCAAAAAATCACATCTCTGCACTTGTTGAGGTGTGCCTTTTCTTTGAAACCTACACAGCACACAAAATACTAAGCTAAAAATAACAAGGTGCACACCTTTCTTCACAAAAACTTAATAAAAATGAAAAAAATACATTCACCTAAGTGAAAGGTGCACATGTGCACACTTATCCAAAGTGTGCACATGTGCACCTTTCAAAGACAACCATTCTCCTATTTAAAAAAGGGTGCACTATGTGTGCACCCTTTTCAACACTTCGCCTACTTCTTTGCATTAAAGGGTGTGCACCTAGCGCACCCCTCAAGGTATGCTATGTGCACACTCTTAATCTTTGAAAGTTTTCCAAAAGAGAAAGGTGCACCTATGGAACCCTTAAGGTGGGCAAGGTGCACCAAAGTTTTGTCTAAAAGAGTATAAAATGATAAGTTTTTTTGTTGTTTTACATTGTTTTCAAGTTTTGGGTTTGATTTTTTCTTAATTAGGGTTTTTTTATGATTGCATTTTCCACCTTCTAGACTAATGTATGCCTATTTTGGTGCAGATAAAATGGCTTCCTCCTCATCCTCCCTCACTGCAAAGTTTTCTCCCAAACTAGTGGTTTTCATGTCTCAAGGTGTCCATCCTAAATCATGCTTCCAGGATGCACATTTAGAGATTTGGGACACTGAGATAGGTCATATTGACTAGAATTCATTCTTGGTTCTATGAAAAAAACCAAATAAGAGGCCCCTAATGATGTCTGCACTTATAAATTAGGGTTAGTAAATGTAGCTTCACACTCAGTTTCGATACAATCTTTTAAGTTGATCATAGCCTTGGCTGAGAATTATGTCTTAGAAGAAAGTGTTGTCAAAATCATAACTAGAGAGATTGATCTCAATCTAAGACCTAAGAATATAGAGAAATTATTTCATCTTCTAAGGGTAGATTGGTGTATAAGACTAACATACCATCAAGCAGAAAGGTGGTATAGAGATCATGAACAAGAAGCCACAAAAATTATTCAATCTTCATATCTCATTGATAGAACACCTTTGGGAAGAAAAGCCAAAAAAGTAGATATGACAAGAGGTTACATGAAGGATGATATTGGACATTCCATAGTGCTCCTAAGTAGAATCATGGGATTACTAGCAATAGGACACTTAAACATATGGATGGTACACTTCATTGAAACCATCAAAATAGCCAAGATGCCAATTAATTGGGCCATAATTCTTAGTGAGAATTTAGATGAATAGTTGATGGCTATCAAAAATGATCTAAGGTTTTATATGACATCTTATTTGGTGTATATGTTAGCAGCAAGAACTATAGATTACCCAAGGTTGTTTAAGAGGGGTAACTTGCAAGATGCTAATGCATGGCCTTATGTGATATACCCCCAATTGGTGAAGAAAAAGCTTTTGGATCACAGTAAAGAATAAAGAATAATGAATGATGCCTTCATTTTTGCAATTATCCAGTTCATTAAGGGAGACAATGCAAAAAGGATGTTAGAAGAGGTAGCAGCAAAAATTACAAAAATAGGCACCTACTACATCCAATTCAATAAATTCACCTACTTAAGGATAGTGGACACAACTATAAATCCTAAGAAGCTCCCTAGGTATCGATGTGATAGACTCATATTGCTAGAGATTTCATGACAAATCTTGTCAACATATGATAGAATAAGGAAGCAACATAAGAGGACTTGGGTATGGCCCATCACCATTGGTCTATTTGGTGTCAAGCAGAAGCAAGATATAACAACTTTTGAGTTAGAATGGGATCAATATCCCTTGGAGGATTATAATTCCCCTCATCCATATTTGGACAACATTGGTAGAGTTTAGTACTTGGTAGGAAAATAGTTCAAATAGACACCATAGAGGATCATTGGATGAATGTAATAGATGACTACGAGATCTAGACAAGGGATTATTGTAGGATGACTCTTTATTTGGTAGGAAATACCTTGAAAATAAAGGTTTCATTGAAGGTTGTCCAGCAAGACACTTTAGATGTTTTGGATTCTTTATATAATTGAGATAAGATATGCAATCGACTGATCATGAATGTCAAAATTGATATAAAAGAAAATGCAGATATCAATCATAGGGCAAGGCATTTCATCTAGTTGACCAAGAAATGGATTAAGAGACCATTCAAGTTAGATCTGATTCCATAAACAGTAGTTTCCAAGCTACAGCCCAGCCAATGAAAGGTAGAGGAGAAAATTTTAGAGTACCAACATGCACAGCTCAATCTCCAATTAGGCCAGAGATAGTGTATCAGCACGATAGGGAAGTTGGGCATTTGAAGGCACAAAAGGGAAAAAATAAAAGGAAAAGAGATTCTCCACAGCAAGTTGAGCCCAAGGTTGAAGGGACTCAAGCCCAAGAACCCACTCAAGCTCAAGATAATCCACAAGTGCCACCACCATAATAGGTATAAGGATCTAAAGAGCAAGCATAAGAGGTGTCTCCATAGGTTCTAGAAGAAGAAGCTTCTCCATCAGCTCCCAGGAAGAAAAAGATGAAAAATCCAATTAAAAGGATAAGAAGACAAAAGGTGATAAGAAAATTTATTCCTTTTTCGTTAGTCCCAAAAGTTATTCCTAAAGGAGCTGAGGAGAATGAAGAAGATGAAGAGGACAACCTTCCCTTGAGTCAAAGGACTCATCTAGCTAGAGCTACTAAGGTAGAATGAATAAGGAGTTCCACTATAACATTTCTATCCATTCCTACACAACCTATTCAAGTCACAACTTTGGAGGATGAGTTACAATAGTGGATTGATGAGAAAGAGGACCAAGGGGTTGATGTCTTTAAGATGTTAGAGTTTGATTTCATGCATGTAGGCACTGAACTAGTAGGTGACAAGATAAGGAATACACCAAAAAATCAACCAACACAAGAGGATTGGAGTCAATAACCATCTTCTCGACAAGGACCTCTAGGTGCCCCTCCATCACTACCTCAAGATGTATCTTTAGTGGCTAAAGGTTTAGCCACTCCTCTCCCTCCAGTCAACAAAGAATAGGTGCAACCAATACAAGAAGAAGAGCCACAACAAAGACTTGCTAATGAAGTATCAAAGGAGGGCAAAATATATGAAGAACCCTAGCAAACTTCTCAAGAGACAAAGGTAAGAAATGGGGATTCAATAGATACAGGGATGCCTAATGTAAATCCTTCACAGAAAGAAAGGACGATAAGGGAAAGGGTCTAGTAGAGAAAACCCCCTCTTCATCCAAGTATAAGTCTCCAATGGAAACTACTCCAAGGTGGTTGAGAAAAGAGGTGATGGTTAGACATAAAAGCCAATTGTATTGTACTGGGGAAGAGGGAACAACAGAATTAGTTGAAGCTCTCAAGAAGCCTAAATTACCTAAGGGTGATGCATGTACAGTTGCCTTCATTATGAATGACCAAAATCAAGACGTGTTCACTCACATTGTTATTCCTCCTCTACATGCAGATACTAAAGATCTGACCATGAATGATTATCAGAACAAAGAAGTATTTCTTAGAGAGCCAATTGTGGGCACAGCTAAATTAATGGTCACCACAAGAATTAAAGAAGTGTTTAATCACTTAGACAAAGATGAGGCTAAATTGGCCAAGTTGAGAAAGTAGAATGAAATCATGAGGGTATTTTTGCATGATTTGGTTGGTCCTATTGACCTAGATAATCTGGAGGCCACTCTTGAAGTAGCCTTAAAGAGAAAAGATAAAGAAAAGGCAGTTATATAGGCAGATCCATTTTTGAAGGCTTCTCATTTATGGTAAGAAATTTTAGAGGAAAAGGGTGTAAAGATAATACAAGGTAACCTTAAGTTATTGTACCATATGTAGAATAAAGCAGAGAAACTAGTTGCTATTTTGAACTAGGATTTTGGATTAATGGACAAGGTACATACCTCGATCAATGACCTTTGAGCATTGTAATCAATAAAAGGTCAGAGGTATCGTATGCTGATGGATGTATATGGGGGATGTGTTAGATAAAATAGATGATTGGATAGAGAAAATTGTGGCTGGTAATAAAGTAATGGAGACCTTACATGTGGATATTCACACGCTTAAGGATCAAACCCAAGAGCAAATTTTGGAAGCAGAGAAATATTATAGTGAATCATGACTTGACATTTTTGAAGATGAGTCAAGAGATAAACTCATGACTGTGCAAGCAGTTGTTGAACAATTTTGGAAGCATTTTCAAGAAGCTTCCATTGATGATGATATTAGACAAGCATTTAAGACCGAAGAGGCATTGCTAGAATTAGATGTGAAATTGGGAGATTTTGTGGAGACTCACATAGAAGTGGGCAACTATTAGAAAGTAGTAACAGATAAGTATGATGCTTTGGATTTTCTAAATATAACCCAAGTAACAAAGATCATAGAGAAATTCAAGAGAAAACATCCAGACATAGCTCTAGTATCAAGGGGAACAAAACCCAGAAGCTATAATTTCAGTTTTGACACTTGGGAAAATTTTGCATTTTTTGGACCTGTCTTCCAAGGTGTGTTTCTCCCAAGGTGTGCAAGGTGTGTAAGGTTCACTTCTCCAAAGGTGCACCAAAAATTTTTGAAGAATTCAGAGGTGCGCCGACAGTTAACTACCAGTTCCAAATTTAGAGCTTTCCATGCATCGAAAATGCACTCTGATAGCAGTTCAACTCCTACAAACCTCTAGAGAAGGTTGAGCTTCTATTTTTGGAATCTCTAGAGACTCTTACATCATCTAATGGATTTCTTCTTATTTTCTCTTCTTTCTAGGTAAGTGCACCAAGTTGTGGTGCCAAAAAGGTGACACCATTTTTATTTTTTCTAATTTTTAATAGTGCGTACGCACTTTAGAAAAAACCTAATTTTTATAAATGGGCTACATAACCGCAGCCCATTCATTTTAACTCTTTTTAGCTACTTCACCTTGCTATAGTGCATACACAAATTGCAATAAAAAAAATTTCTGCCACCTGCCTTGCCAATATGCCTCCTTGCCATCGAAGCTCAAGATCATGAGCACGTCATATGTTATCTAACTTTCTTTTTGCATTGTTTGATATGTTTTTTATATTGTTTTGTAGGTTTTTTTAAAATTTAAATTTAAATTTGTTTATTTATTTAGATCTCAATTAATTTCTTATCAGAAAATGTCAATAATGAACTGGAAAATCTCCAAGAAGGTCAAAACAAAAACCTTCAAGAAGATCAAAACCAAAACCCTCCACAAGAAGAACAAAAAATTCTGCAACCTGAACCAATTGCAAGACCTCCTCTTGGCACACAAGAAAATATAATAAATGAAATAGAAAGAGGCAAAATTGAATTAGAAGGAATCATTGGTCAGTTGAAATAATGTGGACAAACCAATCCAATGAGAGCTCAATTGGCATCATACCTCGAATCCATTAAGACCCACATAGCTTTTGTTAGTGGTCAGTTAGATGATTGACAGGTTAAGAGGGAAGAACAAAAAAGATATTATGCAAATAAATTATCATATCAAGATGTTAAAAAAAAAGATATACCAAAAGGTAGAATATGTGCATTATTTAGAAAACCTGGTGAACAAGATACTATTAAAGAGGGTACTAAACGGTTCCCCATCCATTGGTGCATACATGATGCTATTAGAAATAATTTTTGGGATAGATTATGGATGGTTTTTGATGCCCCTCCTTGCAATAATCATGAGGTCCCCATGTATTTCTTAAGGAAATTGTATTGTGAGTTTTTCCTTGGGGAGATCCCCAATTATTTTGATACATTATACTCTCAGGATAGAGGTGGGGGGTTATCATTTGAGAGGCCGAGGGCATGTCGTGACCCTAATGTAGTTAGGGCACCTGTGGTCAAGCCACAAGGTGAGCATGTGACTATTCCTTTAGTTGTAAAGGAACATGTAGAGGCTAGCACTCTAGGGACTATTAGAGCTTTGACGCAGACCCTCATTCATTGCACAAGTTCATTAGTTGAGGAGGAGCCTTCTGCACATCATGATCACATGTGCACATCATGCAAATCCTTATGCACATTTCACAGTCATGCTAAAGATGGTGTGAATGATGGGCTAGTGACTGATCAGTTCTTGAATGAGACATTTGGCATTGAAACATAGGTAAATTACAATTATAATAAACTAATTTGATCACATTTCATATGTATAGTGAATGACTAATTAATTAGCATGCATTGACATTGTTCAAAATTTAGGGTCAAAGTGTTGGCAGCCCTAGTAGCGATCCCCTGGCCCCATTTTTTGTCCCCTCGATGAGTCCAGAGGTATGTATCAATTTAATCATTTAAATGAATGCATATATTTATTAAGTAATCATATGAAGGATTGAAAAAAAAATGTATGCATGTGCATCAGTTCTCTAAAGGACCGTCGACATTCACTACAGACTCTGAGCCTAGACGTGACACAAGCTTCATAGAGGTACATTTGTTTCATGTTAATTTAATTCATTTGATTATATTTTTTTCATGTTTCATGTTACATTTAACATGTATTGTATGAAATGCAACTCTTGACATCGAACACTCCTCCTCATCTCCGGCAATCCGTCGATCATGGAGTAACTGTAGCTATAGCTAGCTCACAACCATTGACTGAGGTATGAAAGAATTTTCTTGGTGTTGTTTATAATAGTTAGTATCAAAATTTGTAATGTTATTTATAATTGATTATATTGATTCAATTGTTGTAGGGTCTTGTCACACCTGATCATCCACAAGCCTTCAAGGTGGACTTGTAGAGCAACTATATGATGGTTGTAAGAAAATAATTAATTTTGTGTGTACATATATTTTATTTCAATGTATAATAGTTATTGATTCATAACTACTTTGTTTGTATCAGCTCGAGTTAGAGAAGAGACTCAACAAGAGGACAAGCAAGCATGTGAGGAAGACCCCATCATTGCCACCATCTCCCTCCACATGACGATCGAAGTCCTCTAGAGATTTTTTTCCTTCCCCTCGTGGGAAGGAGAAGATATAGTTGATAGACATGTACATGCATAGGCATTAGTGGACATATATGTTGGATTTTATGTTAGTGGACATATTTGATATACATTTGATGTATATATGACATTTTATATTTGATGTATGATATTTATTTGATGCATGACATTATTGGTTAATATATGATATGTTTGTTCATGTACGACATTATTGGTTATCATAATATATTATTTGTTTGTTAATATACATGACATTATTGCTTATCATTTTATATTATATGTTTGTTCATGTATGACATTAAATTAGATGTGTTCGTGTATGACATTAAATTAGATATGTTCATGTATGACATTAAATTCAATACCTAATCAATTCGAAACACTGATAGAATATTGATTAAAAATAAATTTTATCACTGTTTAAGCATAAGTTTATCATTTCCAATATGTCATTGTCATATGATTTATGATCTTGTTCATGTTTAAAGTTTTCCTTCTCTTTCATTTGTTTATCAAGCTTAATTCAATACCTAATCAGTTTGAATTTTTGGTACAATATTGATCAGCAATAAACTTTATCAGTGTTAAAGCCAAAAATTTATCATTTGCAATTTATGGCATTATCATATTGATTTATGATCTTCTTGTTCATGTTTAAAGCATGCCTTCTATGTTATGCATCTAAAAGTTTATCATAAATTATTATTACAAACATATAACAAATCTAAAACTGAAAACAATACATTACATTAGTTCCAAGGTTTAGTTATGATCTAGAGCCTAATAGGATTCTCAAGGTTTCATTAATTCCATATATTAGATCTGCCATCATATAATACCAATTGTAATGGGAACTTACATGTATTCTAATGCATATATTTCCTTATATGCACAATTGGTCAATGTTGTACCTTATAGAAGATAGAATTTTATAGGTAGAATTACTCAATCTTGTACTACACTAGATAAGATGTTCTCTATTATGCATAATGTTTAGCTCTGGCATTGTTTATAAGTGTGTTTCAAGGTTGGGAACCACTTCAACATCCTTTGCATGGTTTAGAGGTAATGTCATTGTGGCAAAGGCTTATGCAAGGGAACGAGCCTTATGATTTTGGCATTTACACAAAAGCAGAACTTTCTTCTTCAGCTCCTTACACTCAACTCTTCATTGAAGTTAATCTTATAGTATTGAGAATAGCTACTAAAAATTCATGGGAGCCAAGGGACCCTAAACCTATGCTACATTTTCTAGAGACATAGGAGAAGTTACTACATGCTTCAATACTTCATAACATTATGGATCCTATAGTGACACCCAAATTAATAACAGCAGTAGATACTTGGGATCCTCATATGGAGACTGTGCCAATACATGCAGGGTTACATCCTTGGCTTCCATTTTTGGGCCATTTTATGGAGCCTTTATATCCAACCATTCATTATAAGTTGGGGAATGTACACGTAGCTTTCTTATGGCTCATTAAGTGCATCACTTCTTAAGATTTTACTTCAACCCAAGATCATGTCATCTTTTCCATACTTTTCCTTTTTTATGAGTTGGGGATGGGAGTTTCAATAATGGCATAAAGTCCTCCAAAAGTATCCCCAACAAAATTTTAACTAGCTTGGTCTTATTTAATGGCTATCAGTCAACAATTGGAAGCTCGCCATGAATCCATTAACCAATCCAAATGAATTTGACTAACTAAATATATATAAGTAAAACTTTATTATGATTATAAAATGATTAAAATTACACACAAGTATTTGTTTTAGATTTATTCTATTTAGTATTGATACTAACTTTTTGTACATTATTGCCAATATAACAAATAATAAAGCAATCAATTCAACAATATGTAATTTTGAAAACAAATTCTTAGGATGAAACATTAAAGAAAATAATTCCTTGTTGTTAACAAACTAATATTAAAAAATTATATGGTAGGTCTAGTCAACAATAGTTTTTCATCATTTTTTTAAGAATTGTAAAGTATTTATATGTGTTTCTAAATGGTAAGAATTACCTTTGAAAAATTTAATCACAATTCAAATGTGCTACAAAATCAATAGAAACAAATGAAATAAATTTTGAACTACTTAAAGGCAAGATAGAGAAATTTAACTTCTAATTCTCTATCTAAATGCAAAGAGCTATTATCATTCATTCATTATGTTTGGGCATATCAAAATATTATCCCAAAAACAATCTGATCCATCCCATAGAAATTTGTGGACTCAAACTTGTTGCAATTAAGGAGGAGAAGAACTTTGAAGAGGAATACTTTTATGGCATCAAGTTGAGACAATTATGATGCAACTAGTTCCTAATTCTTTGAATCTAGATTATCTTGGCATTTCACCTATGCTAAATACAACCCGCCTTTAGCCCTAATGTGAGTGGAAAAGATGACATCACATTTTTTTATCATAATTGGACAACCATGCTCCCACAAAATTCCCCAACTTCCACCCCAAAATTGGATGAATATTTTGTTAGAATTCTTTAGAATAACTGAGGAGGGGGGGGCGGGGGGTGGGGTGAATCAGCGATTCAAGGTCCAAATGCCCCAATAATACTTTTTCTACACTTTTAATAAATCAATACACTTTTCATCCATCCAAACTTAAATCAACCATATTAGTAAGTTACAGTAAATCAACATTCAGAGATGAAACATGCAAAATCAACACATGACACAATGATTTACATGCAAACCCAATTTGAGAAAAACCACCAGTAACATGCTACTTGATTCTCACTCTTCTAAAGTGATGCCCTGTTAAAGGCTTACAACACACTGTTAAATGTGACCTTGTTAGAGGATTTCACCAAACTGTTAGGAATGGGCCTGGTTAAAGGACTTTACAACATTCACTTGGAAAGTTCCATGTTAAAGGATTTATCTCATGGCTATCAAACCAACCTAAGTCCATAGGATTTAAACTAACTGTTACAATTGCTAGAAAGTAACGATAATGGCCTTTTGATCTGATATAACTTACAACATACTTTGCAGATTTTAGATCACACTTTTAGTTCAATCCTTATGCTTGGCTTCAATCACTTCAATTTTGATTGCTTGTCTTCTTATCAAGCTTTGTCTCCTTGAGTCTTCTTACTCATCATGCCAATGCATCCATATCTGGGGTCTTCTTATTGAAACAGAGTAACTATGCTTTCTTTCCTTCTTAGCACCTCCTTCAACATTTTATGCTTTCATGCTTGACCGCCTCTCTCTCTCTCTCTCTCTCTCTATTCTTCATGAACTTATGACTCCTTAAGTAGAAATCTGATTTTGCCTTTTTCGCTCAATTCTCCTTCTCCAATTTTAGGGTTTCAAAATGGATTAGGTAGGATACAATGTATCTACCTCATATCTTGTTCTCATCTAGAAACTTTGTTAGTTGTATCCTTAAAAACATTTTACATGGTGTTTTGTGCCACCAGCTCATCATTCTTATCTTCCATTTAATTGACAAACTTCTAGATAACAACCTTGTCGGCTTAGATCTAGCGAATCTTTGATTTTCAAAATAATGCAGCAACTCGGCATTATTGTTTTTACTGGTGCTCGACATCTTTATGTTATTTGACACTATTGGTTTTATTGGTGCTCAACATCTCTGTGTTACTCGACACCTATATATGCTCGGCACTTATATCACTCAGCACTTGAAGTTTACTCGGTACTTGATATCACTCGGCATCTGAAGTTTACTCGGCACTTGATATCACTCGGCATCTGAATTTTACTCGACACTTGATATTGATCTTGCTCAGCTTCAACTAGGAATCTACATGGCACCTACTAGCTTGCTCAGCCCCCTCTCTCTAATGAACTTTAGTTAGGCTTTACAGATGTCTTAGCTAAAAACCTTACATCTTTGATATGTTTCAGTGTTCCCATTCTCTGTGTCTTATAGTATTTCATCAACACACTTTTTCATCAATGGTTTAGCTGATCCTTGTACTTCATTACAACATCATAACTTCAACCTTTCTCTTGGTGTACTAGTTACATCTTATTGATTGCTTCCTCCTTGTCAATCAATTAATTGATAGTATTTGGATCAGTAAAGCAATTGTCATTCCTACAAGTAGCAAGTTTGACATCAATGACAAAACAATGATTGAGAACATTCTTTACCATTACCATATATCATTCCAACAACTTTCCTCATGATCTTTTCAATCATTTCCAACAATCTCCCTCTTTGGCATTGATGGCAAACCAAACTGATCAATTGATCAACTTAGTTACCACCAAGATTTTATACATTATCTGCTACTTTTCTTTGTTGGCTTCATCTTTACTAGCTGATCTCATATATCTCCCTCTTTCATATATATTTCCCTCTTGCTTTGTATTGATCAGGTTTCACATTTCTCCCTCTTTGACATAAATGCCAAAGATGTAGCATCTTTATTATGCAAAATATGAGCTTTAGCTTCTTGTTTTTTTCTCCCTCTGTCACCATGCTTGTGACTGATTTGGAGTTTCTGCTCCTACTATTATCCTCTACATCATTCTTCTAATATTTCAATGATTCATTGCTGGTGATGCAAGGCAGCTTCCTTGTTGCTTTAAACTGCTTGAGTTAGGGGTATTACCCCCAACTTGCCTCTAAGATATTCATAAGCATCCTTTGGCAATGGTTTGGTGAAGATATCTGCAGTTTGTTCCTTTGTGTGAATGTATTCCAACTTCACTTGTTTTTCTTCTACCAGTTCTCTAACATAATGATACTTGATTGCGATGTGCTTGGTTTTTGCATGCATTACTGGACTTTTGGATATGTTTATAGCACTTGTGTTATCACAATACAATATCACAAGTTTTGTTACCTCCTCTTTCATTCCTTCCAATAGATGTGTGAGCCACACAATATTTGTGCAATTGACTACTACTACCACATATTATAACTCTGTAGTGGACTGAGATGTGCATGTTTGTTTCTTGCTAGTCCAGGTAACTAGCCTTTTTCCTAGAAATAATGCACCTCCACTTGTGCTTTTTCTATCATCAATGTTGCCTCCCCAATCTGCATCTGTATATGCATTGAGCTCAAATTTTCCATTCTTTTTGTAATATAGACCAAACTTATCAGTTCCTTTAAGATATCTCATTATTCTTTTTACTGCTATGAGATGATTTTCTTTAGGATTAGCAGAGAATCTAGCCACTATTCCAACTGCTAATGCTATGTCTGGTCTACTATGTACAACATATTTTAGTTTTCCAATCATGGATCTATACATTGTTTGATTGACTTCAGCTGATTCATCATTTTTGGACAGCTTATTTCCTGTTGCCATTGGTGTGCTGACCGGTTTGGACTCCTCTAATCCAAATGTTTTAAGAATTTCTTTGATGTACTTTGATTGTGTCACAAATATACCATGTTTGAGTTGATGTACTTTCAATCCAACAAAGAATTTGATTTCTCCAAACATAGACATCTCAAATTCATGTTTCATTTTGTCAGCAAAGCCTTTGCAAAGCACTTCCTTTCCACCAAACACTATGTCATCCACAAAGATTTCAGATACAATAATGTCTTTACCTTCTTCTGCTTTGATGTACATGTTGCTGTTATCATTAGTTCTTTCAAATCCTATTTGTATTAGATACTTGTGAAGTCTCTCATACCATGCTCTAGGTGCTTGTTTCAAACCATAGAGTGCTTTATGTAGCTTACAAACCATATCCCTATTGTTTTCATCAACAAATCCTTCTGGTTGTTCAATGTAGACTTCTTCTTCTAGTATGCCATTTAAAAAAGAAAATTTTACATCCATCTGATAGACTTTAAAATCTTTATATGTAGCATATGCAAGTAAAGTTCTTACTCCTTCCATTCTAGCAACAGGGGAAAATGTTTCCCCATAGTCTATTCCTTCTTCTTGAGCATAACCCTTGCATACTAGTCTAGATTTGTTTTTGGTAATCTCACCATTCTCATCTAGCTTGTTTCTAAATACCCACTTGGTGCCAATCACATTCTTGTCAACTGGTATGGGAACCAAACTCTAGGTTTTGTTCTTCTTTATTTGATCAATCTCTTCTTCCATAGCTTTGTACCAGTCATCATCTTGTAATGCACCATATACTTTCTTAGGTTCAGATTTGCTAATTAGACATGATTCATGTCATAGTCTGTTCCTTGTCATTGGTCTTGCATCTTTGTCACCAATTATCTGTTCAGTAGGGTGATGTCTTTTTACATATTTGGATAATCTTGGTTCTATCCTTGTTTCCATGTTTGATATTTCTAATTCAGGGTCACTATGTACTGAGTTTTCAGGTTGTTCTACATCTCTTTCATATGTACTGACTTCAAAATCAGATTGTGCATTTTTTTCATTTTGCAACTCGGCTTCTGAATACAGCTCGGCATTCACTGGTTGTGAGTCGGCTGAAACTGAAACTTGTTGTTGAGTTTCAATTTGATTGACATCATCCTCATCATTCATTCTTTCATAAGAATACAAAAAGGTTATGTATTCATCCATTCTTTTTGGTTCTTTAGCTTGGACTTCTATATGTTCATCAAAGTTTACATTTGCACTTTCCACAATTTTATTAGTGTTAGTATTCAAACACTTGTATGCCTTACTTCTAGTGGAATAACCAAGGAATATGCCTTCATCGCTTTTTGCATCAAATTTTCCATTTCTAGCATCTTTATGGATAAAACATTTGCAACCAAATACTTTGAAATGTTTTACATTGGGTGAGTGACCATACCATAATTCAAAAGGTGTTGTATTTGTACCTTTCTTGACTTGTACTCAGTTTAGTGTATGAACAACTACACTTACAGCTTCTCTCCAGTATTTTAGAGCAATAGTCTTTTCCATCATTAATGTTCTGGCACAGTCAATCACTGATCTATTTCTTATTTCAGCAATTCCATTCTATGGGGGAGTTCTAGGAGCTTACGTTTGTCTTTTGATTCCTTTATCATTACAAAATATCTCGAATTCATTTGATGTGAATTCACCACCTCATTCTGATCTTAGGCATTGCAAGCTTTTTTTTGTTTCCTTTTCAACTCTAGCCACATACCACTTAAACATTTGAAAAGCATCAAATTTTTGTTTTAAGAACATAACAGTCATCATCCTGGAATAGTCATCAACAAACAACATTATGTATTTATCTCCTCTATAGCTTTGTACTTCCATTGGACCACATAAGTCAGTATGAACTAGTTCAAATACTTCTTTGGATGTATAGTTTTTGCTTTTGAAACTTGACTTTATCATCTTTCCTAGTTGACATTGTTTGCACATGATATTATCAGGCTTCTTCAATTTTGGTAAACCTCTGACTTTCTTCATTTTACTGATCTTGACCAGATTGTCAAAGTTGACATGACATAATCTTCTATGCCACAACCATTCATCATCAAATTTTGCAATAAAACAAGAAACATCATCCATATCAAGGTAAAATAGATTACTCCTTTTTTGATCTCTTTTTCCTATCAGTTTACCATCAGTATCATAGATTTTTGCAGTTTTATTTTCAAATTCTACTTTGCATCCTATATTGCCTAACTATGAGACACTCAGAAAATTGTAGTTTAATCCTTCAACATAGTATGCATTATCACATGAAATTTTTTCTGTGAGCTTAATGGGACCTTTTCCTTTGATTTGACATGGAGAATCATTACCAAATCTAACACTATTTCCATCATACTGAGTAAAGTTAACAAACTTACTTTTGTCTCCTGTCATGTGATGTGAGCATCCACTGTCTATGATCCACCTGTCATTCTTGTTCATATATGTTACCAGTGTTGTGGGCTCTTCTTCATTAGATAGATCCTTCATGGCTACATAAACAACTTCATCATCATTGTCATCAGAATTTTCTTCAACAACATAACACTTCTTACCTTTTTCTTTTTAATCTCTCTTGTCATCATCTCTTCTGAATTTTTTTTTGTTGCCTTCCTTGTAATCCTTTTTCTGTGTACACCTGGCAACAATATGACCTACTTCATTGCAATTGAAACAAATGATAGGCATCTTACCTTTGAATTTTCCTTTACCTCTGTGAAATCTTCTAGCAAGCAATGCTTCCAATTGTTCCACATCTTCCTCATCAGTGCTACTGTCACTAGATACATACTTCATTTTTCTTCCTTTCTTTGATTTCACTTATTCAGCATCTTTTAGTGATAACTTGGCCTTAAAGGTAGATTCAGAATTCTCTGGTCTATAGTTGTTAAAATTAGATAACTCAAATGCAGTGAATCTACCTATTATACCTTCAAAACTTAGATTGTTTCCTGGTATACATCTTAGTTCTTGTATTTCTGATACTCGAATAGCATAGATAGCGAGCAAGGTTCTTAAGAACTTACTATTAATAGTATCTTCATCCAATTGACCACTTAAGCATCTTATTGCACTTACCACTTCTTTTATTCTTGCGCCATACTGAGCAGCATTCTCATTTTCCTCCATTTTCATATCATCAAACTTTCCTCTAAGACTTTCTCTTTTTGCTCTTTATACATTCTAATCTCCTCCATAAATGTCTAATAGGGCTTTCCACATTTTGAATGCAGTGTCACATCTTTTGATATCATCAAATTCAGCATAGTTGAGTGCAGAGGCAATCTCCAGCATTGTCTGATTGTGTTCCTACTTTTTTTTCATGTCTTCTGCAGTAAGAGTACCAGTTGGATCTACATGTTCAGTGAAAATTTAATTTTGGGCATAATCTTCTATGGATCTAAGATGTAGCTTCATCAAAATTTGCCATGCAACAAAGTTGTCTTTGTTGAGCTTGGGAACTTCTCTCTTAGGCATTTTGATCTTTTCTGCTTATAGTTCCTTTAAACTGATTCAGTAGTTCAGCTCTGATACCAATTGTTATAATTCTTTAGAATAACTGAGAAGGGGGGGTGAATTAGTTATTCAAGGTCCAAATGCCCCAATAATACTTTTTCTACAGTTTTAATAAATCAATACACTTTTCATCCATCCAAACTTAAATCAACCATATTAGTAAGTTACAGTAAATCAACATGCAGAGATGAAACATGCAAAATCAACACATGACACAATGATTTACATGGAAACCCAATTTGGGAAAAAACACCAGTGCCATGCTACTTGATTCTCACTTTTCTAAAGTGATACCCTGTTAAAAGCCTGCATTGTTAAAGGCTTATAACACACTGTTAAATGTGACCTTGTTAGAGGATTTCACCAAACTGTTAGGAATGGGCCTAGTTAAAGGACTTTAGAAAATTCACTTGGAATGTCACCTTGTTAAAGGATTTATCTCATGGCTATCAAACCAACCTAAGTCCATAGGATTTAAACTAACTGTTACAATTGCTAGAAAGTAATGATAATGGCCTTTTGATCTAATATAACTTACAACATACTTTGCAGATTTCAAATCACACTTTCAGTTCAATCCTTATGCTTGGATTCAATCACTTCAGTTCTGATTGCTTGTCTTCTTATCAAGCTTCGTCTCCTTGATTCTTCTTACTCATCATGCCAATGCATCCATATCTGGGGTCTTCTTATTGAAACAGAGTAACTATGCTTTCTTTCCTCCTTAGCACCTCCTTCAGCATTTTATGCTTTCATGCTTGATGGCCTCTCTCTCTCTCTCTTTTCTTCATGAACTTATGACTCCTTAAGTCAAAATCTGATTTTACCTTTTTCGCTCAATTCTCCTTCTCCAATTTTAGGGTTTCAAAATGGATTAGGTAGGATACAATGTATCTACCTCATATCTTGTTCTCATCTAGAAAATTTGTCAATTGTATCCTTAAAAATGTTGTACATGGTGTTCTGTGCCACCAGCTCATCATTCTTATCTTCTATTTAATTGACAAACTTCTAGATAACAACCTTGTTGGCTTAGATCTGGCGAATCTTCAATTTTCAAAATAATGCAGCAACTCGGCATTATTGTTTTTACTGGTCCTCGACATCTCTGTGTTACTTGAAACTATTGGTTTTATTAGTGCTCGACATCTCTATGTTACTCGGCACCTATATCTACTCGGCACTTGTATCACTTGGCACTTGAAGTTTACTCGGTACTTGATATCATTTGGCATCTGAAGTTTACTCGGCACTTGATATCACTCAGCATCTGAAGTTTACTCGACACTTGATATTGATCTTGCTCGACTTCAACTAGGAATCTGCATGGCACCTACTAGCTTGCTCAGCTCCCTCTCTCTAATGAACTTTAGTTAGGCTTTACAAATGTCTTAGCTAAAAACCTTACATCTTTGATATGTTTCAGTGTGCCCATTCTCTGTGTCTTATAGTATGTCATCAACACACTTTTTCATCAATGGCTTAGCTGATCCTTGTACTTCATTACAACATCATAACTTCAACCTTTCTCTTGGTGTACTAGTTACATCTTATTGATTGCTTCCTCCTTGTCAATCAATTAATTGATAGTATTTGGATCACTAAAGCAATTGTCATTCCTACAAGTAGCAAGTTTGATATCAATGACAAAATAATGATTGAGAACATTCTTTACCATTTCCATATATCATTCCAACAACTTTCCTCATGATCTTTTCAATCATTTCCAACATATTTTTAATGGTACACTTATGTTGATCCTAGCACTTTGAAAAATAGGGTGTGCATAATAGGATTCTCAAGATTTAATGAAATATTAATGGAGGAAAGATCTAACTACTACAAAGGTTTAAAAAGTTGTTCATCACACTCACTATTGTTGCCTTGAATATTTTCCTTTGATCTCATTCCTTCGTAATGCCCTTACCTTATGCATTGATTATCATTAACATTGTCTCTATAGTGATGAAAAATAGTGATGCATTGATTATTCCTTTGTAAACCCTAATAATGATATTTTCAATGTGGGGGAGATAAATAGAAACTTATGAACTCTTGTAAGCCCCTTAATGTGTCATTATCTTTGTTAGGGATGTTTCAATTCGGCATGCCCAAGAAAATTTGAGTGCTCAATGGGATGGGAAGAGGTTGGGGCTAGTGTTTACCTAGCCACCTAGAGCTAATGGAATAGACAGTTTGATCCCAGGAGGAAAGGTGAGAGAGATTTAGCAGTTGGCAACTTTGTCCTGGCCAACACTACAAGTTTCAGCATCACCTGAGATGGCATCGCAAAATCAAAATAAAGTAAGATCTCCAAAAAGAGAGAGGTTACTATAGGTCTCTACAACACAGTCTTATAAGAACTAGAATCACATCCATACCTCACACGTGCTTTGAGATATGTCCCGTCAAAGATCGTTGCCCTATGGCATTGAGTGACCCTTAGGGATATTTTTGTTCAGCGTGCCCAAGAACATTCAAGTGTTAAATGAGATGGGACAAGGTTGGTGATAGGGTTTACCTATCCACTCAGAGTTATTGGAGTAGACAATTCAATCCCATGATGAAAGGTGAGAGAGATTTGGCAATTGGCAACTTTGTACTAGCCAACATGACAAGTTTCAGCATCACCCGAGATGGCATCACCAAATCAAAATGGAGTATGATCTCCAAAAAGTGAGAGAGGTTATTGTAGTTCTTCGCAACATGGTCCTATAGGAACTAGAATTGCATACATACCTCGCATGAGCTCCAAGATATGCCCTGTCAAAGATCACAGCTCTATGGCATTTAGTGACCCTTAGGGACGTTTCAATCCGGTGTGCTCGAGAATGTTTGAGCACTAAATAGGATGGGATGAGGTTATGGATAGGGTTTACCCAGCCACCTAGAGCTAACAGAGTAGACATTTTGATCCCACAATGAAAGGTGTGAGAGATTTGGCAGTTGGCAACTTTGTACTGGCCAACACTACAAGTTTTAGCATCACCCAAGATGGCGTCGCAAAATTAAAATGGAGTATGATCTCTAAAAATAAAGAGAGGTTATCGTAGGTCTCTACAACAGGGTCCTATAAGAACTAGAATCACATCCATACCTCACACGAGCTCTGAGATATTCCATGTTAAAGATCGTAGCCCTATAGCATTTAGTGACCCTTAGGGACGTTCCAATTCAGCGTGCCCAAGAATGTTCGAGCATTGGACGGGATGGGATGAGGTTGGGGATAGGGTTTACCTAGCCACTCAGAGCTAACAGAGCAGACAGTTTGATCCCACGATGAAAGGTGAGAGAGATTTGGCAATTGGCAACTTTGTACTGGCCAACACTACAAGTTTCAGCATCACCTGAGATGGCATTGCAAAACCAAAATGGATTGTGATCTCTAAAAAGTGAGAGACGTTACTGTAGATCTACACAACACGGTTCTATAGGAACTAGAATTGAATCCATACCTCACACGAGCTTTGAGATATGCCCCATCAAAGATCGTAGCCCTATGGCATTTAGTGACCCTTAGGGATGTTTCAGTTTGGCATGCCCAAGAATGTTTGAGCACTGAATGGGATAGGAAAAGGTTGGGGATAGAGTTTACCTAGCCACTCGGAGCTAATGGAGTAGAAAATTCAATCTCACAATGAAAGGTGAGAGATATTTAGTAGTTGGCAACTTTGTACTAGCCAACACTACAAGTTTTAGCATCACCAGAGATGGCATCGCAAAATCAAAATGAAGTATGATCTCCAAAAAGTGAGAGAGGTTATTGTAGGTTTCTGCAATACGATCCTATAGGAACTAGAATCTCATCCATACCTTGCATGAGCTCTAAGATATTCCCTATCAAAGATTGCAGCCCTATGTGATTTAGTGACCCTTAGGGATGTTCCGGTTCAACGTGCCCGAGAACATTTGAGCACTAAACAAGATGGGATGAGGTTGGGAATAGGGTTTACCTAGCCACCTGGAGCTAACGGAATAGATGTAATACCCCAAAATTGGATCATTGTCGTTATTCCAATTCTAGTCTATTCTGATCAATTCTAATACCTATTCTAATAAGCAATTCTCATTTTGATTGTCGCTACTTGACTTAATTGTCAGATGTAGAAAACCCTAATCTGCATTCATCATATTTTCTATTTAATCCCTATACTACTCATTCATATTAGCCACATTAAACCTATTTGATTTAAATTTAATTTAATCTAAAGTATTCATACTTTATTAAATTAAATTATCTCCTAAGGCTAATGTACTACAGGATTAAATTTATTTAATTTAATAAATATGCTTATTCTAATTAATTAAATGAAATTATTTAATTAAATAGAAAAGGTATTTATGAAAGCATATCTCATTTTATTAAATTAAATATTCTTTCTAAATCTTCTCTTCAGTTCCAAAATGGAAACTCTGAGTGAACTATCTCTCGAATTGGAATTAATCTAGTTAACTTGTTCTAACACTCATGAAAAGCTCAATTAACTCTCCTTTCTTAAGGAAGTTTCCATTTTAACTGAATGTTTGCTTCAATCCTAACCATTGATCTGAGTTGATCTCAATCGTTGATGGATTTTAGGAATTCTATTTAAGAGACTCTTCATTCCTCATTACAAAGGTTGAATTCTCATGCTATTGAATTGTTGTTGGATTGCATACTCACTTTCACAGCTTTATATGTGCTTTTTCTTAATATATTAGTATCATTTAGATTAAACAATGCATACATGTAGCTTAATTTATTCTATTCATTTTTAGATTAATGCTTGCAATTCATATAGATTAATTTGCATAATCATATAGTTGCATTCAAAACCCTTCGTTCTAGATGGTCTTATTACCTGTACCTCAAATCTGATAGCATAAGCAAGTAAAATCCACTTAGATAGAAGGCAACAGGTCATCTTGTAGGACTCCTCTTGGGTGAACAATCTCATGTTCATTCCATGATGGATCTGCATATAAAGACCATGTTGAAATGTGTGTGTTAACAGAGGCCACATTCCACGCATACAACAGATTGTTTGATCCCACGACCCTTTTTCCACTAAGTTGCAAAATTGAGCAACTTTTACAACTTTCAACAATGCAACTTTGCACAAAAAGTGCAATTTTTACATTTTTCACTTGATTCCAATTCTATAACTTGGAAAAGGTTTGGAAATAGTAAAATAACTTATTTCCAAATGCTCAACCCTTCACCAATTCTCAAACTCCTACAAAGCTGTCAGCATTTTTGCAATTTTACTTTGACAATTTTTGCAATTTTTTGCAATTTTTGACATCTTAACTCTTAGATGCCTAAAACTTAACCTAATGACCCCAAGGAACTTTATAACATTCTAAGAAACATAAAAATCTTGTTTTCCTTGAAAAATCACCTATATTGCTCATTTTTATGCCTAAAAAGTGGCCCATAGTGTAACAGCAAAGACTTGGTCCAAAACAACCATACCTCATCTTTTGATATGTTATAGAAGAGAAAAATGGGTATCCCAATATTCAAATTATTTTTTTGATGTTATTAAAAAATGTGGAGAAAAATGCAAGAGGACAGCATTTTATGTAAGAGGACAACATTTTATGCATTTTTTCTCTTTTTACATCATCACAAATGAATCAAGGTCTACAGCCTTAGATTCCTCCTCCTTAAAGGTATTTTTTCCTCTTTAGTAAGAGACATGGCTCTGATACCACTTTGATGCAATGGAACGAGTAGTGGGAATGGACAAGGTTCCTAGAATCCTCTTTGTTGAAGGTTAAGGAACAATGAGTATTGTCGTTAATCCAATCAGCCCCAAAACACCTATCACAAGTTCTTGCTAATATGGTATGGTTATCACAACCCAACCACTCCTAGGAATCCCCAGTCATAAGGAAAACCTATCACAAAGACAACTAATCAGTAGTTGCTCTTAAGGGCACCACACGGCTTATTTGACACAAAACTCCACAAATAGAAATAAGGACTAGGGGTGACTTCCAAGAATGGAAGGGTCTATTTAGGTCCATACTAACATGAACCTAACATTAGATTCAAACTATGCAGCTTTCATTGGCTAGTTGCTTCACAAACTCAAGACTAGGCTTGTAGCCTTGAACATGGAAAATCACAAACATCTCATCACAAACCAAAGAAAATAATCACTTATTTGGATACCCTTTTTGGTTTTATACAACATACTAAAGCCTTGGGATCTCAAGAGAAGTATGCAGCAACTAAGTCTTTTAAGCCTCACTTACGAATGTAAGCAATTAGGCATCCATTAACAAAGGAAGTACCCTACCCCTTGAGAAAAACTTCAATCCAAAAATTGTAACATTAAGGGGATCATCTAAGATGATCATATACCAATTTTCAAGCCTCAAAACCTTCTCTGTAGTGAGTTATGGAAGATGTTGCTACAAATTTCTAGCATTCAAATGGATCTTGTATGCCTAGGGCATCAAGTTTTTCTCTCAAACCTCATTCTTTTGACCTAAAACCAAAAAAAACATAAAAAAAAAATTTCCTAACTCAAATTCCACCAAGGGTCAGTAATTTCCTATGGTGGAATCTCAAGATATGAGGAAAAATAGATGAAACCCTAGGTAATGGCACAAAATGGGGACAACAGTTAGTAAAATGGGAATATCTTGAGTTGTAGAGTGAATTAGAACCTCATTCCAAGTACAAAAAAAAAGATTCACAAAGCTATCCAACCATACTAGATATCCATACTTATATATGATCAACTTGACCAATGAGCTAGTGTTTTTCATGATTTTGAGTATAATAATATATCTTTTGTTATGATTGAGTTCAATATTTTAGTGTTCTTGTTGATTAGTGTTGAAAATGATTTGGAATTTTAGTTAGTGATGATATGAAGGCTCTAAATGGTATTCATGCTTCTTGTTTTTTTTTGGTGTAGTGGCACCAAGTGGACACACAAAACTACAAGGTACACTAGGACCTATGATGCAGAGCCCTCCATTATCACCTTAAGTAGGCTAACTCAACACAAGGATTCAACAAGAAACTTGGAATCAATTCAAGGAATCAGTCCTACTCAAAGGTCAAACGAAGTTCTCTGACTTTTTAAATCACTTCCACAACCATACCAATCAAGTTCACCTTCCCACTTATTTCAATCTCTCATTTCACCAACTCCATCCTAGGTCACCTAGTGTACCTAATGCCTCCAACACACCAAAACTCAATTCTAACCTCAACCTTTGATCCTAACACCTTAGACCATCTTAACATAATACATTTGTCATGTTCCAACTCCCCATTCATTCCTATCAACCCATCTTTCACCATTCTTCAACAATGGCCTTCTAGGCCTATCTAGTAGCCTGCCAACACCGAAATTAGCATTTCATTCCCAAAGATTCTCAAACACAAGACCCCATGGTACAACTATAAGCCTTGGGCATCAATTGGTCCAATAAGTGGATTTTTGGTTAGTTCTATTTTTTCTAGGCATGTCTAGGTGTTTAGAACATTAATAAGGTCCCTAGGAGTTTGTAGAGACCATTTGCAAACATATTTGCAATAAAAGTTGTCTTAGTGCGAAAATTGCAAAATTGCAAAAAAATTGCTTAGCAACTTTTGCAATTTTCTTGAGAATTTTTCAAAATAAAACTTCCAAAAGCTAAAACTAACCAAGGGTTGGTTAAATTAGTTGTAAATAACCTATATAGGCTCTGAGCATTCGAAGAGGGAGATATATAGAGGTTTCAGTTGTATTTGCTTTTAAGAATCAATAAAATTCCTATTGTTCCAACACTTTTCTTTGATTTTTCACGTGTTGTACAAAATCCACTAATTGGGAGATGAATCTTTTGCACTGAAAAATTGGAGTTACCTATTTAGAAGGTTTTGGCTTTGATTTGAAGAATTTATCATTTGTTTGGCAAAAGTTATCAAATTTTGTTCCTTGTTGGTCTGTGAAACCCTTGTTTTGAGGGTCTGGACAATAAAATGCCCCTAACTTGAGATTCCACCAGTCGATTTCTCTCTTCTCTGGTATGGAGCAAGTTAGGGCTGTATATTATCTGATCTTTGCAATTTTTGAGCAGGAGGAAAAGTTAGCAAATTTTGGAAGGAAGCCTTAGGTCAAATATCTACATGTATTTGACCTTGCTTTGGAGAGATTAGAGTGGATAGAATGATGGAAAGAGTTTGAGGACTTGGTGTCAAAAAAAAGTGCCCTTGTTTGAGCCTGAAGAATAGCTTGGAAGTGGAGATTTGATTTCATACACCCATTCTTGACCATTTTCCTTCAAAACCAAGCCTAAAGTGGCTAATTAGGCCTGAGTACTTGGTGCTGGTTGGGATATGCTAGAGTGGAGTTGGTCTCTGAAACTTTGAAGTTTGTTAGAGCTTGAAAAAGGGTACTTGACTCAGCATTTTATTCCCCAAGTCCCTTGATGAGTTTTAGAGTTATTGGTAAAAATCAATTTTAGGAGACCTAATAGGCTACTAGGTCTAAAATTGCAAGTTGAGTTGTGGGTTATTGGGAGTACAACTAGTGATTGATTTTCCTTATTTGTGTTGAGACTAAGTTGTCCCAAGCCCTTACTAGTGGTGGAAAAGCCTAGAACAGAAAAATCCCCATTTTGTTCATTTTGACTAATCAGTGTGTGCACATCATCTCCATGCATGCATGCCTATCTACCATGATCCAACTCTTCACCAAGGTGCGGAGCACCTAACCCTCTTTCTTTTCATGATGTAATAAGGATCTCCCTATGACCCATCCACCTTGTAATGGACACAAGACCCCATGGTACAACTATAAGCCTTGGGCATCAATTGGTCCAATAAGTGAATTTTTGGTCATTTTTATGTTTTTTAGGTATGTCTAGGTGTTTAGAACATTAATAAGGTTCCTATGAGTGAGTAAAGTCCATTTCCAAACATTCTTGCAATAAAACTTGTCATAAGTGCAAAATTGCTAAAAAGTTGCTTAGCAACTTTTGCATTTTTGTTGACAACTTTTTGAAATGTAACTTCCAACAGTTCAAAACTATCAAGGGGTGGTTAAACCTGTTGGAAATGGCCTATTTAGGCTCAGAGAATTCAAGGATGGTGAGGGTGTGAAGATTCAATTGTATTTTTCTCCCAAAATCAATAAAATTTGTTGATTTCTTGTGCAATTTATTGGTTTTTTCCATACATTACAGAATATAAGGTCTGCAAGATGATCTTTGAACTTTGAGAAGTTAAAGATATATTTTTAGAAGATTTTGGTGTTGGTTTGGAGTTTTCATCATTTACCTTGCAAAAGTTATCAAATTTTTTAGGGTGTTGGTTTATGAAACCCTTAATTTCAGGGTTTGGTCATAAAAATGACCCTTACTTGAGTTCCTACTGGTGGATTTCCTTCTTCTCTGGTATGGAGCAAGTTAGGGATGTACTCTATCAGATTTTGGTATTTTGGGAGTAGGAAGTTGTGTTGGTGATTTTTGGCAACGAACCCTAGATCAAATATTCCCATGTATTTAACCTTAGTTTTGGAGAAATTCGAGTGGACAAAGTGATGGAAAGGGTTTGAGGACCTGATGTTTGAACAAAGTGTCCTTTTTTAAGCCTAAAGAACAACCTAGAAGTGGATATTGGATTCCATGCACCCATTTTTGACCACTTGCCTTGAAAACCAAGCCTAAAGTAGCTAATTAGGTCTATGTACTTGGTTGTGGTTAGGATATGTTGGAGTGGAGTTGGTACTTGCAACTTTGGAGTTAGTAAGAACTAGGAAAAGGGTGCTTAAATCTATAATTTATTCCTCAAGTCATTTTGTGAGTTTTAGAGTTATTGGTCAAAATCAACATTAGGAGACTTAATAGGCTTCTAGGCCTAATCTTGCAAATCTGGTTGAGGGTTGTTGGGAGTGCAACCAATAGTGGATTTACCTTATTTAGGTTGATTCTAAGTTTTTCCAAGCCTTTTCTAGAAGTTGTAAAGCCTAGAACATCAAAATCCCTATTTTGTCCATTTTGAGGGAGTTGGGTCTATTTGCTCAAGTTGGGTTCAGATTAGCTTTGTGTCTTGCTTGGAGCGGTGAGACTTGAAAATTTCCTTAGTAATTCCTAAGAGTTATATACACTTTTGAGAGTATAATATAACATCAATTCAACCCTTGGAGCAAATTTGAAGGTTGTGTGAGATTTGGCTTATTTGTTGGCTTCCATTGTAGGCTAAAGGGTAGACCTAGGGCTTCTTTGGTGTTTTTGACTTGTAGTGATGCTAGCAACATCACTAGAGTAATAATAGGATCAACTTGGTCATAATTTAAGGTTAGATAGGTTAGAAGAGCCCCACAATGCAATATTGCTCCTAATTGCTCAAAATTGCTCATTTGGCACAATAGAGCATTTTTGGGTTTTGAGGGCTAAGCAAGGTAATAAATTGTTTTAGCATCATTATTAGGTTTCTTGGATCCATATTAGGCCTTTTGGAAATTTTGGTAGCAAGTATAGCAAGTTTGGGTAAAAAAATTGCGAAATTGCAAAAATTGCTCATTTCTTGCAAAGTTGTCATTGACAACTTTTGCAACTTATATGCAAAAAGAGAAACTTCTTCATGGGAGCCCTTCAACCACTTAAAGTAGTTTTAAATTTACATTCTAATCCTAATGCCCTATTTTTTAGCATGAAAATGGCTAATTTACCAAAGCAACTCCCAATATAATAGACTCCCAGACCTTGTAACTTTCAACAGTCATCATTGATGGCATAAAACCCCCAATTCCATAAGCAATCTGTCCTAGACCTACTAGAACCCCAAAATCCCAAATTACCTTCTTTCAAACCCTCAAATGTAGGGTATCACCAATATCACCCTTCCCCAAACTTCTAGATCAAATTGGTTGATCATACACCTTTAGATTGGCCATATAAGATGATCCAAATCACAATATACTCCTTTCACATGGCTAGAATTCTCACTGTTGTACCTAACCACCATTTCCATGTTGATTTCTTCATGATTTCAGACTGTGACCACATTTCCATCTATTTTTATTAAAAGATCCCCTTCCATGGATTGCAATGCATCCCAATAGACCATTCCAACCATTATCTAGCCCCTCTAATCATTCAATCATTCCCAACCATGACTGGTATCAAAACAAGCACTAGTTTCTACAGCAAACATCAACAAATAGTGATCCTCCAAGGCCTTTACTTCATTTTCCTATAAATAGAACATTCCATTTCAATGTATTGTTACATTAATGAACCCCCTCCCACCAAGTTACAGTCACCATAGGGGTGGGAGGGTCACTCCATGTTGTTGGCTACAAATCTAAATGTTGACTGTGCCTAGAATGCCAGTCACTGGCACAATAGTCTCGTGCTTTAAATCAATAAAAAGAAATCAAGATAACATAACACCAAAGGAAATGTCTTAATGACCCCAAGAAATTCACTTACAACATTAAATAATACAAATTACATTCAATCCAAAATACAACTTTTTGTTGCAATGACTGTCATGGGACAGTGAACACTATGAAATGTAGAGAATTAAATTTCTATTGTTGCAAACCATTGCAAACTCATATCATTTCTTATCCCTCAGGATTCCCTCTTCATTCTCGTGTTTCTCTTCCCCAAATAGACTCTACACATCAAGAAAATGGCAGTAACTACTTCCTAACTATCTCTAACTGTCTGCAATGGTGTACTAACTTAACAAATGAAAATGTTGTCAAGTTGACAAAAAATTTGTCAAGTCGACAACTCAACATTTCTAAATAATCTAAATACTCTAATAAGGTTTAAAGACAATCTTTACTAACTTCTTATTTCTACTCCATAATCCCATACTTTAGCCATTTGTGGCTATATTGACAATATTTTGCAATTTACATCTTTTTGTGCAGCATTTAAGCATATTTTGTATATTAACCTTGAATGACCTATTACTCCTCCATACTATGACTTTGATGAACCAAATACATTACATTTGACAATGACATTAACATTCAATGACTTTTAACTCCTTAAACCTCACGTGTGCCATTTTGGCCAAAGTTTGCCCATTCTTGGCAATGTATTACAAATTTGACAATTTCATGCTTCTGGTTTGTGGGAGAAGATGGGGTATATGATGCAGAGGTGGCAAGCGAATAAGGTGGATCCAAGGTCCAAATACAAACTCAATCAAATGCACAATTGAATCTAGTGACCAAAATTGCCTTCAATAAGTGAAATGGTAAATTATCCACCAACAAGTCTTATGATGTGATCTGATAGCCCTAAAATTTGAAATCCAAGGTACTTGAATAGGTCTTAGACTTTCTTCAATAGTTTAGACACCAAAACTTCAATAGTCCTCAAACTAGGCCTAATAGCGTGCCTTATAGCCCTGCAGTGGCACTCACAAGGATTTTTCTTCAACTTTTTACAAAAAACTAGGAAAATAAATTATATATTTAAGTACCCTTTATGGAATACCTTAACATACCAAAAGGATAGGTTATGTTTCTTTGGAAGGTATATGACTATTTTCACTATTTCTCAGATTTTTAAGGCTTAATTCTCATGCATTTACAAAGGAAGTGCTAACCATTCTAACTCCCAAGCTCCAAATATTTTCATAGTGTCATAAATAGGTTCAAATCAAAGTAATATGAATTCAATTTGACTCCAAGAGCTTTCTAGGTACCAAAGCCCCAAATTGTGCCCTTGAAACCCTTAAATTTAGGGCTTCCTCAATGTCACGCTTCCCAAAGTTTCTTGCAAAAAATAAAGGTTGGAAAACCTTGTATAAAAAATTTATATACACATTCCATCATAAAATAGTTCCCTTTTTTGTCCAAAACTCTCTAACCTTCAACCTATCCTCCAAATTCACTTAGTTTCTTAGTCTTCTTTATGGTGATCACCACATAAATTAATCAAACTTGCATTTCCAAGATTAGTAAGATATGATACATGTTAAATTGATATTATTTATGTCAATAAGATGCCATTCTATGAGAAACAGAGTACTACATTCATAGAATGGCATTCATCTAGTGTGAAATCTACACAAAACTATCTTAAAATCATATTTTCCAAAGATTGAACAATACCAAAAAGATTAATAGTGATTGTAGTGGGGTTTTAGAACATAAAATAATTCAAAGAGATGAAATATGAATGATCAAAACATTGTCCAAGGCAATCCAATCAATAAGAACTTTGAATCATACCAAAGAACCCTTTAATTTTGCAAGAAATCAGATTTTTTTATTCAATTTGTTGTAGCAGTCCCTACCATGGATTCTTTGCCCATACACTAGATTTGTGAAATATTTAATAAAATCTTATCAACTACCCCAACCGATCCAAATTGGTTGGATGGTTTAATTTTCTTAAAACAATAAAGAAACTAATTCCCTCCTAAATGTCCATGACCGTTATAATTTGAAAATCCAAATTTATAACTTTGCAACTTTTGAATTTTTTAAATTGCTAAGTGATGAAACTTTACCAAATCATTTAAATGGACTTATTAACCTATTAAAAAGACTAGTTTGTCTTATTAAAAAGATTAGTTTATCTTAAGGACCCTAGGACCTAAATTATCCTTATTTAAGGTATTTCTACATATTTCCCTAGATACTAAATGCCCTATAGGTCTTAAGGACTCAAGGTTTATAGAAACATCAATGAGTCTCAAGCCTTTACAAATGGGCTGATATCAAATTGAAACTAGTCCTAACATTCTATAACTATAACCTCCATCATGAGCCACTTAGGAAGGTAGTGCTATGAAGGATCACTGCAATGTCTTGTGAAATGCCTTGTATTGTCTTTGTAGAAACTATTTTTAAAGGTGATGGGTATGTTAAGCAATCTAAGAAGTTTCCAATACCTATGTATGTCTTTCATATATTTTAGAAGTGAAGCCTAACTCCTAAAGTCTACTGATCAGTGCATGCATGTGATCTCCATGCATTCTGCATTTTCAGGATAAATAAATGAAATGCATACTCAAGTTTAGTTTAAAACCAAAAATGGTACTTTGGAGTTTACATACCAAAGGTTCCATCAATAAACATTTTATATCCTAAAATATCAAAAGTTTCATTTGTTTTCAATAGACCTAAATAGTCTTTTGGTTCTCTCAACTTATACATCAACTAAACAACATTATCCTTAGAGAGAACTATATCTGTAACTACCCCTTTATTATCAGATCGAGACTTGTTTTCCTTCTTACTTTTTGATGATTATGATCCTCTACAATCCCAGGCATAAGATTATTAGCACACAATGGTACTTGAACAAAAAGCACTAATAAATATTGAGGATGTGAATTGATAATACCATTTTGTAGATGCTTTTGGCATCTCACCCTTTATCACTAGTGCTTCAACTTTATTAGTCCTCTTCTTTGGTGAACTGAAAATGAAGAATTAGCACAAAAAATCTAAGATAAGATTAATCCAGTAAAATTATAGAATGAAAAAAATTGAATCTAGCTTGTCATTAAAAATTATCCATTTGTAAAAATCCTTGCTTTCTAAGTTGTATGATAACCCTTGCTTGATGAGTATTGGAAACTTCTCCCATTGTATCCTTGCTTTTGCCAGTTTGAAGTTTCTGGTTACATGCACACAATCATGACTTTACATCATAAAGAATTCACATTCTAACAATTTTCATGTTCTTTCATTACATTTTGATCTAAACAAAAAATTCTAAACTTTCACTTATTCAAATGACTAATTTGAAAATGGGTCCTATTAAAGAATCTAATATAAATTCAAATCATGCATCTAGATTCTAAACAAATCAAAACATAAAATCTATGATTTAAACTTATCTCATCACTTACACATAATAAAAATACCCACCTTTTCATGTGGATAGTCTTGGGGGAGAGGTTACAACATTTTATTTGGATCAAATTCAATCTAATGAGCCAACTGGATCTGCTCTACATTTTAATGTCTCAAGTATTGTCTCGTGGTTTGACTCACGAACTTTCCAAAGAATCTTATTATGTGGTTTTCCACCATATTTTATCAAGTGGAAATTTGATGTGATAACAAGGTTTAAATAATAAAAAATCTTCATCTCTATTTGCCAATCCTTGAATAACCACAAGTTAGGGTTCTTCATAGAACATCATCTAAGCCATGTGCCAATTACAACCACTGCACCAAAATGGTACTCTAAACCTTCAACATCTATAACTGAGTGATCCAATTTTTGTTTGGCTTGGACACAATGACACAAATAATAATCTATCATTTCTTCATTGTCTTCACGTGCAATAACAGCAAAAACATGGCCTGCAGTGACAAATGTAAAAATGCGGTCATTAATTCAAAAAATACTTAGTTAAAAGTTATAAAGTTACATATTGAAATTACAAAGATATATAAATATATATATTACCAAGTTGCACTAGACCAGAAAAGTGGTAAAATTCAATAGATGAATTCATCTCTACCATTTCCAGTGCTTGTGGGGGATGATAGGTGTCAATTGGGTCCAAAACTCATATATCATATTTGTCCACCCATTCAGTTGACTCATAGTCATCCCAATTTTCAACTACACATGATGGAAAATAGCATGCCATTTTTTGTGTGTGGATACTCAATGAACCTACATTAGAGCTTCTAAAAGAGTGCAAATCACTGGATCCTGTTAGTGTGCAACAATCCTCATATGGTACAATATTAGTATTATCTATCAACCAAAAAAATCTATGAACCGTAGACTCACCTTCCTTACCTGGACCTATATTAGTGTTACACCACTGGATGATGGATTTTGCATCTATCAATATTGCTCCATCTTTTTACTTTAGTTCTTCATGAGCTAACGCTCTTTTGATGCATTTTCATGCACCATCGTGCTCTCCCTTTCCATGACCAACCTTTGTAAAATTCTACATATATTGAATTCTACACAACCTGTGCATCTTGCTCAACCAATAGAACATCTATGCAGAATTGAGATGCGCAATTGTCTGACCAAATAATGTTCTGACGATATGTTATGCCTCTGTTAGCCAAATCTCCATAAAATAGTTGAAAACAACCATGATCGAACTATGTAGAATGTGATCGCTCATCGCTGATGTAAAAATGGTACTCCCTCAAAATCTTCCTATCATCCTTTGTACTTGTAGGTGAATGCATGAATGTTATGTAAACAAATATGGAAACCTATTGAGAAGTATAATACTTTGCTTGCACCTCATTTTGTGGTTATAGTGTGTAATTCTCTGCAAAATCTACAACCAAAACAATGGTATCTAGTGGAAACATATCTTTGCACAACTTGAATTGCAAATCCAACCATCGAGCTCTATGTGTATGCCTTGCATACTCGTAAATAATATTTTCACAAAAAATCTTCATGAACTCATACATTGGAATCTTTTCAATGACTAAATCACATCTTTTACCCTATTTCCCATCTTTTAGAGCATATGTCACTATCTTAAATTTTTCATAATCTACTATTTTATTTCCAATTGCATGTGTACTATCCATATGTTGACAAATTGATAAGCATGTACCATCCAAGCATGATGTCTTGTAAAATTATTGGTTGTCCCCTATTTCACATAAAATATTGGATATGAATTCCCTTGAAGATCCTAGTGGCTCATTCATGTCACAATCCTACAAAACAAACTCAGAATGCAAAAACACACATATATGCCTAAAAATATCATAATGGTTAGAAAATTCAATATGTATCCTACAACAAAAAGTTGTGCATGTGTGATTTATCTTCACATAAAAAGGTTTACCCATCTTAAAAAATCTTTGACTTATTCGAATTTGAGGATACATACCAATAAATTTTGTAAAAAATTGTGTCTGAGTTGAGTCCAAAAAAAAATTTTCATGTGGGTTGCAATTTTGGCTACCAATCCTCCTTCTTACAACATCTCTTTGATAAGGGGAAACACGCGTATTGTTTTTCCAAAAATCTTTGATCAATGATTTCAAAGTTTCACTAATTTCTTTATCCTTTCGCAGTAGCCTATCGCTAAATGTCCATAACTCATTTTTTGTTGGATCTTCCAATCTCTCATACCTTAGCATGGCTCTCCTTAGAGTACCTCTACCAATTTTTAATATTTTTCTTGTCTTTCTCATGAGTCGAGCTTTCTTCATTTGGCTACTTACTGTTGTCAATTTAAGTACTCATCTTACAATATTACTATCTTTGGTGCATGATTTAGAACCCACTTTGTTATAAGCACTCATTAGATTCTTTGCAATGTTTTTTTCATTTGAATTGCCCATCATTCTTAGCCCAAGAATCTTCATGATAGGCCTAAATTTCAAATTCATCATCATTTCAACAAATAATTGGCATTGACCTGTAATATTTAATTCTTCAAAAAATAATCTCCACATATGATTAAATTTTTTTTGACAAGTACGCTTGCTAATCATGCCAGGCATTGATTTCAAAATGTTAGTATCAATATCAATCAAATATTTTGAACTTCTAAAACAAATTCTAGAAGGTGTTATAATCTATTCCATTCCCTCAACATTTTGAACATTAACATAAGGTTGAGTGTATTGCGTACCTTGAACCAAAGATGATGTGTCTTGGCAATAAGATGCAAAAGATGGAATATCACCTACTTGATGTGTTGATGTTGTGTCTTCAACATGACATGATGGAGTGTGTACATGGTCAGATCTACAAATTAGTCTCTTCAACATGAGAGGATGATATGACTCCAACATTGGAAGATAGTGTAGCTTCACAATTCAATTGTCTTCTTGAGTGTAACAGACTCATTTGTTCTCTTTGTCTTTCCAATTCTTCCTTTTTGTTTCTTTGTATCAGTGGTTCTTGATCCTTTTCGAAAGTTAATTCTTCATTATTGCTTTGCAATTTTCTTTGTTCATGTAGTAGTTTTATTTTATCTCTTTTAATTGCCAAATCTCTATCCCTATCTTCATTTGTTTGAGTTTTTGATTTCTTCCTTGGCATGATGATGATTTCTACATGTCAAATTATTCAAACAACTAAATTACTTATAATGTGTAAATTTAAAATCATTCAAATACATATAAAAATTACAATTATTTGAATGAATACACAATATATATCAAACAACTTGTCAAATTTCTAACCATTTCGAAATAACATTTCATTCAAACATACAAATTGCAATGAATTCGCTATATATTAAACATGTCAAATTATAATCAAATTTGTATCTATTTATCAACAAACAATATTTAAAAAGGATTGCACTAACCTTTTCTAGACAAAGAATATTCAAAAAGTCTTCAAATCACGTATTCAATTATTGAATTTGGTGTTTGCTATGTTGAAACCCATGTTTTCTATCAGAACAACAGAATGCACAGTAGACCAAAAGTAGAGAATGGATGAAATGGGACCCAAACTTGATTTTTTACCATTTTTGGGTAATTAGACATAGTGCATATGCACTATAGCGCCTACACACTATATAGTGCGTACACACTATGTCAAAACACATCTCTCCTTATCCCACCATCCCCCATCCCCTACTCTCTCTCTCTCTCCCTACTCTCTCTCCTCTTTCATCCCCTACTCTCTCTCAGTCTCTCTCCTCTCCCATCCCCTACTCTCTCTCACTCTCCCTCTCCTACTCCCCCTCCCATTTCCTACTCTCTCTCACTCTCCCTTTCCTACTCCCTCTCCCATCGCCTAGTCTCTCTTACTCTCCCTCTCCTACTCCCTCTCCCATAGCCTACTCTCTCTCTCCCATTCCCTACTCTCTCACTCTCTATCCTCTCCCATCCCCTACTCTCTCTCTCCTCTCCCATCCCCTACTCTCTCTATCTCATACACTCCCATCCCCCCTCTCTCTCTTAGGCTACTTTCTCTCCCATCCCCTACTCTCTCTTTATCTCTCTCTCTCCCTAATCTCTCTCCCCTCTCCCATCCCCTACTCTCTCTCTTGCTCTCCCCCTCCCACTGCCTACTCTCTCTCTCCCTCTCTAACTGCCTACTCTCTCTCACTCTCTCTCCTCTCTCATCCCCCCTCTCTCTTCCCCCTCTCCCACTCCCTCTCCCACTGCCTACTATCTCTCTCTCTCTCAATTTCTCTCTCTTCTTCTCTACTCTATCTCCCATCCCCTACTCTTACTCTCTCTCCCATCCCCAACTCTTTCTCACACTCTCTCCCATCCCCTACTCTCTCTCTTTCATAGACACACACACACTCTTATCCCCTCTCTCTCTTCTCTCCTATCATGTACTCTCTAGATCTGTCACACACACTCCCATCCCCTTATCTCTCTCCCTCTCCCACTCCCTCTCCCACCGCCTACTATCTCTCTCTCAAGTTCTCTCTCTCCCTCTCTACTCTCTCTCCCATCCCTTACTCTCACTCTCTCTCCCATCCCCTACTCTCTCTCACACTCTCTCCCATCCCCTACTCTCACTCTCTCTCTCCCACTTGTATGAGCTCTCTTTGCCACCACCTACTCTCTCTCACACTCTCTCCCATCCCCTACTTTCTCTCTCTTACACACATTCCCATTCCCCCTCTCTCTCTCCCTATCCCACTCCCTCTCCCACTGCCTACTCTCTCTCCCCTCTCCCATCCCCTACTCTCTTTCTTTTATAGACACTACCACTCCCATCCTCTCTCTCTTTCCCTCTCTCTCTCTCTCCCACTCCCTCTCGCACCACCTACTATCTCTCTCTCAAGTAATCTCTCTCCCTCTCTAATTTCTCTCTCCCATCCCCTACTCTCACTCTCTCTCTTCCATCCCCTATTCTCTCACACTCTCTCCCATCCCCTACTCTCACTCTCTCTCTCCCATCATGTACAAGCTCTCTCCACCACCCCCTACTCTCTCTCTCACTCTCTCCCATCCCCTACTCTATCTCTCTTACACACATTCCCATTCCCCCTCTCTCTCTCACCCACTCCCTCTCCCACCACCTACTCTCTCCCATTCCCTACTCAATCTCTCTTACACACACTCCTGTTCCCCCTCTCTCTCCCTCCCACTCCCTCTCCCACTGCCTAGTGTCTCTCTCTCTCACTCTCTCCTTCTCTACTCTCTCTCCCATCCCCTACTCTCACTCTCTCTACCACCCCTACTCTCTCTCACACTCTCTCCCATCCCCTACTCTCTCTCTTACACACACTCCCATCCCCCTCTATCCCTCTCCCACTCCCTCTCCCATTGCCTACTTCCTTTCTCTCTCATCCCCTACTCTCTCTATCTCTCTCCCCTCTCCTATTTCCTACTCTATCTCTTTCACACACAGACACCCATCCCCCCTCTCTCTCCTCTCCCATCCCCTACTCTATCTATCACTCTCTCTCCCTCTCCCACTCCCTCTCCCATTGCCTACTCTCTCACTCTCACTCTTAGTCTCTCTTTGACTCTCACTCTCTCCCTCTCTACTCTCTCTCTCCCACCCCCTACTCTCTCACACATTTTCACTCTCTCTCCCATCCCCTACTCTCTCTCTCTCTCTCTCTCTCTCTCTCTCTCTCTCTCTCTCTCTCTCTCTCTCTCTCTCTCACACACACACACACACACACACACACACACACACATTTCCATCCCCCATCTTTCTCCCTCTCCCACTCCCTCTCACATTTCCTACTCTCTCTCTCATCCCCTACTCTCTCTCGAGCTACTCTCTCTCTCCCATTCCCTACTCTCTCTCTTTCACACACATGCACTCCCATCCTCCTCTCTCTCACTCTCCCTCTCCCACTCCATCTCCCACCACCTACTCTCTCTCTCCCCCATCCCCTACTCTCAATCTCTCTCTCCCATCCTATACTCTCTCTCCCCATCCCCTACTCTCAATCTCTCTCTCCCACCCTATACTCTCTCTCTGTCATCCCTACTCTCTCTCTCACTTCCTCTCTCTCCCATCCCATACTCTCTCTCTTACACACATTCCCATTCCCTCCCTCTCTCTCCCTCTCCCACTCCCTCTCCCACCACCTATTCTCTCTCTCCCATCCCCTACTCTCTCTCTCTCCCCTCTCTCATCTCCTACTCTCTCTCTTTCACACACACCACACACTCCCATCCCCCCTCTCTCTCTCCTCTCTCATCCCCTACTCTCTAGGTCTCTCACACACACTCCCATCCCCCCCTCTCTCCCTCTCCTACTCCCTCTTCCACCACCTACTGTCTCTCTCTCATACTCTCTCCCCCTCTACTCTCTCTCCCTCATCCCCTACTCTCTCTCTCTCTCCCCTCTCTCATCCCCTACTTTCTCTCTCTACCACCCCTACTCTCTCTCACACTCTCTCCCATGCCCTACTCTCTCTCTCTCACACTCCCATCCTCCTCTCTCTCTCCCTCTCTCGCTCCCTCTCCCACTACCTAATCTCTCTCTGCCATCCCCTACTCTCAATCTCTCTCTGCCATCTTGTACTCTCTCTGCCACCCCTAATCAATCTCTCACACTTCCTATCTCTCCCATCTTGTAGTCTCTTTGCCACCCCTACTCTCTCTCTCTCACTTGCTCTCTCTCCCATCCCGTACTCTCTCTACCACCCCTACTCTCTCTCACTTATTCTCCCTCTCATCCCCTACTCTCTCTCTCCCCTCTCCCCTCCCCTACTTTCTCTCTATCTATCTCTCTCTCACACACATAGTCATCCCCCCCTCTCTCTTTCTCTTGATTTTCATCTCTTCTTTCTTCTCTATGCACTATTTAAGTCTCAATAGTGTGTGCGCACTATAGTGTGCATGCACTATTGAGATCCAAACTCAAAAGCTTTAAATAGTGTATGCGCCCTATTCAAAGATTTCCATTAAAACCAAGGCTAAGGCTTGGTTTTTCCTTGAAGATCCAACCCAAAGGTTTGGAGTTTATAAACAGGTATGAGCATGTTTTGCTGCAAACATGCAAAAAATGATTGATTTTTCTTGTGTGCTCTCCTTCAAGATTCCTTGTAGTTGGCCATTGATAAGATCATGTTACATGAAATTGTAGGTCTCTGTGTTAGCTATATAACCATATAATTTATTTTTAATTTGAACTATTTCAAGCCTTTCATCTATAATTTATTTTGAATGTATGTCCATTTTTTGTCAAAAACCACCATGTACTAATTGGGCTGTAGATTTTAGCTCATTCATCAAATTTTGTAACAACTTAGTTTTTTAGAAACTAGACTCCATTCTACACACTTTTTAAAAAAAAGTTTTAATTTTAGATTAGTTTTTAATTATTTCTAGGGGGAGCACACAAATATTTCACATTTTTGGGATGTGTCTAGTTAAAAAATTCATTAAAAAAATATACACATTATAAAATTACCTAAAAATTTTGGGATAAACTACATAGTGTTAAGTAACTTTTAACCAAAGCGATTAAAGAATTTTAAAAAAAAAAGTTAAAATTTTAGGGGGGCCACACTTTGTACTGTGTTATGTTTATTTGGAATAAACAATACCACTTTCTATGGCCCCCTTTTTTGAGGACCTAAAACTAAACTATTTTGAAAAAAAAAAAAAGCAATTTAAAAACTAGATTCAAAGGACTACAACTTTTGTTTTTGTCATATCTTAAACTTTTGAGCATAACTATCTTCAAATTCTTGTTGAAGTTCAGAAATTGTTGATTTCAGGAAAAAGGTGTCCACTTATACCCCCCTTTTGGCACCACAACTTGGTGCACTTACCCTTCTTTGTTTTAAGACATGTAAATGCTCATGCACCCATTAAATGATATAAATAAGGGTGGAGTCCTACTCAACACCAGTTAGAGAGTCAGTTTGTACATAAATAGATTTTTTTTATTAGTTTAGAAGCATATATTTACATAAAGAGATCTCTCACTCTCAACAAAAATTGTGGAGATGATTTCTTATAAATTTAGGAATGTAACATATATTCTAGGTCCTTATTTTGATGCAATAATATATGCTTTTGGTGCTCTCATTCAGAGTGTAGTTATTCTTGCCTAAGTGTGTTATATTTTGTGAATGTATGTTCATGTAGTATAATGGAGCCAATAGTTTTGTTGTGTTATTTTAATTGAGCAATCTTTTAATTCTGGTGCTTGCCATGTGTTTACAAATTTTGCTAATGTACTTAGCTAGAGAAGAGATCACCCTATTATTCCTGCATAGCTCTTTGTCTCACATGAGTACACTTTCTGTGGCATTGTGATCTGATAAAAAGTGAAACATCTTATGATTACTAAGTTCCCATCAATGATTGCATTAGTAGAATTGAGGAAATGTTGCTCCTATTTTCATTGGTTACCTACTGATCTTTTCAAAGGCTTAACTCGCAGATGTGTTATTTCTATGGTTTATGTCTGTTAGGGATTTATTTTTCAAGTCATTTTCTTAAACTTCTCATTACCCTACCTTCTTTCTTTTCTTTTATAAACACTTGATTAATTTAGGAATTCATATAGTTGCGTAGTTAAAACTAAATTCATTATAAACAAAAAAAAATACAAAAATATATTTCTTTTTGTGTGGTTATTGTTTTGAGATAGCAAGCAAATTCAACATCTTATCTAAAATTGGTCAGAATCGGCAAAGGCCTCCTCGTGAACACTCACATTTATCTTCTACTAAATGGATTCTAGTAGGTCACAAGATTGCTCAGAACCATGGAGTTGATCCTAGATCATCTTTTCAAGAGAGAAGTTTGAAAGGATTCCTATTGTTAAGCATCGTGCAAAGCAATAGCTAAACAAAGCTTTATTGAACTATTGTCCTAGCAAAAGACTCATTATTGCTTGCTTCTAGGCAATGTGCTCTATTGCACAATTCATTTCTTGTGGCTTCTTTTTCTTCTGTTAGATGTGGATCCATCACAAGCCCAAGAATTTGTATATTGATGTTCTTCAAAGTTTTTTTTACACGGGCTGATAGGGTCACTATTATTTGCGATGTAATCATCCCATAATACAGTGGCTTCCATAACAGCAATTAATTATTGTTATGCAATTTGTTTCTTTCTCTTTCCCTTTCCCTATGAATCAAATTGTGACAAAGAATCTCACTAAAACAATCAAAACAAGTCCAAAACCTTCACGAAAGTAACATAATAATCTGACATTTTGTAAAATTAAAATTGCATTAATTTGTATATAGAAGGTTTACCTATGCTAGAGAAGGGGTGGGAGAAACATCCCTGCCTCTATCATCTGATGGCTTGGCCATATCAACCTGTGACAAAGAATATATATAAAAACATTAGCATAATCAAAGGAATAGTCCACTTAGCAAAAAAATTATTATTAAAATGGTATATTGTATATTATAGTTCTAATTGGAAGTAATTAGTTTAAATTTTACATATGTAGTACTTACAAGTCCCATGATAGTAACTTTTGTATCTATGTGATTCAAATTGTAATCTATTAGCAACTCTTCCCCTAAACTTATTGATTTTATTGTACTTACAAAAACATGATTTCCCCCACGCACCTCAAAAATACAATTGGGTTGCTTATTAGTTGACCCAGGATGTGTACTATTTATAAAACCTGTAATGTTCCCTATTACTTTTTTCCTTCATCAATTTACATAGCAAGTCTTTTACTTTGATCATTTTCTTTCCATTGTAGATAATTTGTTCATAGTGCATACCTACGCATACTTTTTTTATATTGAACTATTTGCATCCATCTTTTGTAATTGTAACAAAGTTTTACATACACCATCAATTCAACAACCTTGTTATAACTTAACTTTATGTCATCCATGTAAAATAGGCCCAAACCATGTAATTATGATGAAGCTATGTGATATATCCTCTCATTAGCACAAAAATCAATGTTAATTGGAGGTAATTCCATAGGTATCCATTCTTTCTCAAGATGTGTGTACCTCAAGGGAACCTTCATGTCACCATTTGTCTTATCATTATAAGAACATGACCCCCTTGAGAAAGGAAAACTTACATGCATTTATTGAATTTTCTTCTAGTCTTTTTCCCTCTACTTTGTCTCTCTCTTGTAGACCTACTACATGTCTCACTATCCTCTTGTATTCTCACATTTTCCTCACTTGAGGAAGACAAATCTAGCAAATACCTATTTTGTGGTACCTAGAGCCCATCAAATGAGAGATATAGTTGAAGAAACAAAATATCAAGATATAAAATGAGGATAATATTGATAAATTTTGCTTAAAGTTAATGTCGAAGGTAAAGAAAAAGCAAGCATGTAATAAATTTATGCCTCTTGATCCATGTCACTGTGTATAATCCTTGTTGAAGGGGTATAGTTTTCTACATATGCAAATCATTTTTCTTAAGTTAGTTACAAATTACATGATACGTATGCTAAAAATTATGCATAGAACATAACATGGACAATATGCATACATCGCAAGAAACATAACATTGTATATTTTTCAATTGGTTACCTCTACAAAAAACATATTATAAGTAATCAGCACCTAATACATTTCCATTGATCATGTCATTATTCATCTTCTTCATCCATCTCATCATCATGAACATCATAATTATCACCATCATCATCAAAATCATTAAAATAACCATCATGATCGTCACGATGACCGTCGTCGTCGTCGTCGTCGTCATCATCACCATCACACATTGCACACATTGCATAATATTGTTATATTTTATTATTTTATTTTATTTTATTATGTAATGTTGTACCTAGATGGATGTGAAACATGTAAAGATTCCCATGGAATATTCTTGATGAGTTGTATTGTAACATTGTGAAAATATTTTATGTAATTATTTAATATTGGGAAAAAGAATTAAATGCTCAATATTAAATGTGGGGTTCGTGGGTTAGGTAGCACATGGTTTATGTAATACCACTTGGTAGTTTTTGTGGGACCTACTACTATATAAGCAGCCACAAGGGTAGTTGTCGTAGAGAGTAACAAGAATAAGAGTTAGAAAGGCAAGAGTCGAGCGGGACAAGGCTTGACAGGTTAGCCAAGGGAGCATTTTTGAAGGTTGGAAGCATGGCATGGGATGTATAGATTCATGCTTGTTCACATAGTTTTCTCAGTTGTGGCTATGGCCATGAAGGCTTCCATGGTTGTATGGCAATGCTATTTTTTTCGAATAATACATGGTGATGAATGCTTTTGGAGGTTGGATTTTTCCCTCAATGAGGGTTTCCCAAGGTATATCTTGTGTCACATTTTGTGGGTATGTTGTCTATTCTCTTGCATGTGGATTTTAATTTCATGTTTATTTCAGATCTATGACGGGTTATGTGGAAATGATTATATTCTTTATTGCCAAGTTTCCTTACAATGATGACTGTCATCGTCATCATCATCGTCATCATCACCATCACCACCACTGTCATCATCATCTTCACCACCACCATCATCATCATCATCTCCTTCTTCATCTTCACCATCATCTCCTTCATCTTCACCATCATCATCATCATCTCCTCCTTTATCTTCTTATTATCACTTATAATTTACCTGTCTTCCTCTTGGATCATGTCTAACAACAAATGACCAACCCAGTTTATGTGGAACACCAAAGTAAAAAAAAAACTAGCTCATATTGGTTTGGAAGAACATAGGGCTTATTTCCAACTAGCTCAAATGACCTTGTATTAATCATTGTAAATCCATTATCATGTTCAATAACAATTCTATCAAGACCAGTTTGATTCAGTCGTAGCCTATACCATTTGACATCGAATAGAACTTCTTTGAAGAAATTAAAGTCACACTCAATTATATTGTCCAAAATTTCATAGTATCTATTTATAGATTATTGAGGATGCATGTCATTTCTAGATGAAATATTAGTGACCTCAAACATTGCAATTATCCCATAATCACAAGTTCTCTTAGTCTTGTCCACCTTTTTAATGCAAAATTTATGGTCATTATAGTACATAGCTCTTTGGTGCTTAACCTATTATTTTTCAAACATGTCAAAATTATGCATCCATCCTTGAGTTGATATTAATCAAATGGGTCATGATAGATTAACTTATACATACCTTTCCACCTCTTAAACCATTTGCTAGATCAACTACCATTGGCATTACATTGGGATCTCCATTATTATGAGCTTCTTTAACCAATGAAGCAACACCTTCCCATGTTAATGAGTGACCATTTTTTTGAGATTGTTCAATCCATAGAATCAGACAATTAAGTTTCTCATCCATGCCTTGACAACCTTTATGGACATAAATTATATCATTAGTAAACAAAAGACAATATCCAAATTTAAATTTCATGCGAAAACCTACATCAAATGGAATGACATTACCTTGATGATTCATTCTACTATATTCCAACTTCTAGATGTGATGTGTCATTATTTGTGGCTTTGATGTTGTCTCTTTTCCAATTGAAAAGA